>OZ020509.1:147014171-147614171 GCA_963971375.1 Platycheirus rosarum | reverse complement strand
ATTCAATGGAATGAATAAATAAATACTTACGGAAACCATCCCAAGTCCTGTGGGTTGATATAAAGAACTCCAGCCCGTGATACTGTTGCAGGCGTTGCAGCTCTCAGGTGGCCGACTTCAAACAACAACCGCATTTCCTTTGACAAGACTATACGCTCGTTGCTAGCTAATGTAAGAACCTTGTTGTCATCCATCAAAGTGTTCAAGCTCTCAATCCACATCGGGTCAATGTCTCCGTCTAGAACAATCCATTTCGGGCTGTTGACTTGGTCTCCCTTGATGTTTGCCTGATCTCGCATAATAGAAGAAAACAAACCGTCCTTCCATTCCCTTGTAGTGGGATTGACAACACCAAAAAGCTCATCGCTTGACATGGCTTTCGGATTAAGAGCACTGCAAACAGGCTTCATATTTTGAACATTGTACGTCTGGAGGAGTGTTTGCCAAATTTTTGTTTTTCCGGTTCCAGCATCGCCTACCACAAACACCGAATGCCGAACATTCAGTAGTTCTTGTAGCTGAACTACTTTTATGAGAAAACTTTCTTGAGGCTGTAACTTCAATTCATGTGCTGCTTTGCGAACTGCCCTTTCAAAATCGAACAATCGCTTCCTTGGAACCTCGATGGCAGGAAACAAATCTCCTATCAATCCCATAAATATCGAAACATCCTGAGTTACGATTTTTGGTATATTGAAATCTCGTAAGGCTCTCATTAGAACCTGATCTTCTGGGCGCGTGTGGTCTTCCCGTTTTAGCCCACCCGCCACCACTAAAACAGACTTAATAGCCCTCAAGCCCCAATCGTAGTGATCTTGTTGTGACAACAGCTCACGACACAGCGTATATAAAGTAATAAATTTCCTTGCCAACAATCGAGCGTCCTGAAATCCTTCGGCTACAAGCATTATCTCGCATATAAGTGCAAAGTCCGGTACAATCATTGCACACGGACGGAACAACATTTTTAAGTTCTCCGGGAGTTCTGTTCGTCCGGCGTAGCCAGGATTCATTGTGATGAAGATACCCACAGTGCTAACCAGGGAAATATACTCGCCCATGAAAGCAAATTGTGTCTTCTTCATCTGAAAATAAGTGAACAATCACATGAAATTGGTATTGCAAAACTACTTTGCGTTCCCTGCTGTCCCAGTGTGTACCTTTATTGCTTCTTGAATGGTTTTCACCTGCACGGCAACCACGGATAAAACTTCCACTGATATCCGGTTGAATTCGTCAAAGCATCCCCATGCACCGGTCTGTGACAGTCCTTTATAAATATTTCCACAGGACTTGTAGTCCATTTGTTCAGAGCAGTTGAAAACGTACACCATCACTCCCAATGCCCGACCCAGATCCTTTGTGGTCTCGGTTTTTCCAGTTCCAGCTGGGCCGGCCGGTGCACCACCCATTACCAGATGCAATGACTGATGGCATATGCAATGGAAGTAAAATGTTTAAAAATAGTAGGTTCCCATGATGATAAAAACGTGTGGTGGTGAGGACAGGGGAAAAGGTTAGTTCCCGAAAAAAACCTTGCAACACTGCACCCGCTCCATAAAGATACGTTTACGTATGTGCATTCAATAGTGTTAAGTGGGTTGGGGTACTGCATTACAAAAAGGCTCGCAGCAAGGACTTTCGGGCGAAAATGAATGTGGGCTAACCCGCATTTGAAGCGTCTAGAATTTGCTTCATTTAAATACTTGCAATATATGGATAAAACAGTAGGGATGTATGCACAAATTGCAGGGGATTCAAACAGGGTTTGCGGTGTACCTCTGCAATTTAGGTCTTTTAAGCGTATGGCCGGGAAATGTTTCATGTCCCTTTGAGAGCTTTGTGGGCTACCGAAGATAATGTTGATTAAGTACGTGCCATGCAGCTTGCACCTCAAGTGAGGAGGAAGGCAGTCGCGTTTGGTTTGCAATTCGTATCGATTTGCTACATATTAGTGTCCTGAGTTATCTATATTATGCAATTATCAAACTTAAAATAAAATAAATACGAACACTATTCATCAGGGTGCCCGAAATTATCTACAATTTATTTTTTGGATATCGGTTCTGACACCACTTTAATTATTAATCTATGTATAAGTTACAAATATAGAACAAGTTTAAAAAAAACAGCCTTTTCTCTTCTAGGGACACTTACCTGAGTTAAGGTTATGTAACAGCGATCTGTCAAGGGTGTAATTACCAAACGTGAAGTATTTCCCAAATACTCAAAGTCATATTGAAATTCAGCATCACAAATATTTGCAAAACATTTGTCTGGATTGTCGTCCCATCGGTGGCGCAACTGACTTTGCCATTGGAACGCCAAAGCATTTTCAACTTTTTGTTGGATTATTTTCAAAACGACATCCCGATTATGTACGTCAATAGTGCATATGGTCATAATTTTCTGTCTGTCCCCTGGCTTCAGCTCACGCAAGAGCAGATTTATAAGGGCGTTAAGTTGAGCGATCTGATGTTTCTGAAGATCTTTCATTGCACTCTCATAGCCTTCTTCCATCCAGGCAAATGCATGATTAACCGCAGATGTCCAGCATATCTGACTGCAACAGAGGGCGACTTGGGCTGGCCAATCCATGAGCCAGTTATCAGTAGATCGGTGTGCGACTTCCTTCAAGGCATTTTTGAATAACAAATGCAAGGTTCTCTTCATTCGCCCAGTTACTTCATTAAGCCAGCTTTCAACTTGCCCACTGCATTCGACATTCGACCCAAGAAAATCTACATACTCATCATTTTCCTTAGAGTGCAAACCTATTGCTGTATCGGATTGCTCATTCAAAAACTCTAAGCTGAGTACAGAATCGAATAATTTAATCAAATGACGACACACTATTCTGGGGCAATTCCCATTCGACAGAATATCAAGAAGATCTGTTGATGATATAAAATAGAATCGAGGAAAAGCCAAACGCTTCGTTTCCAAGTAGTCGCAGAGGGCTTTCTCGCAAATACTCAACTTTTGTTCCAATTCTCCCAGAACACCGTAAATAATTTGATTTTCGGCGACACGAACAACCAACTTAATTGTCCCGACTTCATCCAGAAGACGGACAAATTCAGAATCAATCGCTTCGAAGCGTTCCGCATCATCGGGCAACTGGGTTCGAATATCCTCGGAGCCAATGAATATACTTTCCAAATAAATCCATTTTCTTTGCACATCAAACCAACGTGTTATTACCAAATCCACGTTTGAAAGAATCTCTTGCCAGTGATTAAGTTTTGGAAGCAAATACTCGATGTGCTTGGATGTGGATATGTTCTGCAGTTGCATTTGATTATCATCCAAAGTTTCGATTAACTCCTCAGAGACCCGCAGCAGCTGGAGTTGTCTTGGCTTGTGTAGCTCACTGTTGAACTTCATGTGAGCCCAAGTTGTTTTGATATCTTCCAGAGCTTTGGAAACTGTTATTTCCTTAATGGCTTTGTCAACTGTACTCTTGACTTCCTCATCGAATTTGTGGAGACCCAAGGAGAGCAAGTCGTCCAATGTCGTTGTTTTGTCGCAATGCAATTGCATCTGTAGAAAGTGGAAGTTTGTAACATGAAAAACGTTCTTAATTTATTTGGGAAATTATAACGGAGGAAGTTCTAATGATAATAAATGAGTATACTCTGCTTATGTCAACATGCAAGTGCAAGGTGTCGCATTGTAAGGAGTTAGAGTCCCCTGGATTTTATTTTAATCTTTTTCCAAGTCATGTGTGCATAAGATCTCCAGTGAAAAAGGTGGATTCAAGTTCGTTTGGGGTTTCTAATATTTATTCCTTAAAAGTTTCTGCTTTTAAAAAAAAAGACCTGAAGAGTAAAAGCGAAATACAGGTTCTAGCTGAAACTCTTGTAAAAAGCAATAATCATAAATTAAAAACATGAATGCAGAAGTCGTTGTCTTGTTAAAAGAAATTTTAAATTTAAATTAAAACAAATTAAATTTAGAAATTCTGCACATATCAGTCCAAAAAAAGCAAAATCAAATAAAAGAAATGAACAAGACTGGGACGCACGTACTTGCTCTTATAAGCCTAATCACATTGGAAGGCAAGATCTTTGACAGATGAAACAAGTAACATTTGCGTAAAAAATAACACGGAACTTATAAAAAGTGTCAAAACCACAACACTTAACAGTTTTTACAAAATATACGCTATCACACGTCTTAGATAATAACGAATTTATGAAAAGAGGGTGCAGTAATAAGATCGATTCAGACTCAATCGACATTATTTCGATCGAAATGGAAATAGGCCGGTTTTACTTTCTACATTTTTTCCTAAATTGAAGGATATTATGTCGAACACAAAAATTGGCAATAAAAGCCACTAAGGTGAGCATAACAAATTTTGGAGATATGTCTCACCTCGAAAAATGTCGGTCTGAGGAGGAATCCTATAGTGAACCCAAGCAGGGTGGTTATAGCATGCCCCCCCTACCTACCTCATACTAATTGGGAGATAAAATCTCAAGAAATTTCTTTGCACACTGATTCGATATAATAAGGCCGAAATTGTGTCCATTTTTGTCGAAAATAAAGTCGAAACCGAAATTCGCCTTTATTTCTTTTCTTTTTTTTTAAGAAACAAGATCGAATCGACGTTATTACATCTACTTTATTTCAAAAATTCTAAGACCGATTTTGATAAAATCCGGTTTTTTATTTAAATTTTCCTGGGTTTCGCTATTAACTCAGACCCCCAACACAAGCGCTTAGATCACACGAACAGTAACTCTAAAACTTTTGGAAATCGCCGCTTCTTCGGGCTAAGAAGGCAATTGAGCAGCAAAACCCTCTATCGGGCAACTAAAGGGACCCTTTATAAGACCCTCATCATCCCAGTCCTGTGTATGGTGCAGACTACAGTACTAAAGAGGCATAAATATTGTCAAAAGTTGATAGGGACGCTTTAGGTTGGGTCATACAGAGGAAATGGACATCAATTTATTCTCCAGCCCAGAAAATCTTCGATATTACTCCAGTGCGCGGTAAGACGGCGCGTACCGGCGCAGTAGAGGAAGTGGAAGATGAACTCGATCAAATTCACGTGTAAAACTATGGACCGAGATGACTGAAGAAGCTTGTTGGTTTAGGCCCAGGTCACCACAGACTGTATCGCCATCTAAGGTAAGTTTTGACATTTTGTTTGATAAGATTCATTTTCGAGAAAAATAAACTTTTGGTTAGCAGTTATATGACAGGTACTCTCATTTTTAAGCTTTGAAATTATAACCTCAATTACTCCTGGTGGTTGGGTGCTGTATGAATAGGGTTGGCGCTAAACGGCGTCAACCAGGCAATGCACAGTGTTGTAACTATCTCATACACATCAATTGTGCTTATTTTACTTCCCGCGGTAACCACCGGGTACTGGTCTGTCTATCCGGACATTTCTGCTAAACTTATAAGCGCGAGTGTTGAACACAGAAAAAATAGCAACACTATAATGCTCTGCTTTAATGACTGTTCTGATCTATCGCAGAAGTCTTGCACGAGCCCCTCAGAAAGAGGACGTACGGCGGATGAACCCAACCAATTAGATCATCGTTAGCGTCAACAGTCAAAGAATCAGATGCCCTAATGAGCTTCTTCGAAGTATTTGGAGTTAAGGTCATTGGGACAATTCAATGCAAGTCAGGGCATTGAAATAGAGATGGTGGAGGATGAGCCTTAATGGGCCAACGGCAGTGCTCATATCCCCGAAGGGGGTTACTGACTCCGAATTCTCCGGTTCCTTTTTTTCAAGGAATCCAACAAATGTCCTGGCCCTCCAAGTTGGGGGTTGTGCGTGGGGTTAACAACCCTGCCGTGGAAAACAAGAAAGTTACGAAGCGACCAATTGCCTCGCAAAAGGACGGATTGACTGACAACAAAATACGCATATCCAATTTAAGATGACTAGGTCATGTAGAACGAGTGGATAACAATGCTCCGGCTCGCAAGATCTTCGATTCCATTCCAGAGGGTAGACGCAGTCAAGGAAGACCTCTCCTTAGGTGGCGCGCTCAAGCGAAACTGGAGGCATCTAGCCAAAGACCGATCTGGCTGGAGAGGCATATTTGTTGAGGCCCAGGTTCGTCTCGAACTGTAGCGGTCCAACCAATAATATTGAGAATATTGAGTGTTGCTTTAGTGATAATTTGAAGACTAAAGAAACATGAAAAAAAACATAAGTTGGCGCCTTTTTCCGACGCTCAAGCTTTTATATATTGCTTTATTATTTAAACAAATTCTTCAATTTTTTAATGAATTAAAATTTTAAAATCAAGTGTGTTTGTATAATTCAAAATGTGTATTCAAATACTTCACATTTGAATAAAGGAAAAAATAATCACACAAAATTTGGTTTTGAGCAACATTGATGCTTAAATTCTAAAACCTGTAAAATAAAAAAAAACCTTTCAAACAGAAGACTGAATAAGAAAAACGACGGTGAAAAAAGTTAAACCACCCACTGAAAAAAAATTAACATGAACAATGAACGCACATTATTACGACCATGTTGAGCTTTAACCAAATTCAATTTCGATTAAATTATATACATACCAAAGTATCTATAGGATGTAACCTTGTGAGCTTCAAGTTGAAATAAAATAAAATAATTTATATCAGGAACATCAAATCCATACATACTTTGGTACAAGTGATCAATTCCAACCAATGTCTCTCCGTTATTGCCGGGTTTTGAAGTTCGGTGATTACACGTAACGATGAAACTAAATCCTTCAATACAGACACGATATACTCGTATGGTTTCCATGTTCGAACGCCCTTATCCAGAGTCCTCAGTTCTCTGGTAAATTTCTTGCATTCATTTTCCACGTCATCGGTGTCGATTCGGCACCATGGTGTTGATTTCCAATCAATAATACAAGACTGAATGACATGCACAAAATCCCACAGTTGCTGCAGCATAAAAAATAGAAAAACGACAAAAAAAGCAATGGAAGGAAAGGAATTCTGTGTTAATGGAACATCTATACGCGATTGATGAAGTTGTGTACTTTAACCCTTTTTACTTCAGCTTCGCATAGAATGAGATTTGTGCCATCACAAGTTGGTATTTCTAAAAGCCTGGCACAATGCAAAATCCGCTTGCTAGACTTTCTGAATTCATCCAACCGTCTGCACACAGCATCGCACAGAGAATACACTTCATCACATGGAACCGAAAAAAACTGCGAAATAAAACCGAGTGTTAAAGTCACCATGACAAAGGGACAATTAAAATCCTAGATGGAAAACTGACGGAACGCTTACCTTTATCATCTGGAAAGACTCAACAAAGCTATTCACATGACTGTTAAAAATTTCCACAACGCCTCTTATGGCATTCTGCTGATAGTCCCTAACTTCAGCCAGACCATCAATTTTAGCTGCAGCAGTTTCCTTTAAAGTCTTCCATTTTATTGGCAATTGGTCGATGTCTTTGAGCAAGCAAGCATCAAAATCCGTATTGTAGGATTTCAGCAATGCGATAATGTCTCTAAGCGGCTTAAATATATTATTCGCCACACATTCCCGTTCCTTGATTTCGAACATGATTGACAAAACCTCTAATAACGAACGAAAATCCCCCATTTGGATAGCCAGCGACAATGTCCTTGTTCCAGAATTAATGAAGCTCTCAAGTTGCTGTGGTTTTGGAAAATTCAATTCAAATTTACTGAAAATTATTGCATGAATTTAACCGGAAATCCATGGACAAATTGGATATGCAGAATAAGGTTTATAGTTTCTAATTGTTTATTTGAGAACAAACCGAAGTCACAGAGACGCGACGCACAATGCGATTAAATGTTTGCAAACAGTGGTTCCGGCGCAATTAGCGAAAAAGTGTCAATGCAAACAATCAATAACCGAGTATTTCACGATCCAATCTGCACCCAGTTTACTGGTATTTACTTTGCAACCAACACGAACCTACCTCTAGGGTGTCCATCACATATTGCAGCAACCATTGTTTGAATGAATTAGCCCATTTGCAGGCGTGATTTAGCAGAGCATGTTTAAGCGGATTAACGTCAATTGCCAGCCAGCCATTGATTATATGATAGCTTTCGAAATGTTCGATATCCTCATAGAGGTCGTTATAGCGGTCAATCTATATTTAAATTATTCCAAAATTAAGGATAACTGTAGGATTTTTTTTGCTTTAAAATGGTAAAATTGTTTGTTCCAAGTAAATTTAATATTATACTGAGTTAACTCCACGCTTTAGTTCACCTAGAGGAATACCAAAGATTTCCATTGTCAAGGCCATTACCCCAAACCCGGTTCGGATCAAAAGTCGATTTCGATCTCAAAGTTTAGTTCACATCAATAAGAAACTCGAAGGGTTGGTGTTTAATGAAAACTTCCTTTCATCGGAAACGGAAGAGTTGGGGTGACTTTTTAAACATAAAATAAACAGAAACATGCATAAACAACAAAGCCGCGTTGTAATATACAGCAAAACATAATCAACGCTTTAAAACTCCGCGTTGTGATAAATTACAAATTATTTTTTTGCAGCGTTAGAAAAGATTTTTTTTAAATTATTTTGTGTTTGTGGAATTAAGTCATTTTGAATTTATTGTAGAAATTTACAAAATACTTTTTTGACTTATTTTGTCGTTTTGCTTTTGAATATTTAAAAAAATAAATGGAAAAGATTGACATTTTGTGAGAAAATGAAAATCAAGATTCATACGTACATGTATACCCACTATACCACAGCCGGGAGGGGCACTTGCATTAGAAAAAAACAACGATAACACGTAAAATAATGAACTGAAGCTTATTTTAAACATAAATATTTGTTCTGTCAAATAATTTTTTTAATATTTAAATATCTATAAAAAACTTTGGAAAAAACTTACTTCCAACTCAAAGTTTCCAAAAAAATATTAAAAAATAATTTCATGCTAATATTTTTTAAATAATGATATTGTCTACTAAATTTGCTTTTAATATTTGTTACTCCTATTAATTCTTAATTGAACATTGTAAACTAGAAGATATTATGTACTTTAGTTTTCAAAGCATAATTCCAATCAGGCAAATCCCCGGTCGATAGGTCTTCTTCTGAGAATCAGCAAGGTATTCTATAAAGTTCTCAATAGAGCTCTGTCCAAGTGAGCCGAGGACAAAAATATAATTCTAGAACCCAGTTCGGCTTTAAGGCAGGACATTCATTCATGCTGCGTCTAAGCTAGTGTCTGATGTCCAATGGAACAATGCTAAGAATCAATGTACCAGTGCTTGTCTGGTTGATTTGGAGAAGGCTTTCGACACCGTATGGTTAGAAGGTCTTTATCTGAAACTAATCACATATGGCATAAGTAAACCACTGTAATGTATGCTTTATTACATCCTTAATGGTAGAAAGTTTGTTGTCAACAGTGGCAATGTGACTTCTACCACAATATTTGATATAAAAAATGGTCTGCAACAGGGAGCGGTTAACTCGCCGATTCTCCTCAACATTTACAAAAGCGATCTCATAGGTAGTCTAACGTAAGCATTTGCGTATGCAAATATATATTTTCAGAGTGTGGGTCTAAGTGGTTTCGTACCGCCCGAAGCATTTCCCTTTTTAGACAGTCGGGGGTTGATATATGATGGATTGGCTATACCGCTAATCTACCAGCTACTAGAACCACAGGAAGCTGAACTGAGAGCCTTCGGTTCAGCAGGGCTGTGTCTAATCGGGACTTTAAAGATAGATACAAACAAACTCACAAGTTTTGGTGGTTTTAATAAATCCTATTGCCCGTTTAAATTATTGCCTTGGTCGGCTTACATAGGTTTCGGCTTAGATGTAATAAGCAACAGTCATGGTGGCACCAAAAAAAATTGTTTTCGAAAATTGTAGGACCGGTTTTGATAAAATCCTGTTTTATTTTTAGTTTTTTGAAAAAAAAATGATATTTTTAATTTTGGTATGCAGTTTTTTAGAATTTATTAATATACATGTGATTATAAAAATTTAAAATAAAAAAAAATTAATTTTAATTAGAAAAAAAAGTTGTTGGGTGCTGTATGAATAGGGTAGGCACTGAAAGGCATCAAACTGGTGATGCACAGTCGCTGCAACTATATCGTACACATCAATTGTGCTTATTTTACCTCCCCGCGGTAACCACCGGGTACTGGTCTGTCCATCCGGACATTCCTGCTAAACTTATAAGCGCGAGTGTTGAACACAGAAAAAATAGCAACACTATAATGCTCTGCTTTAATGACTGTTCTGATCGATTCGCAGAAGTCTTGCATGAGCCCCTCAGAAAGAGGACGTACGGCGGATGAGCCCAACCAATTGGACCAACGGTGGCGTCAACAGTCAACGAAGCAGACGCCCTAATGAGCTACTTCGACGTATTTGGAGATAAGGTCATTAGGACAATTCAATGCAAGTCAGGGCATTGAAATAGAGATGGTGGCGGATGAACCCTTAATGGGCCAACGGCAGCGCTCATATCCCCGAAGTGGGTTACTGACTCCGGATTCTCCGGTTCCTTTTGTCCAAGGAATCCAACAAAGGACCTGGCCCTCCAGGTTGGGGGTTGTGCGTGGGGTTAACAACCCTGCCACGGAAAAAAGAAAAAGTTGCGAAGCGACCAATAGCCTCGGAAAAGGACGGATTTACTGTTGACGACCCGGAAAAACGAATCAAGGACAACGACCTTCGGATCTGCACGTGGAATGTTAGAACTCTTAACAGACCACGTGCATCCAAACAACTAGCGGAGGCCCTAGACTGCTACAGAGCAGGAATTACTGCCATCCAGGAAGTGCGATGGAATGGGCCGGGCAAAAGGAGGATGAAAAACTGTGACGTGTACTACGGTGATTGCGCAAGAAGACCACAGCGTTTATTTGGGTGCGGATTCGTCATAAGCGGTAGACTTAGGCAAGAAGTCTTGGGCTTTCGACACGTAAGTGAGCGACTTGTGACAATCCGTATCAAGGCTAAATTCGCCAACATTAGCCTAATATGCGCTCATGCCCCCACAGAGGACAAAGATGACGCCACCAAGGATGACTTCTATGAGCTCCTCGAAAAAACCTATGAGCAATGCCCTAAATATGACGTTAAGATCGTACTAGGCGATTTTAATGCCAAAATAGGTAAAGAGGAAATCTTTGGTAGGACTTTCGGAAAACATAGCCTACACGACACAACGTCTGAAAACGGACTTAGGCTAATTGACTTCGCAGCGGCACATAACGTCACCATTGCAAGCACATGGTTTCCTCATCTCGATATACACAAAGGGACTTGGCGACACCCAGATCAAAGAACCGTCAATCAGATTGATCACGTTGCGATCGATGCAAGACACGCCTCCAGTATCTTGGATGTTCGCACCTTCCGAGCAGCTAACATCGACTCGGATCACTACCTTGTTGCAGCAAAGGTAAGAATGCGAATAACCCGAACTCCACAACAACGGAGTAATACTGTGAGGAAGTATGACGTCGGAAAGCTGCAATCGCAAGAAACCGCCAGAACCTATGCCGATCGAATATCCCGTAACCTCTCAAGAAATCCAGTACCGCCAGCATCAAGTGCCGAAGATCAGTGGCAACACTGCCAACAAGCCATCAGAGATGCCGCAACTGATGTGCTAGGTTTCACCAGACCACCACCACGAAACCTCTGGTTTGATGACGAATGCAGGCAGGCCCATGCAGCCAAACAAGAGGCATATAAAGCGACGCTGCAAAGAAAGACGAGAGCTGCTCGCGAGCTTTACGAGCAGAAAAGACGGGAAGAACACCGGCTTCTCCAAAAGAAAAAAAGAGAGCATGAGAAGCGCGCGATCGAAGATATTGAGAGATGCTACTCCAGGAACAACGTGCGGAAGTTTTACCAACAGGTAAAAAGAACATGCCAAGGAAAAAAATCCCGCACAGAAGCCTGTAGAGATAGGAATGGAAACCTCGTAGTAGAGTCACAGTCGGTGCTGAGTACATGGAAGGACCATTTCTGCAGACTGTTAAACGGCGATGAAGGCCAAAATCCCGCTGTCAGGCAAAATGAACCATTCAACATGGATGATGACAGACAAAACTTCCGTCCACCTGACCAAAATGAAGTAAGGATAGTGTAGCGAACTTTTATATAAAATGGTCCATTTACTTTTAATACCTACTGTGCGCATACAATTTATATTTGCACTCAATTATGTCTATCAAGTTATTTCAGTACATAGAATACGTTAACTAAAATTGTTGATTGGCCTAAATGATCGAATGATCTACCCGCTTCTATTTTACTGTGCTTTCGCACCGTTTTAAAGTCAAGCTTTTGTGAAAACATTGTTCATAAGACATTAATTAAAGAACATTCGAAGTATCCAAGTCGTTTCTTTTCTTGTTCCTCAGAGTTATCCTACAATTTTTCAGAAGTGAGATACCGCGTGCAAAAAGTAAAACTTCAATCGTGAAAATTTTTTTTTCTCTTCCAAATTTTCTATAAAATAAATTAAAAAAAAAAAACATGTCTCAAGAGTGGAAAGACTTTTTAGATTCAGCAACTGTGGTAGTTCTTAAATCAGTGCTTAGATCTTTAAAGCTTCAAACTCGTGGTACGAAGGCTGAACTGAAGCTCCGCGTGCATGAAGAAACGGAAAATCTGACAGAAAATGATTTACGAAAACTTATACAAGACAACTCTAATAAATCAATTCAAGATTCTGTCGATCAACAATTTAGTGATTTTGACGAGGAAGGTAACGGCGAAGAGGAGCAGAGAACGGAGGAGGAAATTCTGGACGATGAATTGGAGAAACTTCGTAGAATCTGCAAAAAGAAAGAGGAAATCGCAACGCTAAAAAGACAACTTCGAGAGCTTCAGATTGAGGAGGCTACAACCAGCCCTAAATCAATTGCTGTTTGTTTCAAGGACATAGAGGATTCTGTACCAAATTTTAGTGGCGACGACAATTTACATGTGCAGCGCTGGATAGAACAATTCGAGGAATTTTCCGAAATCTTAGACTTGGACGAAAGAAATAAATTCCTTTATGGAAAAAGACTGCTGACAGGTACAGCAAAATTGTTCATAAGAACAATGGTACCTAAAAGTTGGAAAGATCTAAAAAACAATTTACTATGTGAATTTAAAAAGAACGTGACCAAAGCCGATGTCTACACTGACCTACAAAAAAGAAGGAAAAGACGAGATGAGACATACCAGCAATATGTAATATCAATGCAAGAGATCGCTTCTCAAAGCTCTGTTGAAGAAGAAGATATAATCCAATTTATAATCAAAGGCATCGCAGATGCAGAGATTAACAAATCGATTCTGTATAATGCCAACAATATAACCGAACTTAAGTCAGCTTTACGAAAATACGAAAAGATAAAGACCAATTGGCGTGACAGTTATTCTGATAACAGAACATCGTTAGGCGCATCACATATTTTGCGTACGCGTAATATTCCAACTCAGCGCGAAGACGTCACCACAAAAATTTCTTATCGCAACACTACCCGACCAAACCCTGAGAGGAGAGATGTATCGTGCTTTAAGTGTGGGAAGTTGGGGCACATATCACCAAACTGCATAGCAAAAAATTCAGTGATGACAGTGAACTTGAAAGATCTGGCCGATACCCAAATAATGTTGAAACCTTCGGAAAACAACAACACCATGGAAAAGGAGTCATCGAGCAACGAATTTGAAAGAAACATCAGCTACAAATTCATCAGTAGAGAAATGGAGACGTCGACAACTCTCTCGACATTATTGGACTCTGGGAGTCCCATAAGTTTTATTCAGGCTCAATTTCTACCAACTTGTATGATATTGACACAGAGATTGAGAGGCCACAGATATGTTGGAGTGAACAATAGCCCTTTGGACGTGCTGGGAAGTATATGTAGTATCATTTCTTATGAAAATTCATTTATCAATTTAAAAATGTTAGTAGTTAAGAATTATTCAATGAGATATCCCGTTATTTTAGGAAGAGATTTCATGGATATAAATGGTTTAGTGCTGCAACAGAAATATTCAAATTCATCGCTTAATTTTCATCATCATCTCCAAACACCATCTCAGGTTCATGATGCTCCAGCTAGTGGTCACAATAAAGATCGAATTTCTACAGATGATGAAGACAATTTTGTTTATCAAATTTCAAGCATGGATTTAAGCTGTGACGTGAGTAAGTTAGATCTTAAAATTAATGAAAATTTACCTTATTATATAAAAGAAAAGGTTTTTGAGATAGTGAAACCAGCTTTCTCTATTTCAAATGATAAAAAGACACCTAGCCATGATTTTAAAATGAAGATAGTTTTATCCAAAGAAACTCCTTTTCACTGTCCACCAAGGAGATTGCCGTATGTGCATAAATTAGAACTTCAGAAGATTTTAGACAATCTCATGAAAAAGGGTATAATTCGCGAATCGACATCCTCATTTGCTTCGCCTATAGTTCTTGTCCAGAAGAAAAATAAGAAGCTGAGGCTTTGTGTTGATTACCGTGAATTGAACAAACTGACTCTCAGGGACAATTATCCCTTACCTTTGATCGAAGATCACATAGATCGTCTTAAAGACAAAAGGTTTTTTACCACTCTTGACCTGAAAGATGGTTTTCACCATGTTGATATGGCAGAGGAATCAATTAAATATACGGCATTTACGACTCCTCTAGGACAATTTGAATATGTAAAGATGCCCTTCGGGTTAAAAAATGGCCCCTCCTTTTTTGAAAGATTTATAAAGAGAATATTTAGAGACTTGATTTCGAAATGTAAAATACTTAGCTTCATGGATGATTTTTTGATCGCTACAGAATCTATTGAAGAACATTTCGATATTTTAAAAGATGTTATGAATGTTTTAGTTGCATATGGTTTGCATCTCAGATCAGACAAATGTGAATTTTTACAAACGGAAATACAATATCTAGGATACAAAATTAATGAAAAGGGTGTAAGGCCAAATGATTCAAGTATGAATGCTGTTAGCATTTTTCCTATACCTAAGTGTACAAAGGAAGTCCAAAGTTTTATAGGACTCTGTTCCTATTTTCGCAAATTTATAAAAAACTTTTCTAACCTTGCCAAGCCACTCTATGACCTTTTGAAAAAAGACGCACCATTCGTATTTGGTTTCAAAGAAAAAGAGGCTTTTAACTTGCTGAAAATAAGGCTTACAGACTCTCCAGTCCTTTCTATTTATAGTCCTCATAACATCACCGAATTGCATTGCGATGCAAGTAGTGTAGGATACGGATCAGTATTACTCCAAAAGCAAAAGGATAATAAATTCCATCCAGTCTTCTACTTTTCTAAGAGGGCCACAGAAGCCGAGAGCAGATATCATAGCTATGAATTGGAAACTCTAGCTATAGTCTATGCTTTAAGAAGATTTAAAATTTACCTTATTGGAATACCCTTTAAAATAGTTACTGACTGCCAGGCACTCACAATGACGCTTAACAAAAAATCCCTTAACCCACGAATTTCTCGTTGGGCGCTTGAGCTACAAAGTTTTGATTATAGTGTACAACACCGAAATGGAGACAAAATGACTCATGTTGACGCCCTGAGTAGGTCGTTTAATATTCTTCACGTGGATGACGAATCCTTTGAGTTTGTATTGGCAGCGGCACAAAAACAAGACCCTAAAATAATGTCAATTCTTAAAGAGTTAGAGAAATCTGAAAGTTCGTTCTACGAGATGATAGATGGCCTCATATATAGAAAAATTAAAGACAACGTTTTGTTTTATGTTCCCTCAAAGATGGAAGACCAGGTTATTCGTACACACCATGAAGCAATGTGTCATTTAGGAGTAAATAAGTGTTTTGAGCATCTTTCTCAAAGTTACTGGTTCCCGAAAATGAAGGACAAAATCAAAGAGTACATTAAAACATGCCTTAAATGCATTTATTTTTCTCCTGATTCAGGCAAGGCTCAAGGAATTTTACATTCTATACCAAAAGGCAATGTACCTTTTGAAACATTGCACATTGACCACCTTGGCCCTTTATCTACTGGGAGCAAGAAACATCTCTTTTGTGTAATAGATGGTTTCACAAAATTTTTAAAGCTCTATCCTGTGAAGACTACCAAAACTAAGGAAGTCATTGCTTGTTTGAAGTCATATTTCGAAAACTATTCAAGGCCAACTAGAATTATATCCGATCGTGGAACTTGTTATACATCGAAGGAATTTTCCGATTTTTTGAACTCAAACAATGTTCAACATGTTAAGGTTGCCACACATTCCCCTCAATCGAATGGCCAAATAGAGAGGATCAATCGCATTCTTGTCCCCATGCTGGCAAAAGAATCAGATTCTGAAACAACAAGTGGATGGGATAAGCATGTTGCAAAAATTGAATTTGCGTTAAATAATACCATAAATCGTAGCACGGGTTTTGCACCCAGTACACTCTTATTTGGTAGGAATCAAAAGGGAGAGTTCTGCGATCGTGTTAGGGAGTTTTTGAATACTAACTTAGGAGTAAGGAATGTAAATTTTGAGGACATCAGAAATACAGCCAATAAAAACATAGAAAGAAATCAAGCCTCTAACAAACTAAGTTATGACAAGCGTCACAAAATACCACAGGTTTACAAAAAAGGGGACTATGTTTTGATCAAAAATGTTATAAGTACTCCTGGTATTAACAAAAAACTATTCGCCAAATATAGGGGTCCTTATGAGATAGAGAAAGTTTTAGGTAAGGACAGGTATTTAATCAAAGACATTGATGGACTGCAGTTAACACGTCTACCATATAGAGGAGTTTCATCACCAGCTAATATGAGACCGTTCGTGACAAAAACATCTAGTTTGGAGCATGATGACGCCGTACAGATGGATGGCAGAGATCTGACAGCTTAAAAAGATGATAGATTTTAGTATACTTAAACGCCTTTACCATTTATTTTCACGTTTCTTTGAGTATTTCTATAATTTATCTATATAATGTATGTATATACAAAAAAAAAAAAAAAAAATATTTTTTGTTAAATGTATTCTCTATATTTTGGTTTTGATACATGTTCTTTTATAAAAATGTTCATATATGTATTTGTTTGCTTTTATCATAATTTGATATGTAATGTTCATATTATATATCTTTCGAATGATATTTTATTAAAAAAGATTTAAGATTTAAGATTTAAAAAAGATGTAATCGGGGCGATTACTCGATCAGGCTGGCCGAACTGTAGCGAACTTTTATATAAAATGGTCCATTTACTTTTAATACCTACTGTGCGCATACAATTTATATTTGCACTCAATTATGTCTATCAAGTTATTTCAGTACATAGAATACGTTAACTAAAATTGTTGATTGGCCTAAATGATCGAATGATCTACCCGCTTCTATTTTACTGTGCTTTCGCACCGTTTTAAAGTCAAGCTTTTGTGAAAACATTGTTCATAAGACATTAATTAAAGAACATTCGAAGTATCCAAGTCGTTTCTTTTCTTGTTCCTCAGAGTTATCCTACAATAGCAATATCTAAACTAAAAAACAACAAAGCTGCTGGACCCGACGGATTACCCGCCGAACTTTTTAAAGCGGCCGGAGATGACCTGGTGGAGTGCATACACCAACTCATCTCTAAAGTTTGGTCAGAAGAAAGTATGCCTGATGAATCGAACCTCAGCATCGTTTGCCCGATTCACAAGAAAGGAGACCCTCTAAACTGCGCCAACTATAGAGGAATAAGTCTCCTAAATATCGCCTACAAGATCCTCTCTGCCGTACTATGTGAACGCCTGAAACCTTTCGTCAGCAACCTGATTGGCCCCTATCAGTGTGGTTTCAGACCAGGAAAGTCCACAATCGATCAAATGTTCACGCTTCGGCAGATCCTGGAAACCACCCAAGAATTCCAAATCGATACCCACCACCTCTTTATCGATTTTAAGGCCGCGTACGATAGCATTTATAGAGACGAGCTATACAGAGCCATGTCAGGTTTTGGCATTCCCACAAAACTCGTCCGACTGTGCAGGATGACGATGGAGAACTCTCGCTGCTCCGTCAAGGTTGGTTCCGACCTCACAGAAGCTTTTGACGTCAAAAAAGGATTCCGACAAGGTGATGCGCTATCGTGCGATTTCTTCAACTTAATACTTGAAAAAATTATAAGAAACTCGCAAGTCAATTGTAGTGGGACAATTTTTTTCAAGTCTGTGCAATTGCTAGCATACGCTGACGACATAGACATCATTGGCAGAACTCGGCGAGCTGTCACTGGAACGTTTGCTGAAGCGGCTAAGATGGGACTAGCAGTCAATGAGGCCAAAACGAAGTACCTGCTGTCCACAAAAAGGGACACACAACACCGGCGGATTGGACAAAACATCACAATAGACAGGTACAACTTTGAGGTAGTTAGGGACTTTGTGTACCTCGGATCAGCTATAACATCTGACAACAACATCTCGTCAGAAATAAAGCGAAGAATTACTCTTGCCAATCGCTGTTTCTATGGGCTAGGAAGGCAATTGAGTAGCAAAGCCCTCTCTCGAAAGACAAAGGAGACTCTTTATAAGACCCTAATCATCCCAGTCCTGCTCTATGGCGCCGAGGCATGGACTCTATCTAAAGCGGATGAAGATATCCTTAGTCGTTTCGAGCGTAAGATTCTTCGGAAGATTTTTGGCCCTATCTGCGTTAACGGGCTTTGGAGGAGAAGGTTCAACCAAGAACTATACGAGCTGTACAGCGACATTGACCTGGTCAAAAAAATACGCATATCACGTTTAAGGTGGCTAGGTCATGTAGAGCGAATGGACAACAATGCTCCGGCTCGCAGGATCTTCGATTCCATCCCAGAGGGTAGACGCAGTCAAGGAAGACCTCGCCTTAGGTGGCGCGCTCAAGTGGAGGACGACCTCAACCAACTTGGAGTGCAAAACTGGAGGCAGCTAGCCAAAGACCGAGTTGGCTGGAGAGGCATGTTGGTTGAGGCCCAGGTTCGTCCCGAACTGTAGCGCCACCTAAGTAAGTAAGTAGAAAAAAAAGTTATTCAATTTTTGATATGCAAATTAATTTGGCTATTTATTTCTCAAATATAAAATTTGACTGAAATCCAAAGAGCCGTTACCGAGAGAGCCAAAAATTAAAAAAAACGTTATTTAAATGGTACCGTTAATAGACTTTTCCCGTTAATTTGGTTCTAATCAGATAATAGCCAATACCAACAAAAAATTTCTCAAAAATTGTCATCTAGATCGTTATAGCCATTTTCGAGAAAAATAAGCTTTTTCTAAACTGTCATATGAGAGATACCGTTATTTTTAGGCCTAAAAATAAAATTTCAATCTGCCCTTTGGGCCTTTGGGGAATGCCAAAGCAATCACACACACCAATTTTGAAGATAAACGCTTGAGCCGTTTAGGCTGCAGCTCGTTATACATACTGGCAGACAGACAGACAGATAGACAGATAGACAGACAGACAGACACACAGACACACAAACACACAGACATATAGACATTTTTTGTCGATCACTTTTTTAGACTTTTCTAATGTCATGTTTCATTGTTATCTCAATTTTTTTAATATTCACGAATCCTAAACTTGCCTTATGGTCCCTATAATCGCAAGTAAAAATGTCTACTGTGGCTGTCCTAGTATTAAGTAGGTTTAATTAAGGTATGAGTTAGTTTTAATTACGTTTATTTACATCTTAGCTAATTTTAAGTGCGATTTAAGGTATTTCAAGTTTTATACAATGAAAAAATATATAAAGACACCAATTTTTTTAATTTACCTAATTTTCTTGGTTTAACAAATAAACTATTTCTAAAATCAATGATTGAAAGCAGGCCTGAATAGGGCCAGTAAGTAAGTTAAGCAAATATGTAGTTAAGCTTGTTTTTTCAAGATTTTTGTTTAGCAATAAGTTAGTTATAAGTTGAATTAAAAATGAAAAATGATTCTATGACTACAAGTTTTTTCAGACAATTCGAAATTACTAAGTAGGTTTAGTAATTTCGAATTGTCTCTCTTATCACGTAAATACCAAACAAATTATAAAAATGTGGTAAATTCGAATTAAGAATTAATAGGAGTAACAAACATTAAAAGCATATTTAGTACATATTATCTCAATTCTGAAAAAAAACAATACGAACTAATTTAAAAAAAAAAATATTTTTCTGCAATTTTGAGTTTGAAGTAAGTGTTTTTCAAAAGTTTTAATAGAGATATTTAAATATTTACGCAACTATATGATATAACAAATGTTTAGGTTTAAAAAAGACAGCGCATTATTGTATGTATTGCCGTTGTTTTTAAATATATTTTTTTCTAATGCAAGTGCTTTTTTTAAAAAAATTGCCCCTCCTGCCTAAGAGGGGGAAATAGACCCCTTTCCATAAAAAAATGTTTGTATCTAGTCCCTCTAAAAGAATCCAAAGTTATCGTATTCTCCCCATATCAGCAAAGTGAACAGTGAGCTAAAAAACAACAACACTCATACCTCTTTTTTGAAAGCTTCCAGAATTGAAAAACCATTTACCGCAGAGCCACTTCCACAATTCTCGCCCTTAATAGTGTTTATAACATCCTCGATAGATTCCATCCACAAAAATTGCATGCTTTGAAAAATTTCTGCAAACTGTATACCTTCTTCAATTGTTGTACAAGTTTTGTTCATGATCTTCGAAACATACTTATAAAGTTCCTTGTCTTCCATAAAATTAACTGAAAAATAAAAACATTCGAGTTTGAAGACATTGAAGTGTATTAAATTGTTTATTTACTTTCTTCTTCAGTTAATGTAGGCACGTTAGAAGCTGCTTTAAAAATATCATCGATAAGATCCTTCACCATAAGTTCGACATTTTGATCTGAAGTCGGCTCAAGTGATGGTTTAAAAATAATATTCTTATCGTACAGTTCCAACTTAACTTCAAAAAGCGGATTCCTATCCATTTCATGATCTTCAAATGCCATCTCTCTCTCCAAAAACTTTAAGCTTAAATATTTTGTATTAAAATAATTAAACAAAAAATTCTCTGTAAATAATTGTACAACATTTTACATGAGCTCAAAAAAGCGTAACAATAAACTTAAGAACCAAAAAAAATATTTTTATCAAAAGAATATTAATGAACTAATAATCAATTAATATTAAAAAAAATAAACTGCTTGGTTTTTACTGTGATCCTGGTTGGACGTAGGCAATATGTTAATATTGGCAGTGTATTAATTGAAATTCAACACTTTTACAGTGTACTTCAAGGCAGCCACCTAGATCATCTCGTATATTCTCTTTACTAATTATTAGCCACACCACATTTCCTATTCAGGGTGTCTTTTGTATGTTAACAATCTTAAGTTTTCAAGGTAATACTTGGAAAGTAAAGCTTAGGCTATATAAAAATTCCAATTTCGTCAATGTTAAATTATACAAATGTATGCATTTCAAGGCCTACTGTACTGGTGTTAGAATGACTGATTGCAACGTTTCCGATGTTAGTTTCTTCATCAGGCCCTTCAAGACTTAATAAGTGACGAAACAAGAAACAGGCAATGCTTCACCTGGTTTAATAATTTATTCATTGATTTCACCCACCAGATTATCAGAAACTTTTTTGTTGCACCTTACTGCTCCTGTTTTGAGCTTGGCATTGCCGGTTGAATTCAGAGAACTTTGCCATACTTCATATCTTCTCCTTAGTTTCCCTAAAATGCGCCTAAGGATTATGCCCTTTTACTATATAAATGCCATTTCTAAGGTTGCCTTTGGATTCTTTAATGTTTGTGGCTGGCTAGTTTGAAAACGTTGTGGCTTAGCTTAGAGTATTTTTAATAAACCCATTCGTTTCTTGCAATGTATTATTGATTTTGTCTGGTGTATTTTCAAAGCGCCACTTCCATTTTAGCTAAGCTTCTTGACAAAATTTTAAAATCTCCAGAGTTTGATCACTTCTATGTTTTTTTTTAGTTTAAAATAATTATTTTAATTTATAGTGCTTGAAAAAAAACATAAAAAACTTAAGTTTAACAAATTTTTAAAAGCTTTGGCTATTTAAATGATTGTCTTACCTTTCCTTGATTGAATCGTAAATTTTAACTTTTATCAAATTATTTATAAATTGAAGGTAATTTTCAAATTTCTTTTTGTATTTTGAGCGCTGTAATACAAAAAATACTTTCAATATGAAACGAAGTTGCCAATAAAAAAAAATCAAGATCATTTGTTTCTGTCTGTCTAAATATTGCCAAAATTGATCAAGCCGTTTCGGAATCAAAAGAAACATACACTCAGAGAAGCCATTTTTATATTTATAGATTATGACCGATCCGTCATTACTCGGGTTTACAATACAGTTTTGAATCCCTACAACAGCTCTACCTATAACTATATGGTCCTATTATACCAGAAAACCGCCAAGGTTAGCATGTGAATACACACAAAATCAGTGAAGCCATTTAAATATAAAATTATTGATATGAAAATTATATACATAGGAAGAAGAGTAATAAATATAAAGTACACCGAAATCATATTGCGAGTAAATGTTTTGGTTATGAATTTAAAAAATAAATTCAATAATACCAAATAATAATAAGTTCTAAAATAGGATTTCCTTTTAAATTGACTTCCTGGAGCAACAGATACCTCAAGATGCCAGTAAAGCCGCTTTTGAAACATCAACAATCTTGACTTTACTTATGTTGATCACATTACAGTCTTCAAACAAAAAAAAAATCTGAACAAATGTTTATGTTATCTTATTAACAAATTACAATCTATGTTCTGTACTATATGTGTCTATATATACGGTTTTATCTATATGTACATATATATACTATACGTATTCGAAGCGAAATCTTCTTCCAAATTGCTACGCAAAGGCTTAAATACTTTTATCCTTGTTCGTGCCCCACGGAGCGTTGCGACGTGTTGTTTGGAGTGCTTATTTATTTTAATATTTTATCCATATATCAAGCATGATTATACAATCGAATACGAGTATTTTATCAGCAGCATATACAGAATTAATTTTCTTCACATAAATGGAAGAAGATACTTACGAAGCACAAGCAATTGTAAGATACATTCAACATTTTCGCAGAGTGAAGTATATTTTATTCGTATGAGCCACATTTTTTATTGAATTCAGCGTTCCTTTTAATCAAGAAATATTGGGTTGGTGGCAATCTTATATTGAACAAAAACCTCTATTAATTAATTGAGTATTTATCTACCTGCCTGCTGGCTGTTGTGCCTCCTGATTAATATTTTCTGTCAAAAATTAATGAAAAAGCAAGTACAACACCACTATCGTTAAACTATAATTTGAAAATTGAAACTAGCTTTTGAAACCGCGCTCAAAAACTCAAATTTCCCGTCAATATCATCAATTGCAAACTTAGAAATCTTGACGAAAAGCTAAGCTCCTGGAGTACAAGACCATGGTCTAACCATTACTCAGAGGAAAAGCTTACGCAGAATTGTTGGCCCGTGTGCGATGGAGGCGGATTCCGGAAGTATGAATTCACCTCGAAGCAGATGTTGCGGAAAAAATAAAGCTCAGTAGACTCCGGTGGGCTGAACATCCAGGTCATATAAGCGAAGAGGAACCAGCGCACAGTCTTTTGTTTTTATGGATGGTGTCGGCCAGCAATTGAGATATACGGAAGAACTTATGGAATGATGATAATGATGATGAAGCTTTAGCGATGGAGCGATAGCGATCTATTCAAAGTCAAAGACAACTCTAAATTTGTAAATTTATTATTTCAAAATATGTAGTTTCTCTTCTGCCATATGAATTGAGAATTGAGATAACGTTTGATCAAAAATGTCAAAAACATTTGAATGTACGTATAAATAGTCTTAATGTTCATCGTTAACATATGTAGGCAGGTCTTGCATCTTACCTTATTTTCGTAGAATTCCGATGTGGTGGTGGTATTGAAGAAAAGACAGATATTTTCTTCAACCAATCGGTCGATAATTAATTTGCTTTCTTGACAACGCCTTATGCGGGCCTGAATTCTATCTTTCTGAAATTGAATGTTTAAGATATTTTTTCCAAATGAAGAACGCTGTTGTAAAGGCTCATTGCAGCAGCTACTTATAATCTCCAACAATTCGTTAAATTTTTTTTGGGTTTGGCAAAATCGTTTGTGCAAAGATGAAACTTTTTCAAAAATATCATTTACAATTTGATAATCTAAAAACAACAAAAATTACAGGTAGGAAAACTCGGTAACTCATTGCTAATATTAAATAAGTCGAAAATAAAAAAAAAATAAAAAAAAAATAAACGAAAAACTTACCATAAGACTTCCACGTTACAGTTACACTGGAAAGTTTAATCAAATCATTGATATTGACGATTTCGTCAAAAATAAGTGTCAGTTCACAGGGCTTCGCTTTAACTTTGATATCGTTGTAGAATTCCTCTATATTTAGAAGTACGTTCTTTCTACTCCTAAGATCATCCCGCAAGTTGTAAAGCTCAAGACTTTTAGATGTGAGAAATTCATCCTGCTTTTCAATGGCTTTTAAGTACTTTACTTCTCTGATTGCTGTAAAAATATCTGTCGGTAGATTGGCCAATAGATGGTGTGAAATCTGTTCTTGGGTTAGATTAAGTTCCATGCTGATGTAGGACTTAATATCCCACTTAAATATAGACTCCTCCAAGGATCTTTCAATTTTCGAATCTATGGATTCAAGCCAATCTTCCCAAGCTTTCAATCGCATTTCTTTCAGATTTTGAAGTATTCTATTTTGTTTGTCCTTAATTTCTTGATATTCACTGTTATCATTGAGAAACCTGTTAAGAAAATACATCTTATTAAAAAAAATAATTAAAAGACTACAGTAGTCCTATTCTGGTTCTATGAACAAATCTGTGAAAAAAAACTTTTCACTGATAAAGCACCCTTTGCGATTCTGGTCGTATCCGTGTGTACCATTGAAAACTTATGTCAAAATGTTTTCATTTGAAAAGTTATTTATCAACAAACATTTCGTCGTGTTAATTTGTTTCCAAAAATTTCAAATACACAAAAATGAATAACAAAACTTATCTGTATGAGTAGAGTATTAAGCTCTATTCAGCTTACTTTTTTCACAGAATAAACGAGAATCAGGTTGCTGAGTAAAATGAAATGACAAAATAAAAAAGTCATATGAAAAGTATCGTGAAAAGAATTTTATCATTTAATTTTTTCATTGAACCGGAATAGGGGCACAGAACTCACAAAGCATTTTCTAATAGGTCAGTACACAGCAGGTTAGCCCGTTGTTCATTCTGATTAATCCATATGAGAACTGTCGACAATGCAGGAAAGTGGATCTTATGAGGTATTATTACTTCACTAGCACTTAGACATATTTTTTCTAGCTCCTCAATCAACAGCTTCAAAATATCTGGAATGGTGACTTGAAGCTCGTTGCGAATAAGGGTCCATTGAAGGAAATCTCGAAACATTATCACCATCTTCAAGAAGCTCTGTTAATAATGAAACCATCAAAATATTCACATTAAAACATTCACCTTTGTGATCTGTTCTATATTCAAACAATCAGAAAATGCTTTAATTAAAATGGTCGCCAATCGTTTTTCCAAAGCCTCTGTCTTTTTGAAAAATACATTTGACTGCATGTTGTATTTCTTATTAATGTTGTTCAATTCTATCTCCTCCTGTGACCAATCGCACAAAACTTTTTTAAAGTCATAGTGGACCTAAATAAAATTTAATACAAAAAAGAGGCAACTCTACATAAATACGGATAGCAACCCTCAAGAGTTGGTCCTTAAAGTATTTGCCACATATTCCACCAATTTCGAGTTTTTCCAAGCATTGAAAGGATGCTGCCATCTGAAATATGTTTTTTAGCCCGGAAAGCTGATTGAGAAATCCATCTAGTCGACCGAAAACTTCATCGGCAGAAAACTTCCACAGCTCCGAAGAGTAATGGGAGTTTCCCGATTCTCTGGATGCATACTGGTTTTTGTACTCGCACACTTTTGTTCTGCAACAAAAAAACGAGGAAACTTTCACTTATTGCATCGATGGCTTACGTATTTTAATAAGTCATGTAATTAATTACTTAAAATATTCCAGTATGTTGACGGTAGTGGTTATTTTAGCCAGTCCTTCATCGGCCTCAGCTTCACCTTGGAACAAGATGGCAAATTCCAAATCCTCACTTGCTCTATGTACCAATAGATTGCATATTGATTTCAGTAAGACTGTCATCCTTTTTAATGAGCCATAATAACGAGAGTTGGTCCAAATTAAATGAACGGTGTGGACCAATGGCTCTACCAGATCCATGGAGTTAATAAAATTGACCGCACTGAAGGCGGTTGTCTGTCGGATAATCGGACTAAGCCATAAAGATATATCCTGGGCTTCGTGAAGTGCCATTATTAGGTCCTTGAATATTTTATGAAATGATTCTGAATATACTATTGACCCGACGCGCTCAAGGGTTTGGGCGACGCTAACGATGGCAGGAGACTTCATTTGCTCGTAAACATCTTGTAAATGAAATGTTCTGCTGTTCCAAAAGGATACTTCGTTGGCAGGAAGTATAGTATCTGTGTAGTTATTATTTATACATTCGGATTTAATACTAAGGATTTCATGAATTTGGGTTGTCCAATTTATAATCATTTCTTCGAACGTGTTTTGAATTTGTTCACCGCATGCAGAAGTGTCACTGTTGAAGTCAATTAAAGTGAGTTGAGAAAAAGGTTTTATAATATACATATAATATAATATAAAATTTATTAAGATGTAATTCATACACTTTCGAATTAAGAATATTGATTGAAAGTTAGTAAAAGTGTCTTTTTTCTCAACACAGTAATTGTAAACTAACACAATAAGGAAGTGACCCTGGCTACCTTTGATTTTTACTTGCGATTATAGGTACCTACTATAATGCAAGTTATGGATTCGTGCAAATAAAAACCAACAATCAAATATGACATTACGATAATAAAAAAGTTGAAAAAAGTGGGTCCGGAAATTCCGTCCGTCTGTCTGTCTGTTTGCGCCACTACAGCCTAAATGGATGGGCCGATTTGCTTCAAACTTGGTATTTAGTATCCTTTAGCTAGTATCTCGAGGGATGTTTTTCATTTTTTATCTAAGTCGAAAAATAACGGTACCTGCCAATTTTTTTGCCAACAATTTTTAACAAAATGTTAGATTTTATCGAAAACGGCTCTAACGATTTTGATAAAACTTTTAGGGTGCTAAGTTTTTTCAACAATACATCTATCAGTTGGAATGAATTTTTCGAAATTTGTTCTATAACGGTACTTCTCATAAATGCGGTTTTTTCAAATGCGGTTTTATCGTAAACCATTATCCCGACTTCATTAAAATTATGCACACAGGAAGTCATTTATAATTTTATTGATATTGCATTTCAAAAATTTCAAAAACTTTTTTTTTCGATTTTTTTAATTTTTTTTATTTTTAATTTAATTTTCGAATTATTTTGAAAATGGGTGGATTTAATTTTTTTAAATAATTTTCCCAGATGAAAACTACAGATTTCCTTAAAATGACATACTAGAAAAAAAATTAAAATATTTTTTTCGAAAACTTTCAAAAAAAACTTACTCCTAAACAAGTTTGCAAATTGTGCAAATTTATTACCAAAGTATCAAAGAAGACCCGAATGAGTCCATCCGCCATCGCGCGCAACAATTGGAGATGTGCCCATTTACTTTATGGAAGATTTTGCGGAAGGATCTTGGTTTGCAGACTTACAAAATGCAACTCGTGCAAGAATCCATCAATCGCGTCACACGTTCGGTGAATGGGCCCAAAACGAGATGGCCACCGATCCCGATTTTCACAAAATTCATTGGCCTTATAAAACTTTCGTAAAGCGAAATAAGGCCATATTTGGTCTTATTTCGAAAACAAATTTGGCCTTATTTCACTTTAACACTAACGGTAAACCATCAAAGTCGTGTTGTACGGCTAAAAAAGAATCTCTATATTTTACGGTACGTCCGAAATTGGGCTCAAGGGTGAACTGATGGGCATTCCTAGCAAGACGAGTATTACGGGCGAAACTTTTAAGGGGAGGAATGCAGCTGGCTACCTCAAGTGAACATTTTTTATAAAAGAAACGATAAAATAAGGAAAGACATGAAACATTGCGTCGGTGTTCGAGAGGGGCAATTGTTTCAGCGGCAGTTCTATTTCCTATCAATCTTAACGCTCTATTTTGTATTCTATCAAGCAAGTGAAGCGATGTTTGTGAAGCACCTGCCCAGAGGTGGGAGTTATACTCAAGTTTAGGGCGTATAAACGCTTTATAAATTGTAGCCAGATCAGATGGAGAAAAATACTTCTTACACCGATACAGAAAACCTAAGCACTTAGCAGCATTCTTAGCGATTTCAAATATATGGTCGTTCCAACGGAGGTCGTCGTTGACACACATACCGAGTACTGAGAGCTTTTCGGTTTCTTCGATGTAAGTGCCATTCATGGACAATGGCATTGGGGGAATGTTTAGCTTTAACGGCAGAAGACAGCATTGAGTTTTCGAAGCATTAAACTCCACACGATTTCTATTACCCCATTTGACAATGCTGTATAAATCGAAGTTTAATGAGCTTGACATATGGTACCGTTGCAGGCGAAGGACGTGAATTATCGAACGAATATGAAAAGCTGAGGGTAGAGTCGTCAGCAAAACAGTTAAGTTAATTAGAAGTAACAGACAGAAGATCATTTATAAAAATGAGGAAAAGAGTCGGAGACAGAACAGAGCCCTGGTGCACACCAGCATTTATTTTATGGGAATCAGACTTGAATCCGTCCAATACAACTTGTATTGAACGGTCCAGAAGATAGCTTCTAATCCAACGAACAAGAGTATTATCGATCCCAAAAGCACGCATTTTCGATAAGAGAGCTTCATGCCAAACTCTATCAAATGCCTTGGAGATATCAAGAGCAATAATCTTACTTTCACCAAAGCGATGTAAAGATTTGTTCCACTGTTCGGTGCGTATGCCATCAGATCACCAGTGGAATGGTTGCTGCGGAAGCCATACTGACGGTCATGGAGAAGCTTACGATCTTCGAGATATTCCTTAAGCTGACGGTTAATCAGTGTTTCCATGACCTTAGAAAGAAGGGATGTCAGTGCTATGGGTTGGTAGGAGGAGGGGGTGGATGGGTCACCTTTCTTAGGGACAGGCTGGACAAATGCTGTTTTCCATCTTCTAGGAAAGATTCCAGAAGAATAGGAGCGATGGAAAAGCTTACGCAGTGGCTTTGCCAGTGTGGAAGAACACCTCTTCAGAAGAATCGGGGGATCTGATGGTATATCTCACCAAAAAGTGGAACCAATCTTTCCATCGTTTTGGTGAAAGCAAAATTATTGCACTTAATATTTTAAAGGGAATTGGTTAGAGTTTGGCATCATGTTCTTTTAATCGAAAATGCGTGCATTTTGACACGACGAATCTCTTCTTGGTTAGTTTAGTAATTACCTTTCAAACCGCTCAATACAAGTTGTGTTGGATGGTTTCAAGTCTGATATTCACAAAATAAATGCAGGAGTGTCCAATGGCTCAGTTTTGTCTCCGACCCTTTTTTACTTGTGATTATAGGGACTATAAGGCAAGTTTAGGATTCGTGAATATAAAAAAAAATTGAGATAACAATCAAACATGACATTACGATCATAGAGAAGCCTAAAAAAGTCATTGACAAAAAATGTCCGTCTGTCTGTCTGTCTGTCTATCTATCTCTCTCTCTGTCTTTCTGTCTGTCCGGGTGTATATCTATCTGCAGCCTAAACGGGTTAAGCGATTGCGTTCAAATTTGGTATGTGAGTATGTCTTGGCATTCTTCAGAGGGGAAATTGAAATTTTATTTTTAGGGCTTAAGATAACGCTATCTGCTACGAAAACGGCTCCAAAAATTTTGATAAAAATGTTTGAGAATTTTTTTTTGTTGGTATTGTCTATCATTTGATCAGAACCAAATTTACGGGAAAAGTCTATTAACGGTACCTTTCATGTAACGGTTTTTAATTTTAGGCTTTCTCGGTAAGTGCTCTTTGTATTTTTCAGAATTTTTGTTGTTATTTTTTTAAATCAATATTTTAAAAACTAATGAAAAAAAAATATTATAATTTTTTTTACTCACATGTATAATAATAAATTCAAAAAACTGCATACCAAAATTAAGTTTTTGTTTTTTAACTAAAAATAAAAAACAGGATTTTATCAAAACCGGTCCTAAATTTTTTTAAATACATTTCTCACAAATTCCTTGTTATTTAAGACGTGTGATGGCGTACTTCATTTTTACTAAAAACCGTTAAGTATTGTGGTTTTTAATACTTTTTATAAGTTCAAACTGTGTTATTTTCAACGCAAATGTTACTTGTTTCTGTCAAAGATCTTGCTTTTCAATGAAATTTGGCACATAAGAGGAAGTACGTGCGACCCAGTCGTGCCCATTTTTTCTTATAAGCATTTATAAACGATTTACTATCTGAAAGAACGAATTCAATAAATTGTTTTGCTGACGACAGTGCTCTCAGCTTTTCATATTCGTTTCCAGATTCTCATCCACGTTCTTCGGATGTGGAACGTATGATAAGTTCATTAAATTATGATCTTGATAGCATTGTACAAAATGGGGAATAAGAAATCGTGTAGAATTCTATTGCTTCAAAAACTCATTGTTTTATTTTGTCGTTAAAGGAGTGGCATGAGCGGCACTTTCATCGAGGAAACCGATCCCCCCTTAGTTCACGGTATGTGCATTACAGACCACCTTATGTTGAATTACTACATATTTAACGTCGCAAAGAATCCTGCGAGCAGTTTAGGTTTCCTTCGAAAATGCAAGAAGATCTTCAGCCCGTCTGATCTGGCTACAATTTTTAAATAATATATTCGACCAAGGCTCGAATATAATACGCACATTTGGGCAGGTGCTCCCAGAACCCACTTGATTTTTCTAGATATAATTAAAAAAAATAGTTTTGAAAATGAGATGTGACCGAACAATAAATCCAAAACATTTACATTTTTTATTGAGCACAGACGTAATGTTGCCTAATACACAACAAGGAAAGATTAAAAGATCCCATATGAATTACAGAAAAATATTATTTTTAAATTCATCCTACAAGATATGTATGTACTGCAGTGCCAAACCCAAATGTAGAAAACATCTTTTACGAAAACTAAGTAGGATTTAGAGCGGAGCAAAACAGAATTATTTTCCCAAGCAAAATAATAAGCATTTTGCTTTTTTCGTTGATTACAGAACAGCATTTGAATCTATTGATAAAAAGGCAACAATTTACAACTTGAGGAATAGAAAAATTTTACGTAAGTTTTGGCGTGTAGTACAAAAGTAAAAGGATATTTACAATGTTGTAGAAAAATTGCTGTGACATTATTTCAACTTTCCTTCGAATACCCAAAATTATGTGTTGATGATTCAAAATGACTTTCGACTACAACGTTGAAACTGATAACATTCTAAAAGCATTTATGTTGGTAAAGAACTACAAAGAAAGAGAATTGCTGGTACGTGTCAATTTAGAATATGGCTTGAGTATCGACAATGTGGTCAATAGGAGAGATATACTGAAGTATAAGCTTTGTTTTTTTTTTTTTTTATAATTAACGTGCGCACAAGGGATTATGTGTTTCCCTTTTAATGTACAACACACTGCGCGGGCATTACGAAGATAGGGAGGGGAGAGATAGGAGGTGCCGATTAACTTTGGTTTTGAATGTTAGCAGATCAAAATGGCAAGGGAAAATCCCGCCGGGTAAACTATTCCAAATTCGTGTTGTTCGGCTAAACAAAGAATCCATATATTTCACGGTACGTCCGAAATTAGGCTCCAGGGTGAACTGATGAGCATTCCTTGCGAGACGAGTATTACGGGAGAAACTTTAAAGGGGAGGAATGCAACTGGCTACTTCGAGTGAACATTTTTTGTAAAAGAAACGATAAAATAAGGAAAGACATGAAACATTGCGTCGGTGTTCGAGTGGGGCAATTGTTTCAGCGGCAGTTCTATTTCCTATCAATCTTAACGCTCGATTTTGTATTCTATCAAGCAGGAGAAGCGATGTTTGCGAAGCACCTGCCCAGAGGTGGAAGTTATACTCGAGTTTAGGGCGTATAAACGCTTTATAAATTGTAGCCAGATCAGATGGGGAAAAATACTTCTTACACCGATACAGAAAAACCTAAGCACTTTGCAGCATTCTTAGCGATCTCAAATATATGGTCGTTCCAACGGAGGTCGTCGTTGACATACATACCGAGTACTGAGAGCTTTTCGGTTTCTTTGATGTAAGTGCCATTCATGGACAATGGCATTGGGGGAATGTTTAGCTTTAACGACAGAAGACAGCATTGAGTTTTCGAAGCATTAAACTCCACACGATTTCTATTACCCCATTTGACAATGCTCTATAAATCGGAGTTTAATGAGCTTGACATATGGTACCGTTGCAATTGTACGTCCGAAGGCGAAGGACGTGAATTATCGAATGAATATGAAAAGCTGAGGGTAGAGTCGTCAGCAAAACAGTTAAGTGGATTAGAAGTAACAGACAGAAGATCGTTTATAAAAATCAAGAAAAGAGTCGGAGAACAAAGCCCTGGGGCACACCAGAATTTATTTTATGGGAATCAGACTTGAATCCGTGAGTTTGAGTTTGCTTTTGAATTTGAGGTTATTGGACATTTGTGTTTGTTTATTATATGAATTACATTACATTACATTACATTACATTTTAATCTCCGTAGATAAATCTGCCAAGTAGATGCACTTACGAGCACTGGCTACTGAAGCCATCGGCTCAGACAATTACATCACACAAGACGACATTGATGCAGGACAGAACAGAAGATGGTGAGAGAACGGAAAATTATTATTTGTAGGCATTTTCAATTACAGTATTTTTACTTGCAATTATAGGTACTATAATGCAAGTTATGCATTCGTGCAGATTAAAAATTTTGAGATAACAATCAAACATTACGATGATAGAAAAACATATTTGAGTTACCGGCGAAATTCTGTCCGTCTGTCTGTCTGTCTGTACGGATGTATTTTGGACTATAGCCTAAACGGCTGGGCCAATCGTGTTTAAATTTAGAACTTAAGCTTATTTTGACTTACTACAGAAGAGTTTTTTCAATTTTTTTTAGCTCAAAAATTAACGGTACCTGCCATTTAACCGTTGTGTAAAAGCTCATTTTCCTCGAAAACGGCTCCAAGAATTCTTATGAAAAAAAATCAGTGTACTAGTATAGGTAAGCATTATATTTTGGTGACAAAAAAATGTAATATAGTGGGCTAAAAAAGGTACCTCCTATAGGACCGGTCTTTTTTTTTCTTTGACTTTCTCGAAAACTGGTGATCCGATTTCAATCAACATTGATATTCAAGAAGATGTAGGTAGCCTTAGTAATTTTGCATTAATTTATTGGAAAACTTTTTTTTATGTTTTTAATAATTTTTTTTATTTTTTTTTTTGAAAAATCAATATTTTGAAAACGGGTAATTGATTTTTTTAATTTTGTTTTTAAATGTACGTCATTTTTGTGCTTAAGTTTGTATTCTTGAAATATTTTTTTTTATTTTTTAATAAAAAGTTGTAAAAAACCGTTTTATTAAAAAAACAACGGCTCCTACGATTTTGAAAAAAAATCACACTTTTTTACATTTCCTAAACAAATAAAATGGCGTTTAAATTATTTCACCCAATACAATTTAACGTACTTTATTCGAAATATCAAGTCACAAAAATCGAATAAATGCTTTAATTTTCTTTAATTTTATTCTACAATGTGACCGCACATAGGTGTACGTGCGATCCAGTCGTGCAATTTATTTTTTAAAGATAATTGAAAAGAACAATAATATCTGTTTATGATTATGGAAAATACATAAATGTACATTCAACGAAGAGGAGCTTTATTCCGAAGATGGGTCACTCCTTACTAATACACCTTATTAATACATAAAAATAAAAACAAACTTACCCCTTATCAACCTTGTTTCCGATTTCTGTGATCAAGGACATCGACAGTAACAGCAGCAGAATTGTTTTGTTTTGAGTTTTTCCTTTTATCTATAATCAAAAAAAAAAAAATAAACAATAACATAATCCAACAGATTTGCCAAAAAACATCAATTCTTATCACTTGAACGTACAAAATTAAAATGAACTTACTTCTTGCACTTTGTTCCGGATTTCCTTCATTTGAGCATTGAGATCCTGCGATACTGTCTCCGGCCACAATTTGCTATTGAGCGGATTGCTAAGCAATGGAATGTAAATTTGCTCCAGCAATATAGCCAAACTTTCCACCTTACTATGCATGGGCAAGTCACCAAACAAAATCTCATTATGGAAATTGTGCAGAGTTACAACCAGAGAATCCCTTTTTAAAAAGAACGCTGCTTTGCCACGTGGTACACCATCTAGGGTGGAGAAACTGCTTCCAGGCAAGGGTAGAATTATGTTACTAATTGCATTGATGGTGGGGGCAATTGTTACTGAAGTTGCAGCAACTGCTATGCTAGTTGCACTTTCTCTGAACAGTGCGGAGCTGGAGTTTTGTGAAAAACTCGTCCTTCTGATATCGCTTAGCGAATTTATCGGTACCAAAAATCCCGCCGGGTTAAGGGTAAAGAGCAAAACTCTGGTGTTAGTGTTATTAAGCCAGTCTAAGACAATGAGCTGGAAAATTCCATTTGAAATTGGAAACATTAAAGTTTGTAGTAGTTGGCAAACTGTGTACGACGTAGATACGTGTTCCGGTAATTAATTGCACGAAATGAAGAGAAAATATTCCCATTTTCCTAGTAGGTAAATTTTTTGAATAAGATGAAGAAAAGCTAGGGACTTCATGGGCTGAAGCAAATTTGAAAACGTTAACAAAATTAAGGTTTAATTAATTATTATTAGGTACATCATGTTTTATTCTTTCTGAATGTAAAATTCTAGATAAATAGGGCATTTAATCCTTTATTTAAGTTATGTTTAAATTGAAGAATTGTTTAATATAGAAGCATCAATTTTATGTATCTATACATTTATATGAAATTTATTTAAGAGCTCCTTACACACAATTCTATAAACTCTTCATCAGCTGGCTCTGTGGATGTTGATTCTTTAAAAAAATATTAATTTTTTGTTTTGTTTGATGCTAAAGATTGCATCTAATTGACGTCTGTTGAAAACTAATGGATTCTGTATCAAAACAACAAATAAAATTTGTAAAAATCACTTATCGTAGCTGAAGTAGTCCACTAAAGATAAACCCGTTTAATATTAAAAAACCTTTGCACTTATTTTTAGTTTTTTCTGAATTCTGATCAAAACCAGTCCGATGGATAATTCTTTCCCAGAAAGAATATGTACTTATGTATGAAAACTAGTTTTACGGAAAACAAATATTTTTAGCGAAAATAACCTCTAAGTGTTGTTTTGTAGTGTTACATTGTATATTTTCTTATCATCATGCTGCCAAGTCTATGAAAGTGTAAATGTTTTAAGATGCTTTAAATGTTGGGGTTTCAATCATACATTTAAACACTGTAAGGAGAGTTGCCAGGTATGTGCAAAATGTGGGGAAGAAGGTCATACGTTTAGAGAATGTACAAATGAAAATGTTAAATTGTAAAAAAGCAAAGGAAAGACTAAATTTAAGTAACAATGATATAAACCACGATTGTAGAGACAATCACTGCCCTGCAGCGCAAATTTAAAATTGAAAGTGAAAAAATAATATATTAGCAATTAATATCATCGGTAAAGTACCTTTGTTTAAATAATGCGGGAATTCGAACAAATCTAACACAATTAGAAATAAAAGTGCAAAAAAACGATTTTGACTTTATCTGTGCTACTGAAACACATTTGACATCAAACATTACGGATTGTGATATAAAGCTAAATAGTTATAAAGTAGTGAGATGTGATAGTGTTTCCTGCCATACAGGAGGAGTACTTTTTTTTATCAAACCAGAATGACAGGTAAAAGAAATCGCTAAAACTGCAATGGGAAAAATGGTTTGGTGGTAAAAATATCTATTTAAAATATTAGTCTTGTTTTAGTGGCTGTTTTTAGGTTTTCGCACAAAGAAAACTCACCAGAAAACATTTTTTGTGTTTTTTTTTATACATATAATGGGTGATTTTAATGTAACGTACAAGAAATGAATTTATAAAACCATTTAGATAGTAACAGAACCAACAAGAATAACACAAAGCTCATCTACGTTGATAGATTACGTGGTAACAAATTTTACAAACATACAAGCCAAGGTAATAAAATAATTGAAAATTAGTGTCCACCAAACGTTAGAAATTAAAGTTGAAAACAGATTTATTAATACAAAATGTAATAACGTAATAAGCAAACCATACAAATAATGCCAGAGAGCGTGTTTCAAAGAGAACTGATAAATCTAGAATTAAAAAAATTAGTTTTCAACGGTGTAGGTGGATTATCAAACTCTTCCAGTGTAAAATAAAAAAAAAGCTTTGAATAAAACGATGATCTCCAAAACAATAAGTGGAAGGAGCGTAATATCGGCTGGTTTAATCAATACTTATTTAATTTAAAATTAATGAAAATTCAACTTCATCAAAAGGCTGTTTGGACGAAGAACAGATATAAATGGAATATGTATAGACCAACAAGTCTGTAAGTTCGCTTCAGTTAGCAAAAAATAATTTCATTGCCAAAAAAATTGACCAAGCTTCAGACCAAAAATAAACGTGGGGAACAATTAAATCATAAGTGCTTAACGAAGAAAGAAATGAAATAGAACACATTATAAGCAACAGTAGAACTATAGAAAATACGAAAGACTTAATTCTGATTTAAAAATTTAGAACTTTATTTCAAAATAAATAAATTAAAATTAAACCAGGCAAAAGCAATTATACAATTAACGGTGACTCGACAGAAAACATTATAATTAATCAAAATAATATCGAAAAAGTCGATTAAATCAAGTATCTTAGGACTAGTTATAGATACAAAATTAATTTTTCAGAAACATATAAACTAATTATGCAATAAATTTGCAAAAAAAAAAGATTATTTCGAAGAATAAGAAGCAGATTATCACCAAATTGTGCAATAAAAATGATAGAAAGATTAAAAAAATGACAAAATCGAGGAATGAGATGTGTATTAATGTGCAATATATTAACACCTATACAAATAATGCTTAACACTTTACAATGGCTTACCATAAACCAAGAAGAATTATGAACGTGCATGTTATTATATTTAAAATAAAAAAATCATATGTTGCCGAATTATCTGTCTAATCAAATAGTCTATGTATCTCATGTTCAGCCATATCAGCTAAGAAACAGAGGTGATTTTAGACTTCCTTTTTTATCACCGAATAGTGCTCAAAATATATTGTTCCACAAGGGTTTTCTATTATTCAATAATTTACCAAGAAACTTAAAACAGGATCAAAATGTGATGTCATTTAAGAAACTGTTATTTAAATATATAAAATTATATAATTATAGTTAAATAATCAATAAGTTTTTGCTTATTATTAGGTTTTTCTTAAACAAAAAATAATGTAATTAATTAAAGCAAAGCTAAATAAAGAATCAAATTAAATCAATGTGTCGCTTACCTTTAATCTTTCTGTGCTCATCATTGTCTGCCATTTCTCAAGACTTACTCCCATACTCGTTATAGTGTAAGTACAAACTTTCTCCAAGCGAGCATCGACGATTGCAGGTTCCGGACTTGCAACTTCATCCAAGCTTAATTGCTCGTCAGTCATTTTAAAATTTATTTGATTTTATTTTATATTCAACTCCCCGCAACGTATTTATCTGTACTGCGTATGAATTTCAACTGCAAACTTCCTATTGAATGAAATTTGTTCCGAATGCCCGATAGGAATATGAACACTGAATGCTAGATTGGCCCAAAAGAAATGACCATGGACGTGAGCACAGTGCCTCGGCGGAAAACTGCACCTCTCAATATCGATCAAACGAAATATGCTTTTGCAATTAAGAACACCACATCGCAATTATCCATGCATCTAATCACTGATTATAAAACGAATTTTCGAACCGTGCGAATAAAGGCATTGGTATGTGTTGGGTATGGAAAAACTCAGACTGGTGCTTTGCGATTTGTGAAAGAAGGAAAGTTGCACGAAACATTTGTCTATTCATGAAGTGAAGTTTTTCTTACAGTAAATTTGTTTTTCTTCTTGTAGATGAAACTTTGAATAGAAAAAGTTTGAAATCCCTAAAATTCCTTGAATGATGAATAGCTACTGCATGTGCCTTACAGAAACATCTTGTATTATAAAAAAAAGTGCTGTAGGATATACCTATACATATTACTATACAAAATTTCATATTTTATTTGAAAAATTGGCTAAATGTATATTACAATTTAAAAAATGTGGACTGATATAACAAGTCTTATAAATGTTTTTCTAGAACTTGGATTACCAATAACTAGAAAAATCTCTACAAAAAGTTCTCTCAGAAGATGCACGTTTTAAAGGGGTGTTAATAACGGGTCCGCCAAATAACTTCTTTTTTTTCTGAAAATGCTTCATCAATATCGAGTGTAGCTTCGGCTGTGTGGCACGTATCGCCGTCCTGTTGAAACCAAATATTGCCAATATCTTCCTCTTGAATTTTTGTGAACAAAAGTTCGTTCAACATGGCCCGATAACGATCGCCATGCAACGGCCACTCCTTGCTCATTTTCGAAAAATGGCCCAATTATGCCTCTGGACCAAAATCCGCCGGTGTATCGGCTTTTCAATGTATGGGTGAGGGGTTTTCCGTGCCCCAAATGCGACAATTTTTCATCTGAAAAGATGTTTTTTTTTGGCAAAATCGGCATCTTCTCTAAGTCGATGGCAGGCAGTAATGTCGCAATATTTCCCATCGTATACACAACCATATTCGTTTAGCGGAAGGATAAAACTAATTATCTGTCAAATCAAATATGAGCTTAGTGTTACCATTCACGAAATAAGCACTAGTTGAAAAAAGAAACGTTAGATGGCGGACCTTTTATATATGTAACTCCAATTTTCTGGGACTCAGTCGAATTTTGAAAGCAGAGGGCTACTATTTTCATAGCAATTTCCTCTAAGGTGTTTATGAAAACTTCGCTGCTGGTTTTCACCGCTGGTTTTAAGCGTAATGTAAGCTTTTTCGAAAGTATTTTTCTTTGATTTTCCAGAGACTTGAAGAGCAGAGTAAGACAAATAAATTAATGTTTGAAAAATTGAGTAAGCTTAAGCCTAAAGGTCGAACTACATGTAATTGATTATGGAAATGGACGAAAAGAAATACATCTACTTGGCTTTTTTATCGCAAAGGGACTAAACAATAACTATAATAACAAGATAAATGTTAATTTGAATTATATTATCCTAATGATAACTCATTTGTCATTTTGACAGTTAGCGAAGCCTACTTATGTATGCATAAAGGAAAGTTCGCTATATCTAAAAAATAACTAAGATAACTGGGAAGGATTTCATGCGGATTGTTTTTAGTTTTAGTTTTAGTTTTAATGATTTTGTCAAATAAGGCAACATAACATATAAATAACAGTGACAAATATATAACAAAATAAAATATAAAAAATGAAGAAATTGAATTTATGTAATTTAGATTAGGTACGAACAAAAAATATAGCTAACATTAAAAAATTATTTTAATAACTCAAAAAGTCAAGAAGATTTGTCAGCTGTAATTCGGTCTAATATTTTGTTCTTAAAACAGTTTCTGCTCATTGTTACAATTATACAAGACGCAATCGTAATACTTATTAAATACTTTATTAAACGCTCTCGAGCACCGATTTAATGATTCGTGAGATGAAAAATATTAGTCTTTGAATTTCTCTCATTCAAAAAATTGGTATGTCCCAAGACTCGAACATTGGTTAACTCACACTTTGGAACACAGATAAACTGACTCAATATTTAATTTCAAAAGACCAAATGTAAATAAAGCCTCAGATAACTCTCTACGCTTAGCAAGACTACACATATTGACAAACTTCAGGCGGTGGGAATAACGAGGTTACACAAAAGATTCAGTGTTCCATTCAAGACCTCTTAATGCGAACAACAAAAATTGCTTCTGAACGGATTCGAGTTTTTCACATCAATATTATACAACAGAGGCCAAATAACAATACACTATTCTGAAAACCAACGAATTAATAAACAATAAATTGCCTTTCTAATATATGGATTATTCAACGACCTTCTTTTTACAAAACCTATAGCATATCAGCAGTTTTAGAGTGTACTTTGTCAATATTATGTTTAAAAGTACATATGTTTGTTGTCAATAATAACTCCTTAGTCTTTTACAGCGTCAATTCTAATTAATTTTTGCGCGTAAATTTTTTTTCTTAAAAATTAAATAATATTGCACTTCTCCACATCTAACAAAATGCGTTCCTTTTACACAGGCTGATAAGAGTATCTAGATAATTTTGTAAAAAAAAGTCCATCGAAAAGGTGTCGTTAGTGAAAAGTAAAAATACGAGAGGTCCAAAATGACTACCCTGGGACATTACATTTATTTTAAGAGAATTGATGTCAAAAACTTAACACACTGCGTTTTAATGTCCAAAAATAAAATAATAAATCGAAAGACAGAAAACCTATAGAAAACTCTTAATAAAATAACAAAATAGACAAAGAAATGGCAAATTAAATTAAAAAGAAACGAGAATTAAACTGGCCTTTTGCAAAACACTGCAATACATGTAAGTACTGAATAACAAACTCCTATCTGCAAGCAAGTGCCTTAACATGTATGGACGTACGGAAACGAAATGGAATTTTGGGTTTGTACTAAACCAAGATAACACACTGCCATCATATCAAAACAAAGCCCTCAGAGCGATCGTTAATGCTCCATTTATCCTCCGATTTATGGAAACTGTCGAAGGAAAAATATAAAAAATTGCCATCAAGTTTAAGCCGATTTCGGAGAACTATACCGTTCGACCTAGCGTAAAAAGACGTATAACAGTGTGATAATGTGGTATCTGCAGATCCGCTTAATCGAGAGCTTCCAGCCAAACGTGAGAGATGTACCAATCATAAACTACTTGATAAGGCAACATAGTTTCAATCGTAAGAACAAATTGAGGTGTTTTTTCACACTACTATCTGAAAATTTGTCACCTTCCGCCGCAAAAAAAAACTTTTTTTTTTCTGAAATGGTTCTCTTGTAATTTACTCGCACTGATCCGATCTTAACTTCATAGGAACTGTTAAACGTAGGGATTCTTAGCTCCACTACAAGAATGTGTACACATGTACATGTACATGTTTTTTTTTCTTCCTCCCATTTTGAATCTCACTATAAAATATGTTCTTCCTAATTTCTAATCCTCATATGTACTGTGTTTAATTTATTATTAAAGGGTATTCATATGAGTTAAGTTGGAAATGTAATGAGCGGATCTGCAATAATAAGCATCTACACAATTTCCCACACAAACCCTGTAATAGTTAGGAAATGTTAAGAGTTAAGATGCAATCTAAATTCGGATTGTAAAAACTTAAAAGTAAGTGCTTTTTAAACAACTTTTGAAAAATGTTGCCATATTTACAGACTTCAAAAAATAAATATATGTATATAATATATACAAGTAGAAAATTGGTGAATTTTTGAATTTGTTCCTATAACAACATTGGACAATATGATTTGTCAATAATAACACCAATTAAAAAAAAAAATTAAACGTAACACAAACCTAATAATTCAATGGAAATAATTTAATAACTAATCAATAAAAAAAATATAAAAACACACAAAAAATGAAATCGAAGAAAAAAATTAACTAGGAAAAAAAATATCCCCAATTTCGCATTTGGAGATAGAAGACAGATGACACTGTATTTACATTCCCCGTTTTATTTATGTTTGCAGAAGGAGGCAAACACCCGCAAGAGTCCATTTCGCAGCCTTCTCTTTAGTTTTCAAATTGAAAGTCCACACAAATGTGGGTCCTCGCATTCTGAGTCATTCAACAGGAAATTAGTTCGATTTCAGGAGTCCGAGCCCCAGAGACGCCAAACCGTGTCGGTCGTCCGATGCAGCGATAGATTTTTTTTTTCATTCAGTATTGAGTTTAGTTTGGCAGAGTGGTTGGTCATCCGTCCATATACCATTCAGACAGTTCGTCGAAGCCATCCAATGGAACGATTGCCAGCGTGATGACGGAGTAACGAAGTGGCAAGTGTAAAAATTGTTTGCGTTTAGGAGCACGTCCGTTGCGAAACACCACAAATCGTTCACAAAAGAAAAGAAAGAAAATGAAAGAAATGAAAGGAATTGAATTCAATGATGATTGAGAAAATTTAGTGAATGCCAAGGAACACATTCTTTCTTCAATGAGGAAGACCGGATGAAGATAAGAATTTGGCCGTTGACGACTAAAACTCATTGAATGCTCCCAAAGAATAACCAATAAAGTGATACATTATATCAAATGTTTGAGAAATGTCTGATCCTTTATCCACCCACATACATCATACATATAGAAGGTGCTTTTCTTACCTTATTTTATAGACAGGGCATTCGTAGATATTTTTTGTATCCTGTTTGTCTTGGGTGACGGCCTTTATAAATAAAACTGGCATTGATGGAAAGAGTTCTTTCATGAAGGCTGTGGCGATAGTGCCCATTTGAGTATCCCATCGAGCTCCTTCCATGTATAAACCATTTATATAAGCTCCTTCCCTGGGAGGGGCACTAAAAAAAAGTCAGAATGTAAGTTATGTTATTTTTAAGAGGAGTGTATGCTCTTACCTTATTTCTTCCTTTCGTTTTTTGGTGACGTCACAGTTAAGACACATGCGATCTAGTGGCCATTCATTTTTGCGAGCCGTCTGTTGCATAATGGCAGTTAAAAAGCTCTGCGGATTGAAGAATCCACCCAACCATACTGACGATGGCATTTTAAAGTCAGCTACCCAACCTTCGAGCTCCCTGAGACGCATCATCAAGTCGGCAAACCAGGATTGTAGTCCCCAGAGACTGGGGTAGGCCAATTTCGTCCATGACTCCGGAACTTGGTCCATGTAGAGGGATTGCATTAGGTCTTCCATGTCTGATGATATAGTTAGCTCTCCTTTCAGGCCCAGTTCGAGTTCCTTTAAGGACCGGTATAGCTCACGCATAAGGATGTTCATGCGTTCACACTCCTGAAATGCCACTATAATAAATGGATTTCTATCTTCGACTCTTGCCATCAGCTCAGGGATATTAAATGGTTGGGGTATTTTATCCAATAGATCCTCTAATGTTGCCTTAACAATCTCGTCCTCAGACTGCTCGGGTCCTCCGGAAGATCCAGTGCCAACAGGCAGGCGAGGTTGTAGCTCAAAGACTATGCGGAAAAGCCGCTCAGACACGGTGGTGAGAAAACCAATTTCAGCGTTTAAGTGGAGACCGTATAAGCTTGGGCTCTCAGGGGGAAGGTTATCGTCTATGTATTGGTGATAGCCATTATACCGGAGAATACCAGGAGCGGGAAAACCTTGACAGTATTCCAACTCGCCATCGACTAGTTCTTGCTGCATGAATTCTTCCAGATATGTGCGACACAATCTTCGGTCCCAATCGTCTGTTATATGTCCTCCATACATGATTTCACCGAAAAGATACCGAAGGTCCTCCCAAGGGACTCGACTATTAGCTTCCAGATAATTGTACAACACATAAACACATATCGTGAGGTCACCAACATTGAAGGGGTACACTCTGTTCCAGCCTTGTGGGCCAAATTTTCTTCGTTCTGCAACAACAGCATGGAAATAACATAGCGAAAAAAGTATCGCTTTAAACTCAGTCTCTTTGGAGCACATTTCAAGTGTCTCATCACTGAAGTTATCCAAGGCCTTGTGAATATTTGCCTGCATTCCGGTTGGTGGTTCGTTTGTAATCTTAATCGCTGATTCGAGAATCGCCTGCGGAAGTATGTGATATGCTGGATCTGCAGCTGGTTCAGCACTCAAGAAGAGCCTATACTCTGGATGAACATTCTTCAAAGTGGCTTCGATCTTCTTTTCAAGACTAGGCAGCCAACGAGCGACCAAATGGATGTTTTGCAAAATGACCCAATGACCGCTCTGTGAGGCAATGTCCATTGCATTCTCGGCTACAATTTCTTGTCCTTGACCCAAAGAGACACTATGGAAGTTTTCGTTATCGGCTTTAAAGCCGAGTGTTTTGCCTAGTTTTTCGACATCCTTGAGTGGATCTACTCCTGGAGATAGAACAAAGAAAATGTGGGTTTCTGGACTGGACTCTTCAAATGTTTTTGAAAATTCCATCATACGATTGTCGGTATACTTCGAACCCAGTTTTTCCTCTACAAAAACTGTTATCGCGTACGACATTCGATCAGGCCGAATACACCTCATTATACAAAGTCTTTCAATGGCAGTCTTGTTTTTCCATTCTCCAGGGAATTTTTCGTTCTCGGGACATTCGGCATCTATGAATTTCTTCCACCGCTTCTGGGAAGTTTCAATATCTTTATCCAGACCGCGAAATGCTTCGAGATTACTGAGGGCTTTAATTCCACCCCAGGAAACATGTGTTAGAAATGGAATATTTGAGGTAACATTCGGCAGGTAGGGAAACCGAAGCAGAAAATCAAGCTCGGATGGCTCTATTTCTCCGGAATTTAGCAGAATCTGAATCGCCACTTGGGTAAGGAATATAAGTTTGTCCGCTTCAAAAAGACCACGTGAAACATACACAAAGCTGTAGAAGGTAATGGAATCTATCAAGTTTTCAACTCGTTCCTTCACTTTTTCGGCCGGTGCCGACTTAAGAATTGCATTTGAAAACACAACGGTATAAGCTTTCAGAGAAAACTGATAAATCGGATTGATTTTGAAGAGGTCGTTCAGAATAAAGTAAATTATAGACGCCCTTTGCGAGGCAGGTCTGTAGTGTTCACGAGCTGAGTCAATTTGTATAGCGGTTATTTTTGCTTCGGCAACCTTCACTTCTATTTCTTCGGCGGTCTTCTTGGTTTTTTCAAGATTCATCACCAGCGTTACGTCTTGAAGGACATTATCTCCGGCCGAAGAAAGCCTCTGCAACAGGTCATCCTCTAGGAACTTCAATGTTATCTTGAATTGATTTTGCTGCTGCGTCAGATTAGCACGCATGACTTCTAAGTCTGGTCGTTCGGCTTTAACGACTTCGGCAAGCAGTTGGTCTTCCAGGCCATCGCGGGTGACTGTAAAGTTAATTAAAGTCGTTTGCGCTTGAATTTCCGGCTTGTAGTGGGGATTGGCTAATTTAGTATGCAAAACTAATCGAAAATTTTGATTGAAATCGATTTCCTTGTCGCCTAATTTTAAGCACGTGCCCTTCTTGATCAACAAACGGCCGAGCAGTGGATTCAAAACTGCATCGATGGTCTCACCGATGTTTTCAATCAAAAGAACATTTCCGTTGTTCACTGCACGTTCGACTACATCTAGGTAGCCTCGTTGGGTTAAACGTAGAACTACTAGGTTATTATGGTACTTTTGTTTGACCCATTTGATGCCTTGCCTGTATATGATGATAAAAAGCAATTAAAATCTCAATTCAAAATTAGGAAAAACAGGGTATGATTATTTTGTTTGTGAAATAACGAAAATCGGGTCTCTGAAGCAGGTATACCTATATGTCGGGGGGCTTGACCCAAATCGAAGCCTGACATAACCCAGTTGCAATGGATTTTTTTTATTTTTTCGCATCTTTTCATTTAACTTAATAACTACAGTTTTGCGTTTGCTTTGTTTTGTCTGTATATTCCTGTATGTATTTATTTATATACGTAAATTGGTATGCTTCAAAGGGTGCCTTATAAATTGAATTGGTCTCTGGATTTTTCGGGTTGAATACTTTAATTAATTACTGAAACTGGGGTTGTATGCCACATAGATGTTTGTGTTGCTCAAACTTGAATTTTTTGGACTAACAATATTTTGTGGTTTATTTATTAAAAATGCGAAGAAAAGTTTGATCAATTTATTTTGAAAAATGTTTTCCACTTCAGGATTGGGAAATATCTTATTTCATCGTCGAATTTACATTAGCCGAACGTCTTTTATTCTATTGTATACCTAAATCGATCAGAATTTATCGGGTCAGAGCTATTCAGATACAGATTCAGAGGGCTCGCTGAGTTATGTAACACATTGGTCAAAGTCTAAACCGAGTTGGAACTTTTGAAGTATGAACAGTGGAAGCTGAGAACTGGAAAAGATGATGAAGAGAAGGCGAAATACTAAAATAAATATTACAAAGACACAAAAGATGTTCTACAAAGGGGAAGGAAAATGCAAAAAATTGTTGCGGAATTGCATGGTAAAATCTAGGCTCAAAGCCCAGTGATCGTTTGATGTCTCCGAAGCTATGCTGATGCAATTAAAGGTATAGACTACTGTAAGCCGAAAAAGATGAATTTTGGCTGGACTTCAACATCTACCTCAAGAACATCCGGCAGAATTAGCTTCTGTATGTGGGCGTGGATTGAATACACATGTTGGAAGCTCTGGCGAGGACTATGAGGACTGCCAAGAAACTGGACTGATAAGAAACTAGGAATTCTCCTGTTTTTATAGTATTAAATATATAATGTTCATCAAACAACAACGGCATTTATCACTTACACCAGTGGTGGAAATTGAACTCAGATCGACTTGCATGTAGTAGCCAGTTTCATAAAGCCACAAATGAAGGATTGCAGAACGATTTTCGGAGAAGCGATCGGCCAGAAAGCTTGGTCAACGTGTTCCGTTCCTCTCATAATATAATGACATATATCAGTAAGCACACCTTGAAATGGAAAGAAGCAAAGAAGAAGCATGCCCAACATCAAGCAGAGACTACAGAGAGCATGTATCGGAAGTTAGTACAAAAATATCTGCTGATGCAAACCTTGCTTTTCAGGAACTGTAATATGCTAATATGAACTGTGCGACAACTTTTTTTCAAAATTGCAGCTTAAGCAAGGAAATTTTTTCAGGAAATTCGATCGATATACTCAATGCCAACTACTTGTTGACAACGACAAAATTCTTCACAAATGGCGAAAGTATTGTGAAGGACTTTTGCATGAACAGTTTTCTAGGCTATACTTTCCAATAGCTGCACATAACAACGAAGAAATCCCTGACATCACAGTTGAAAAAAATTAGTGTTGCGGTGAAAAAGTCCAAAAAAAAAGAACAGAGATTGGGCAAGGCTAGATACCCTAAGAGTTCCGGATATTTTGCTAACAATGGATCCATCAAAACGAAAATCCTACATCCTTGAGTTGGAAGACAGCTGTTGTACATCCTCTTCCGAAAAAGGAAACAGATAATTTCAAATCGGCGAATCTGCAGTCGATAAATCTGCTTCTGAGTATCGGCAAAGTATATGAAAAAGTTCTCAATAGTATAGAGTGCCAAGTGGAGGGAGGACAAACACATTGTTCCAGAATTTAACTTTTAGACCGGAAATTCCATAATTTATAACGCTTCTTAGTTAGTTTCTACTATTTAATTGGACAAATTTTTTAGTAAGAATCAATGTACGGCTGCTTATGTAGCTTTTACCCTGACAAGAAGAGAAGACGGTTCAGTAGCGCAGTGCCCGGCAAAGATCAGAGAGAACTTTTTGATCAGGTCCAAAAGTTTTAATGGTTAAATTGAAAATAGTTAGTTGCAGTCGATCTAAGAGCCTTTTAGATGAGAGTTTAGCTTTTATTTAAGCTGGTTTTTCAGTTTGTTCAAAATTAGGTTAGTTATAAGTTATTAAATTTCCCAAGTGCGAAAAGATGGATCATATGATGACGAAATCAAGCATCGGCAGGAAAACTTTGCCATCTTCTGTGATCGAAAAATTAAACCTCAACTTAAAGAAAAGCTCTACAGGGCGGTTGTTCGTCCAGCGCTAACATAAAGTTCACCATATTGGACAATGTACAAAACGTATAAGAGTAAATTGAGGCCAGCTAAAGAGTATAAGAGTAAATTGAGGCCAGCTAAAATGAAAATGCCTCGCATGACAGCAGGACTTACAAAGATTCATCGAATAAGAGCCAACTAAATCCGATAAGATTTTCACATAAAGAATACCATCTTGGACAAATAAGTAAATAAGCTGTCTGTACTGCCATGTAGAAATAAGATGCTCTGAGAACCCTTTTTTATATCTACAGCATAATGCCACGTTGCAACACTTTCATGGTAGTAAGGCAGGTACAAAAACTCCTGTATTAAACAAAGACAACAAAACCTAGTCTTGTTAGCCTCATACTTGGAACAATACAAAACCGGGAGGCCTGTTGACATTTTCTGGGGTTAATTGGGCGAATCCCACATGCAGAGTCTTAAGGCGAAGCAGGGAAATGCAATATTAATATTTTGATTTGGATTCAACGAATCCGCAGTACTTAAATACAACACAGTTTGTACCTATAAAAAGTATCAAAACCACAATACTTAACGGTTTTTAGTAAAATTGAAGTACGTCATTACGTCTTTAATAACAAAGAATTTATGAAAAATGTATTTGGAAAATTGTAGGACAGGTTTTGATAAAATCCTGTTTTTTATTTTTAGTTTTTTTGAATTTTTTTTTTTTTTAATTTTGGTATGAAGTTTTTTAGAGTTTATTAATGTACATGTGAATTTAAAATTATAAATAAATTTTTTTGATTAGTTTTGAAAATATTGATTTTTGAAAAAAAAATCAAAAATTTATTTTCATTAGAAAAATAAGCTATTACAAATTTTGATATGCAGAATTGAAAAAGCTACTTGGATCTACTCAAATATAACATTTAACAAAAATCCAAAGAGCCGTTACCGAGAAAGCCCAAAATTAAAAAAAAAACCGTTATATGAAAGGTACCGGTAATAGACTTTTCCCGTATATGTGGTTCTGATCAAATAATAGCCAATACCAACAAAAAAAATTCTCAAAAATTTCATCACAACCAACCGTTGGAACCGTTTTCGACAAAAATAAGCTTTTCCTAAACGGTCATATGACAGGAGCCGTTATTTTTAGGCCTAAAAATAAAATTTCAATTTCTTTCTGGGGAATGCCAAAATAATCACACACACCAAGTTTGAAGATAATCGCTTAAGACAGACATTTTTTCTTGATCACTTTTTCAGACTTCTCTATGATCGTAATGTCATGTTTCATTGTTATCTCAATTTTTTTATATTCACGAATTCTTAACTTGCCTTAGTCCCTATAATCGCAAGTAAAAAGTCACTGTTTGGTATGGATTTTGGGTTGGCGGCGTCTCCGGTCAATATTTCTTTGAAGACGTTGTTGACCAGGTCATCACCGTCAACGGCGAGCGCTATAGGTCGATGATTACCAACTTCTTTTGGCCTGAATTGGATGAAATGGACACCAACGACATCTGGTTTCAACAGGACTGTGCCATGTTCCACACAGCTCTGGCCACATTGGACATTCTGGACGAGCGATTTGAGGGCATCTCATGTGGAGATGATATGAACTGGCCACCGAGATCATTTAATTTGACCCCATTAGACTTTTTCTTGTCTGGTTTTCCTAAGTTGCAGGTCTATGCGAATAGGATATAAACCACAGCAAGAAAAGCCGCGGCGGCGGACATTTAAATAATGTTATATTCCACACATAATAGCATCAATCTGCCTTTCAAACGAATAAAAATTTCTATGATATCTCACACATACTTTGTTTTGTTTAAATTTAAGGTTAGAAAGCGCTTAATGAAAGACCCTTTACATATAAACCTCAACATAAACTTAACCAAACGGTCTTGGTCAAAATGGCATATATCGATTGCATACGTACATCTAAGCAACAATCTTAAACAAGCCTATTAGACATCAGAGTAAAAAATACTTACAACTGCGGATCAATCATCAACGGGTATCGCTCCGAATGAACTAAAATTGCGGCATTTTCCGCCGACATCCTGTCGCTTGGCAATCCCTGATTATTCCATTCGGCTATCTGAGCATCATCACAAATCATCGCAAACGGGTCACTGCCTTCCGAAACCGGAATAGGGGGCTAAGATAAATCAACTTGATAAATTACCGCACGAACTCTGTGCCCTGAATAAAGCATTCATCTCTATACGCACCCCCGAAGTCTTGAAAGTAGGCATCCATAATTTCGTTTGCAACTCTACCCTGTAGACTCGCGTGAAACAACCCACGTACGAAATAAAACACGATATCAGCAGAATATCTCCAGGCAAGGTAACTTGGCTAGCATTTAGGCTGAAACGAGAGCATCACGCATTTAAGGGTTGAAATTTAATTAGGAACAAGCGTTAGCGTGGGGTTGAACTTGGATTCAACAAAACAATAAATCCTCCTCACAGCAAATGTGTGTGGAAACAATATATCATTGGTATACATCCCACCCACCTTTTAACTGACTCCGTCCAACGAATCTTTTCAGATGCAAGTCCGCCAATCAATCTGTTTGCCAAGTCAATCGTGAATGCGGTTTTATCAGCTTCATCCTGGCATTTTTGTTTCTTTGCCAGAGCATTGTCGAACTCTGCCTGCAGAGTGTTCAATTTCTCCTCGAGTTCAGTCAAGCGATTATTGAGGGCCGTAAGCTTATCTCTGGCATCTTGCAGTTCCCTTTCAGCATCCGCCAATGCTCGCTCCTTTGGCTCCACCACCAAGTACACTTCGTAGAATCGATTAATGTTTATCACCCACGAACAGAGACCGGCAGCGGCTTGCGATTTTGAAACAATTTTCTCCGGATTGAATTCTGGATCATTAATGTATGGCTGCAGAGCCTTAATCACATCCGGATGGATGTGTGTTTTGTCATAGTTTATCAAATCATTGAGAAACTTATCAACATTACCCATCATCACACGAGCTGCCTTCCAGCTTCGGTCCTTTGGTATTTTACCTTTTGGGGCGAAAAGGACCAAAACAGCTGCACACACGTTAACCACAGCATCGGGAGGAGATCCGAATGACTTAAGTTCTGTGAGATTGTTTTTATTCAGAGTATTAAGTGCTTCTTGTGCGGCAAGAAGGGCAGGTTGAGCCTTTCGAAAATCTTCTTCACAAAGCGAAGCCTTTGCAGTTACATCTTCTTCAATTTGCCGGACCTTTTTTTCCTCCTGCGTCGCAAAGACTCTCTCTTTGGAGACTTTTTCATTCTCTGTACTGACAACAACAATAAGATTATCTGCTTCCCTATTCTTAACTGCCAATTCAACTTCCTGCACCTTGAGCACTTCCTGCAGGCCGTCGACTTCTTCCGAACAAGATGCCAATTTAATCAAACCATTCTCGAGCCGAACGATTCTCTCCTTATTAACTTTAACCTTTTCCTCCAGGAGCTTCGTGTATAAACTTATGAGCTCCAGGAACGATTTTGGCGTAGTATAGTTATACCTTTTGTCGTTGAGTAAGTAAAGTTGTGATATATCATTCACTGTTTTGTGGACGTAGGCCATGAACCTGGATACTGGAGGGGCCAAGTGAGTTGGTAATGAGTCGATTTCAGACAGAAAGCGGTATGCAACATTTTCCAAAGCTTCTCTTGGCCATTCATGGAACCAATCGATGGTTGTGTTATTGACAAGAGCTGGGAATTTCCTGGCACGTATTCTGAGAGTTGGGCCGACGGGCGAGAAGCACAGCACGACTTTGAGCAAGCCACGTACTTTTTCAATAAAAAACTTCCAACAGTTCTCTCGGCTATCGAAAATGCCTGCTTGTTTGACTTCGTTGCGAATCGCTCCGATGATGTTTTCTATTTCTTCATCGGGAAAGAGTTCATGAATGTCGCCCGAGGCAAGCAAATCATTGATGAGCACGAGGAAATCTTCCTTTGCTACCTCGGAGTCGGTCATAAGGAAACAACATGGATTGGACTTGATGCCGCACTTAAGGTAGAGTCCTGCAATGTTGGATTTGAGGTCATTTATGCTGTAGTCCTTGGTCAATTGGATTTGAAAGACATCCAACGATGAAATAAAACTGGCCAATCGAGTAAGGGACTGTTTTCCTGAACCACCGACACCAATCAATAGAGCGTATCCTCTGGATGACTCAAGTATCCGACTAATGCGACAAACGTGACTCATTGCATCTTCAAAAAGGACGAGGTTCATGGCTCCGACGAAGTCATTGTAACGTTCCTGTGCTTCTTCCAGAAGTTTGCTGAGGTGTTCCCAACTTTTTACCGGCATGTATTTAACATCGGACAATCCTTTAGCGTAGTGGAAGAAAATGTGTGGTTTTTCAAATACCACCTCCTCGTTGTACACTTCGACGCCTTTGCGTACGTTTTCGGCAATCAACTTTTGGTAGGTACTTATGTCGCTTTCGTCCACCAGTTTGTCACCGTAAACCCGATTGCACTCATGCACCCATAGCCGCAGAAGCATATTAGGATTTGGACATGTCTCCGCGTTTGAACATAACATTCCCTGAAATTAAAAAAAGTCAAAATAAGAAGGATTTGTCATAATGGGTTTAACAAATGTGTTCCTTAAAGAAGCGTGCATGACGCCTGGTAAGGAATATACATATACAGGGTGGGGCAAAACAGGAAAATAACTTAATTGTATGTGTTTACTTCGGTACTTGTTGCAGCTTATACATAATAGTTTTTTTGCATTTTTATTATATTTCCTCACTAATCCGCCGGGCGTTGTTAATTTTTTTTGTCGATAAACTTATTTTTTATGGTCTTTAAATATTATGTATTAAGTTTTCACTCAACGGTGTTACCTGTTCTTATAAATAATTCTCCCTTTCTAAGAAAAATTATTTAAGTGTATAGAAGAGGAGCTACGAAGTTTTTCCAGAAATGATTTTATGTGCAAGTAGTCTACATTTGCAGTTAATTAACTTAAATAAGTAAATTTGAAAAATAAACTGACGCTGAAAATTTATATTTAGACGGAGCTTATGATTTTTTTTAGCATTTGAATTTTTTTAAATAAATGAACAGCTTTTTTTAATAAAAAAAAATCTTTTTTTTTTCTTGTGGGCTACGAACAAAAATGTCCCAAGAACTACTATCTGACGAAACTGATTTCCCGAAAAGCTAAGCCTTCTCCTACGTGAAAGTTAGACTTTCTTTAAAAAAAACGTTATTCCATAGTCATCGATGAGGTCGTGAGTTTTGAGTTTAACAAATATCTAGGAGACACTCAGGAAAATAAAAGAAAATTTGTAAAACTTCAGCAGAGCCTGAAATTTCTTAGACACAGTGTCAGAGCGTTCTCCAAAGCCCATTTGTAGTTCGTTATGATATCCTCGTTATTGCGAAAAATAACGTCATCAATCAGGCAATTTCTAAGATATCATAGGGAGGCGTACAAATGGCCGACAAAAATAAAATGCACGAATGGATCGCACGTACTTGCTGATATGTGCGGTTGCGGTCACATTGTAGAATAAAATTTAAAAAAAATTAAATTGAAGATCAAAGAATTTATTCGAAATTTGTGACTTTTGGTTGTTTGAATAAAGTACGTTAAATTGTATTGAGTGAAATAATTTAAACGCCATTTTATTTCTTTAAGAAATGTAAAAAGTGTGATTTTTTTCAAAATCGTTGGAGCGGTTTTTAAATAAAGCGGTTTTTTTTAAATTAAAAAAAATATTAAATCAAGAAGACAACCTTAAGCACAAAAATAACATACATTTAAAAACAGAATTAAGAGAAATGTATTTACCCGTTTTTAAAATATTAATTTTTCAAAAAAATAAATTGTTTTAATTATTAAAAACACAAAAAAAAGTTTTCAAAAAAAAAGTTAATGCGAAATTACTAAGGCTACTTACATCTTCTTGAATATCAATTTTGATAGTAATCGGATCCCCAGTTTTCGAGAAAGTCGAAGAAAAAAAACGGTACTATGGGAGGTACCGTTTTTAGCCCAAAATATAATATTTTTTGACCAAAATATATTGCTTACCTATACTAGCACACTGATTTTTTTTCATAAAAATTCTTGAAGCCGTTTTTGAGAAAAATAAACTTTTATATAACGGTTATATGACAGGTACCGTTAATTTTTGAGCTAAAAGAAAATTGAAAAAACTCCTCTGTAGAATGTCAAAATAACCTTAAATTCTGAATTTAAAGACGATTGTCCCAACCGTTTAGGCTACAGTCCAAAATACATCCGTACAGACAGACAGCAAGATGGACAGAATTTTGCCAGTAACTCAAATATGTTTCTCTATCGTCGTTATGTCATGTTTGGTTGTTATCTCAATTTTTTTTTGCTCGAATGCATAACTTGCATTACAGTACTTATATTAAGAAGTAAAAATGTCGACTGGAAAAATATAAATTTTATCGATTATTTAAATGCCGACTAAAATTTGATCGACAACAAAAAAGCCGACAGTTTAAAATCCAGATTACTTAAATATTGATTGAAAAAATTTCGTTAAAAATGTCGATTTTCACCCAAAATACAACAAAAAGAGGAATTCTTTCTTTTAATGTGTAAACTCATTTTTTTCATTAATTCAATGCTATAAAATAAAAAAAAGATTTTTTTTCTAAGTTCTCTATACAAAACGTCACATTTTCTATTCGTGAAAATTATTTAAGCGCCCGCCGGCTGGCTCGAATAAATTCCAGCCGAGGCTCAATTTTCCCAATTTTGTGAAAATCGGGATCATTGGCCATTTTGTTTTGGGCCCATTCACCGAACGTGTGACGCGCTTGATGGGCGTTCGGCTTTAATTCTTGAACGAGTTGGATTTTGTAAGCCTGCTGCAAACCAATATCCTTCCGCGCGCGATGGCGGATGGACTCATTTGGGTCTTGTTCGATACTCTGCTCCACCGAAACGAACAAATATTTTGGTAATAAATTTGCACAATTTGCAAACTTTGTTCAGGAATAAGTCTATTCATTATGAAATCGCAAGCCAAACTGAGCATAAATCGAGAGACAGCTGTCAAAAAGACCAACTTCGAAAAAAGTATTGCCGGATTGAAAACCACACGACTATTAAAATAAAAAAAAATATTTTTTTTAGAAAATTCTTTATTTTTTTTAATTAGTTTCAGAGTTTTCTTGGAAAACTAAGCATGCAATAAAATTTGAAAACTAAATGTCTATCGAAGAAAAAAAAATTTTGAAAGTCGTTTTTTTGAAAAACTTTTCGAAAAAATATTTTAAATTTTTTTCTAGTATGTCACTGTAAGGCAATCTGTAGTTTTCATCTGGGAAAATTATTTAAAAAAATTCAATCCACCCATTTACAAAATATTTCGAAAACCAATTTTTTTTTTAATTTTAAAAAATCGAAAAAAAAGTTTTTGAAAATTTTGAAATGCGATATTAATTAAATTGTAAATGACTTCCTGTGTGCAAAATTTAAATAAAATCGGGATAATATTTTACGATAAAACCGCATTTGAAAAAACCGGTTATATGATAGGTACCGTTATAGTACAAATTTCGAAAAAATTATTCTAACTGAAAGATGTATTATTGTAAAAAATTAGCACCCTGAAAATTTTATCAAAATCTTTAGAGCCGTTTTCGAGAAAATCTAACTTTTTGTTCAAAATTGTATGGCAGGTACCGTTATTTTTCCACCTAGAGCAAAAATGAAAAACACCCCCCGAGATACTACCTAATAAATACTAAATATTAAGTTTGAAACAAATCGGCCCATCCGTTAGCGGTGCGAACAGGCAGATAGACTTTTTTAGACTTTTTTATCATCGTAATGTCGTGTTTGATTGTTAGATTTTTTGTTTTCCACGACCCATTTTATTATTTAGGAATACTATTTATTATATACTTGGAAGTGTATTTAAATTGCAAGCAAACTTTTCATTTTAAAAACCTCTAGGGAAAGTATTCTAGCTTCTATTTAAATGGCGGGGATCAGGAATAAATTTATACAAGCTCTATATTCAACCTTCAAGCGCATTTAGCATATAGATATAATCTCTATATAACGTTGCATACAGAATTATAAATTATATTTTCCTGTTTAAAGGCATTATAAAGAGTGCATAACGTTATACATTCTCTAAAATGCGTTTATAAATTCGGCTGCTAATGTATAAATACAAAGTTTCTTAGACCTATCCAAAATGTTTACTTGAATCACAACTTTGTTTTTGTTATAAAAAAATATAAAATTAATGCTTGCTTTAGTAAGTAAAGTAAATACCTAGTATTTACCTACATTATTTTGTATGTGCTGTCTTCTGCCTTAAAATACCTATTATTAATTCTGTTTGATGTTAGTACAGAGATAACTTTTGTAATAATATTCTTACCTTCATTCACAGCAAAAAATACAAAATAATATTGAAAACTATTTTCACAAAAAAAAGAAAATTTTAAAAATTCCAAAAATAATAAACTCACCGAAAATATATTTGCTAGATCACGCAAGTTAAAGTTGTAATGAAATTTAACGGCGGTGGGGAGAAAAGTCTGCGAAATTTTCTGGTGCATCGTAATAGCTGTTCTGATAAGTGGCTCGCATATATCCGTGGTTCCCTTGGAGAACTTATGCTGTGGAGTGTTCATGTGCTGCGAAAGGATTGAATTCAATATATGGAACAAGGCCTCTCCACCAGGAGCACTATATGAAATTGATGAAAATTTAAATTTGATACGGCATGCAGCATCTAGTGAGTGATGTGGATAAAGGTTCACTTACTTTACAGCAAACGAACAAAAATGCCGCTGCAGTCTCGGATTTATGGTAAATGAACCAGCGGTGGGATTCATGCAGGAGGCAAACTGGCAGTGATGAATATCTTTCAGCGACATTTTTGCACGGTCATACCAGTGGCGATAGTCCATAAATTGTCGTATCAAAGTGTGTGGTTGCACGGTTCCGTATTTGTCAACTTCTGGCATATTCATATCGTCGATAAAGTAAACCATCTGCTTATTGCCTGGAGGACCGAAATTGCGTCCAGCTTTCTTCTCTAAAGGTTTCTCGAGAATCCGTTGCAGCATGTCTGAGGTGGTGTAGAAGTTAAATGGCACGTTTGTTATGGCAAACTTGGCTTCGGGCAGTGCATTTAGTTTTGCTCCCATGATTATAGTTTTTCCAGATCCAGGGGGGCCTATAAACATTATGGGATGATGCTCGGAGATAAGAATGTCGGTGAAATATTTAAGACGGATGGTCTCTGAAGTGTGTACTAGATTCGATTGCAGGGGTATGTCTGGATCTAATTCAAAAGGCGGCACAAGATTTGTCCATGTTACGAATTTTTTTGTCTCATTGTCTACATAGAAGCTGAATACGTTGCCTCCGGCTGGAAAGGTAACGGTTTTAAATTCATTAATCCACCATTTGTGGAACTCGTTGCGCCAGTCAATTATTTGGTCTTGAAAGAGGGTGGATCCGAATCCCCAGATGATGCAGAAAACGAAATATAATTCATACCACTCCTTGGGGCAGTCTGGGGGAACATTTTGCGGTGTAAGCAAGCAATCGAGCAAATAGCAAGTCATCTGCAGCATGGCTATGTCGGAAATAGGGGTTATTTTCTTAAGCCGGGTTTTCAAGGCTTCGAGAAGGGGTGGTACATATTTTTCAAAAAGTACAATTAAGATTGCTTGTTCGGCATTATTTTGGCGAGTCTGCAACCATGAGGCTACAGATGGATTCCATCCAAGATCTTGTGGATTTATGTATAGGATGCCGGCTCTAGACACCGTTGCAGGGGTGGCTGTTTTGAGGTTGGCGATTTCGAAGAGCAACCTCATTTCCTTTGTGAGAGCGATGCGTTCATTGCTGGCCAGTGTGAGAACCTTGTTGTCATCCATAACTGTGTTCAGACTTTCAATCCACATAGGATCAATGTCACCGTCAAGAACAATCCATTTAGGGCCATTTCCCGGAGTGTTGGCCTGATCTCGCATGATGATGGAGAAGAGGCCATCCTTCCATTCTCTTGTGGCTGGATTGACAATACCAAAGAGTTCATCATTGGTTACCGCTTTGGGGTTAAGGTCGTTGTAAAGGGGTTTTCGTTTTAGGTTTTGGTATGTCTTAAATAAGGTCTTCCAAACGGAACTCTTTCCAGTGCCGGCATTCCCTATGATAAACACCGAATGTCGGACAGCAAATAGTTCCTCTAATTGAACAATTTTTAGAATAAAACCAGCTTCAGGCTGTAGGGACAAATCAACTGCGGATTTTTGTATGACTGCTTCAAAGTCTAAGTTTCTCTTGCGTGGTACATCAAGTGCAGGAAATAAGTCCCCAATGAGCCCCATAAATATGCTGACGTCGTCGGTAACAATCTTCGGAGTATTAAAGTCACGCAGGGCTCGCATAAGAACTTGGTCTTCTGGGCGAAATCTATCGTCTCTCTGCAAATAATTTAATATTTAAAAAAAATTGCTGAATGAATGCTGCATTTTAACGTCTTAAATGATGTTTTTTTTCTATTAAAAGTATGTCATAAAATAACTCAACTGCATATCAAAAAACTCTAACGAAGACACTCAATTCTTAAAAACAGTATTGGGCTATCGATATCGTTAGTTGCACATACATAATGTGCCTTCGAATAAGTCTATAAGTATCTTTATCAGACTACGAGTGCACATTGCAATGCATCCATTACAGGAAGCAAAATGTGGCACTTGGAAAACATGTATCACCGGTCTACCAAATGCCAACACCTCTCAACTGACACATTAATCTAATTGCTGAAGCAAGTATTAAAACTTAGTCTAAGATACAGATACATACCCTCAGCGATCCAGCGACTACGAGAACTGATTTTATTGCTCTTAGTCCCCAGTCGTAATGATCCTGTTTCGATAAAAGCTCTTTGCACAGAGTATATAACGTAATAAATTTCCGGGCCAGAAGACGTGCCTCCTGAAATCCCTCTGCGACTAACATGATTTCGCAGATAAGGGCAAAGTCTGGCACAACCATTGCACACGGACGATATAGTGCTTTTAAGTTTTCTGGAAGTTCGGCTCGACCAGCATATCCAGGGTTCATCGTTATAAACATCCCCACTGTTGGCCTCAGTGCTATTATCTCGCCTAGGAAATTGAACACAACCTTTTTAGCCTGAATTGAAGGGGTTTAGAGAAGAGTATTTGTTGGAGCGGATATCGGAAACTTTGTTCAAAATTATGGTCTACCTTTATGGCGTCCTGTATGCACTTCACCTGAACAGCGACGACAGATAGTACTTCCACCGAAATTCTATTGAATTCATCGAAACAACCCCACGCTCCCGTTTGAGCTAATCCCTTGTGAATGTTGCCGCAGGATTTGTAATCCATTTGTTCAGAGCAGTTAAATACGTACACCATCATTCCCAGTGCGCGACCTAGATCTTTGGTAGTTTCGGTTTTGCCAGTTCCAGCCGGCCCGGCTGGTGCACCACCCATTATGAGGTGTAGAGACTGAGTGAGGGTGATGTAGCAACGGTCAGTTAGTGGTGTTATAACCAATCGTGGAGTGTTCCCAAGATACTCGTAGTCGTATTTGAATTGGGCATCGCAGATGTTAGCAAAACAATCGTCGTGTTTCGTGTCCCATCTGTGGCGGAGTTGACTTTGCCATTGGAATGCAGTGGCAACATCCACTTTTTGTTGAATTATTTTCGAAACAACATCTCGACTGTGCACGTCAATTGTGCAGACCGTCATAATTTTTTGCCTTTCTCCAGGAGTCAGGTCGCCAAGCAGCAATGTTATGAGGGCATTCAACTGGTTGATTTGCTTTCTGTTGTAGTCCTTAAGAGCATTCTCGTATCGCATGCTGACTTTGACAAAAGCATCGTCTGTTTCGGTGGTCCACCAGATTTGTGTGGTGACTAGAGCTGGCTGGGCTGGCCACTCGAATATCCAAACGTGTCGTGGTTTTTTCTCGTATGCAATGACAGCTTGACGAAAATGTTGACGTAGAGTGTTTCGCATTTCGTCGGTGACTCGATTGAGCCAAACTTCCACTTTTCCACTGCAGTCACATTTTTGCATAAATGGAACGAATTCTTCTAGTTCCTTGGCCACCATGCCTTTAGAAATCTTGCTTCCCTCAATGAGAGATAGGCTCCCTAGGGAATCGTATAGTTTTGTCAAATGACGACTAACCATCTTGGGGTTGTTTCCGTTGGAAAGGATATCTAACAAGTCAGCTGATGATACGAAATAGAATCTTGGATAAGCAAGTCGTTTGGTCTCCAGGTAGTCATTTAGGGCTTTTTCGCATAGCAAGAGTTGTTTTAATAGTTTTTCGAGTGAATCGTATAGTTTGCCTCCTCCTCGGTTTGTGGATCGCACCACGTTTCTGTCGTTTCCGACTTGGGCTAGAAGAGCCTTAAATTCACGGTCGATGGAATCGAATCGTTTGGAATCTTCTGGCAATTGGTTTCTAATATCTTCGGAGCCTATGAAGATGCTTTCGAGATATTGCCATTTGCGTTGCACTTCAAACCAGGCTGATATGACTTGGTCGGCATTCGAAAGTTTGTTCTGCCAGTCGGTAACTTGCTTAAGGAAGTAGCCAATAAATTTCGATGAAAGCATATTTTGTAGCTGGACTTGATGATCTTCTAAGGTTTCAATCATTTCTTCTGAAGCTTTAAGTAGTTTAAGACCGGTTCTGTCATGGGCTTCTGTCCCGAAATCCATTTCACTCCAAGTGGATTGTAGGTCCCGCAGAACCTTCTCCATAGCCATTTCTTTGACAGATTTGTCGACAATATTCTTAACTTCTTCTTCGAACTTGTGCAGATTAAGATCAATCAAGTCCTTAAGGGTAGTGGAGTCATGCATACTGAACTTGACATTAGTGGTTTGCATAAGTTCTGTCCAATGGCGGTCTTTGATAGCAGGATTTTGAAGCTCAGTGATGGCTCGTAACGAAGTCATAAGATTCTTTAGTGAATTCTCCATACTTACATAAGGAGCCCAGTACCTCATTTCTTTGCCCAGACTTCGTAGCTCCTTTCCAATTTTTTTGCACTCCATATCCATTGCTTCTATGTCGATTTTCTTCCAGGTTGTTGTTTTCCAATCCGTTATTGTCGATTCAATGCTTATGAAGAAATCCCACATTTGCTTAAGTAAGGCCAGGTCACTTCTGCAACGCACGATTTTAGCCATATCAGGTCTCTGGAGCTCGAAAAGGACAGCTGAGCTGTTTAGGTGTTCTTGTTGCTTTTCAATTTCATTCAGTTCCTTGCTTGTTTTATCGATAAGTGAATACGGATTTTGACACGTCACTAGGAACAGCTATAGAATTAATAATAAGATTATTGTTAAGGACCGTACTTTGTCAGTTTTGGACTCTTACGTCTCCATCAAGGAATCTATTCCTATACAAGGTGGACATATTGTTAAACAAGGTGATTCGTTTTTCAATCAAGTCCACTTGGTACGCCTGCATAGGTCCTATGGTTTGCTTTACGCTGACAGCGTCCCGCTTGGTTTTGAGCCACTTGTCTGGCAAATCTGTCAACTAAAATGAAAGTATTTAGATTTCATACTTTTGCTGTTTGGAAAATCTATAACTTGGGTTAGGACACTGTTCGGGAACTCATAGCTGTAGTCCTTGAGGAGTTCGACAATCTCTTTGATTGGCTCAAACATATCGTCGTAGGCGAATTGTTTTTCATTAATCGCACTTAGTACGGACATGACCCTTAGCAGGCCATTCAGGTCTTCCTTATCAAGTTCTAAGGATAAACTAGTTTTCGCTTCACAGATGAAATCTTCGAGTTCCTAAGACCATCAAGAATTTGCATATGTTTAGGATAAAAGTTATTCCAAAAAATTAATTCTCACCTGCAAAGAATTTAAGACGCGATCAATCAAATCGCATTTAAATAGGCTTATCCATTTGCCGATTTCATTGAGGACATTATTTTTTAATCCTTTCTTGTTGAGTCTCAGCCACACATTGAAGTCTTGGAAGGTCTCCCACTTCATGACTTCGTCTCTAAGAGCTATAAACTTGTCCAACTAAATGAGAAGAAAATCCTGTAAGAAGGTTGTTGATTCATCTAAGAAGAATAGACTCACCTGATCCTTGTAAATTGTCAGTGATGGATGATCTTCTTTAAGCGGAACAGCTTTGATTTCACCCTCTTCGGGATCCCGCTCAGCGGCACTTAAGGGTCGGCCATAACATTTTATTTCTTTCAAGTACTCTGCCCTATTATCGACCCAAATAAAGCTATAATCCGAGTAGGTTTTCACGTGAGTTCGAATAGCTTGTAAGCCATATTTCACTTTTTGCATAATATCGTTGCGGGTCTTATGGATTTCCAACTTATCCCTTATTTCATCTGAAAATCAATAAAATTGGAAATAAGATACCGAAAGCCACATTGCATTGTTTTTAGAAACCTAGGTCAAGCTTTAAAAAAAAAAAAAAAAAATGGGCACGACTGGGTCGCACTTACTTGTACTTACGTTCCAAGTCACATTGGAAGGCAGGATCTTTGACAGAAATAAGTATTATTTACAGAAAAATCACACGATATGAACTTATAAAAAGTATCAAAATAACAACACTTAACGGTTTTTAGTAAGAATTTAGTACGCCGTCAAACGTCTTAAATAATCCTGAAGTTATGAAAAAAAGTATTTCTAAAATTGTGAGACGGGTTTTGGTAAGATCGTGCTTTTTATTTTTAGTTTTTTGAAAAAAAAAATATTTTTTTGATGTTTTGGTAGGTGCAGTTTATTAGAGTTTATTTATAAAAAAAATTAAAAATATTTTGTTTTGATTAGTTTTTAAGATAATTGAATTAAAAATAAAAAGTTTCCAAAATTAATTATAAATAGAAAAAAATAAATATTAAAAAAATTGTTATGCAGACATAATTGGGCTCTTAACAAATATAAAATTTGAAAAAAAATCTAAAAAACCGTTACCGAGAAAGTCGAAAATTAAAAAAAACCTTTATATGAAAGGTACCCCTAATAGACTTTTCCAGTAAATTTAGTTTTAGTAAAATGATAGCTAATACCTACAAAAAAATTCATAAAAATCCCAACGATGTTTTCGAGAAAACTTTGCTTTTCCTTAATGGTTAAATGGCAGGAACCGTTATTTTTAGCCCTTAAAATAAAATCTCTATTTCCCCTCTGAGGAATGCCAAAAGAATCACACAGCCGTTTAGGCTGTAGTTCGTTATACTTACAGAATGACAGACAGACACGGTACGTCCGAAATTGGGTTCAAGCGTAGACTGATGAGCATTCCGAGCCAGACGAGTATTTGCGGTAACATTTTTGTTTCAAATTTTAACGTTCAATTTTGTATTCTATGAAGCAGGTTTAGCGATGCTTAAGAAGCACCTGATCAGAGGTGGGAGTTATACTCAAGTTTTGGGCGCATAAATTCATTATATCTTTGATGAACAATTCCGTATGTTTTTTACTGTTCACAAAAAAATTGTCTGCCTTTGGAGCATTGCAAATAATTCTTGCCGAACGTTTTGTTCATGAAAGAATTTTGCATTGCGAATATGAGAATTGCGGTCTTTCTGGCTGCTGAAATTTTGTCGGTTTTCCTTGGTGGAGTTGGCTCTATATTAGCTGAAACTTGCATCTTGTAACCTAGCAACCTCTTCACAGTTTGAGTCGACGTTATTTTTAGGTTTAAAAGTTTTTGACCAATTCGGCATGAAATTTCTCATTCCAGGGAGAATAATATAAGTTATTGTACCTGCGCTAGAGTACGTCACTATCGGGGATACATGGTGATCAGTTGAAGGTTCTGAAGACCGTCTCAGTTGGGTTTTTCGTAGTGGTGTTAAGGTGTTTTCCTTAATTGGATTTCGTTGAAACGAGAATGGTTTATTTATCAAGATCGGATGCAGGAAACAAGTCTAGAATTTTGGCGGTTTAGCATGCAATGTTCCATTAGGGTTGATGAACCAAACCAGAAGCAAATGATATGGGAATGCTGGTGCTGCTGAAATTGAATGGCAAAAGCACTGATCGATCTATTGCATGTTAATATAAGGCGGATGTTTTCAGCGAGAGGCATGGTTGAAAAAAAAGAAAAATCATGAAAAAATCAAAAAGCTATGAAACTTTAATTACAGTACTTGAGACAAGGGCAAAAAGAAATATTTTGTTGAGATGTTCACTTTTAATGTAAATTAAAGTGCAGATCCTAACGTCCATTGAAAAGAACAAAAAAAAGGAAAGGTATATTACTATCGGTGCATTTTGAAACCTAAGCTAGAGCCGATGAACTTGAAGGAAGTGATATCAAGTAATTATATGTAGGTATAAAATTGGATCGTTAAATTGCCAGGGTTTATATATATCAGTCATCATAATTGGGTGTTTGCAAACGACCAAGCATTCCGAACATCCAGAAGAAATATGGGGTCTTTGTTCATTTTAGTTTACACGCGACGGGTTACTATTTGACACATAAAGTCAGTAACCGACAAAGAATCATTGGAATGATCTTAAACGGATCGTTAAGTATACAAAGAAAACATTTAAAAGTCGTCCATTATGTACAAATTATGACGGCGAATTCTTCTTTGGTTATCTACTGATCCCTCAGATTTGATTTATTTGGAAGCAAAATTTAGTCATTCTTTTGTTAGTCTGAAGTAGCACATTTGTTGGTATATCTGACTATGTTGTTTGATTAAAGTCTATTAAACATCGATATTAGCTGCTCTTAGAAACACAAATTATATAATCATATTCATTTAAAGAAGTGTTCTTTTATATGTTGGAAAAACTAAAAAAAAAAAAAACCATAAGACTATGAAAAATCACAAAATGATTGATTCTTGTACTAATATAAGGGCTAAAAACGAACTTATAATTTCAAATAAACTATAAATATTTAATACATAAACTAAAAAGTATTACTTAGTATTCACACTTTTCTAAGACGTTAAAAAAAATACTAAATATTTTAAAAGAACATTTTCTGCGAATTCAAAGAATTTAATGCTTTACCCATGAAGTCTTCTCCCTTGGCATCCTCCCCAGGTAGAATGACATTTGGCGAAACCCGTCGGAGCATTGCAAGCTGACGAAAAATGTCTTCGATAATGCTCTCTACTAAGAAAATGAATCCATGCCTCTGGGTAGTTTCAATGTTGGGGAAAAACACGATGTGTGGTTCTTGTAATTCCATTAAAATCTCAAATATCGGAGCATCATGCTCGAAACGGTTATCGAACTCCATACGAAGATAAGTCAAACTTGTACCAACCGCATCCAACAATTGCTCTGCTATTACCTCGTCAACATAGTTTTCATATTGATGAAAGATCGTGGTTTTTTCTGGCGGGAAACTATTCGTCGTCCATTGAAAAGAACAAAAAAAAGGAAAGGTATATTACTATCGGTGCATTTTGAAACCTAAGCTAGAGCCGATGAACTTGAAGGAAGTGATATCAAGTAATTATATGTAGGTATAAAATTGGATCGTTAAATTGCCAGGGTTTATATATATCAGTCATCATAATTGGGTGTTTGCAAACGACCAAGCATTCCGAACATCCAGAAGAAATATGGGGTCTTTGTTCATTTTAGTTTACACGCGACGGGTTACTATTTGACACATAAAGTCAGTAACCGACAAAGAATCATTGGAATGATCTTAAACGGATCGTTAAGTATACAAAGAAAACATTTAAAAGTCGTCCATTATGTACAAATTATGACGGCGAATTCTTCTTTGGTTATCTACTGATCCCTCAGATTTGATTTATTTGGAAGCAAAATTTAGTCATTCTTTTGTTAGTCTGAAGTAGCACATTTGTTGGTATATCTGACTATGTTGTTTGATTAAAGTCTATTAAACATCGATATTAGCTGCTCTTAGAAACACAAATTATATAAACATATTCATTTAAAGAAGTGTTCTTTTATATGTTGGAAAAACTAAAAAAAAAAAAACCATAAGACTATGAAAAATCACAAAATGATTGATTCTTGTACTAATATAAGGGCTAAAAACGAACTTATAATTTCAAATAAACTATAAATATTTAATACATAAACTAAAAAGTATTACTTAGTATTCACACTTTTCTAAGACGTTAAAAAAATACTAAATATTTTAAAAGAACATTTTCTGCGAATTCAAAGAATTTAATGCTTTACCCATGAAGTCTTCTCCCTTGGCATCCTCCCCAGGTAGAATGACATTTGGCGAAACCCGTCGGAGCATTGCAAGCTGACGAAAAATGTCTTCGATAATGCTCTCTACTAAGAAAATGAATCCATGCCTCTGGGTAGTTTCAATGTTGGGGAAAAACACGATGTGTGGTTCTTGTAATTCCATTAAAATCTCAAATATCGGAACATCATGCTCGAAACGGTTATCGAACTCCATACGAAGATAAGTCAAACTTGTACCAACCGCATCCAACAATTGCTCTGCTATTACCTCGTCAACATAGTTTTCATATTGATGAAAGATCGTGGTTTTTTCTGGCGGGAAACTATTCGTCGTCCATTGAAAAGAACAAAAAAAAGGAAAGGTATATTACTATCGGTGCATTTTGAAACCTAAGCTAGAGCCGATGAACTTGAAGGAAGTGATATCAAGTAATTATATGTAGGTATAAAATTGGATCGTTAAATTGCCAGGGTTTATATATATCAGTCATCATAATTGGGTGTTTGCAAACGACCAAGCATTCCGAACATCCAGAAGAAATATGGGGTCTTTGTTCATTTTAGTTTACACGCGACGGGTTACTATTTGACACATAAAGTCAGTAACCGACAAAGAATCATTGGAATGATCTTAAACGGATCGTTAAGTATACAAAGAAAACATTTAAAAGTCGTCCATTATGTACAAATTATGACGGCGAATTCTTCTTTGGTTATCTACTGATCCCTCAGATTTGATTTATTTGGAAGCAAAATTTAGTCATTCTTTTGTTAGTCTGAAGTAGCACATTTGTTGGTATATCTGACTATGTTGTTTGATTAAAGTCTATTAAACATCGATATTAGCTGCTCTTAGAAACACAAATTATATAAACATATTCATTTAAAGAAGTGTTCTTTTATATGTTGGAAAAACTAAAAAAAAAAAAAACCATAAGACTATGAAAAATCACAAAATGATTGATTCTTGTACTAATATAAGGGCTAAAAACGAACTTATAATTTCAAATAAACTATAAATATTTAATACATAAACTAAAAAGTATTACTTAGTATTCACACTTTTCTAAGACGTTAAAAAAATACTAAATATTTTAAAAGAACATTTTCTGCGAATTCAAAGAATTTAATGCTTTACCCATGAAGTCTTCTCCCTTGGCATCCTCCCCAGGTAGAATGACATTTGGCGAAACCCGTCGGAGCATTGCAAGCTGACGAAAAATGTCTTCGATAATGCTCTCTACTAAGAAAATGAATCCATGCCTCTGGGTAGTTTCAATGTTGGGGAAAAACACGATGTGTGGTTCTTGTAATTCCATTAAAATCTCAAATATCGGAGCATCATGCTCGAAACGGTTATCGAACTCCATACGAAGATAAGTCAAACTTGTACCAACCGCATCCAACAATTGCTCTGCTATTACCTCGTCAACATAGTTTTCATATTGATGAAAGATCGTGGTTTTTTCTGGCGGGAAACTATTAAGCAATTCAATTCTGTCTTTTGCACTAACAATCTAAACCGAATAGAAAAATAAAGTTTTAAAAACTCCATTTCAATTCCAACTATTCCACCTACCGCTAAATCGGATTGCGATTCGAACCTTTGAAAAGGTACAGGCTCATCATCTTGAATAACTGTGGGCTCAGCAGTTACACTTCCTACTCGTTGCAAACTTACATCAGCTGTTTCGATTGGAACTTCCGAATCATCAATCGGCAAATCAAAAAACAATTTCAAATTCCGCATCACAACTTGTTCGATTAGTCTCATTGTTCTGTTTGCCAAATGTTTGCGTCCTTGAATAATAGATATCCTGTCCTTAAATTCAAGCAATGCCTTTGGGTTTCGATCTTTTCTCAGGTAGAGGGGGATTTTCCCCCACGATTGGATGCTTCGCTTGATTGCATCGATATTATGCTGACTCTGTTCCAGACGCAAGTGTAACCTCTCAATAGTAATGAATATTCCAGCGATGTATTCAATATCTTAAAAATATATAATTTCTTCCATAAAAACGTTTCCGGTTCTTTCATAAAGGGAATTACAAACCAAATTGCCTCCATAGATTCGTAGTAAGCAGAGGAACCAAGCGTTCGTCGATTTCAGCAATTTCCACCCGAAGCAGGTTTAATTCGTAGGAATTGGCTCCATTGTTGATGTCATTATACCACTCAACAATTCGCATTAATTTTATCCTGGCCTCCTGAGAAATTATTTTTGATAATGAAGTTTGATAAGATGCTCGGTTGATGGGTAATTGTAACTCAAACGGGATATGGAATACTTACCCAAAGTTTATTGTCCCTAGCGTAGAATTCAAGTATAGGCTCAGAGACATTGGTACCGAGGAGTAATAGATTCTTGGTATTCTTGAGGGCTGATTGGAGCTGCAGTGAGGAATGAAATTCAGAGATTACAGATAAAATTTTGTGAAATAAATTCATACTTCAATGTCAAAGTTGACTTGTATTTTGAAATTATTGTCATTTTGCTTGGACTGTTCTTTCCTTAGGACTGGTTGATTCATTTTGCTTTGGATGATTTCTGCAACATGAGATTCCCATTCTTCCAGGATTTGCAGTTTAACGGTGTTTATGTATTTAAGGAGTTGCTCATACCTTGTTAGGGTTTCAACACCAAAATCATTTTCAAAGAACCTTAGGGGAGACATAAATAGTATAAAATGAGCTCAAACAAATGTTGGTTGATTAAGACTCTCTTCATGTTTCAATTAGGTTTTTTTTTGTGCGTGACCAATAGTAATCACATTAAATCGATTCCTTTTGCCTCATTACATAAGGTATGAAGTATGACCTATATTAGTGTAGTTAAACATGTAAGAAGTTAGGTTAGGAGTGTGATTCAATAAACGTAAAATGTAGTTCGCATGTTTTTGAATAAATAATGTATAACGATTTACATCCATGCTTGAAAGTATAGAAAGAGATGAAAATCTGAAAAAAAACTGATATGAGAAGCTGAGAGTTCTGTAGTCAGCAAAACAATTTATTGGGTTAGCTATTTAAGATAATAGGTAGTTGATAAATAAAAGGAAAAGAGTCAATTCGAAATGTTTTTAGTAATTTATTGAAGAAGAATTTCATCGATTGCAAATGCACGCGTTTTCGATAAAAGGCCTTGATGCCAAGCTCCATCAAATTGCCTTATTCATAAAAAATGTTCTTGTATAAATATTGCTAATCGTTGCGTAAATTTTACGAATTTTATGCATGGTTTTTAATATTTACCAATTTCTATAGAAATATAAAGTGCAATATTCTTGCTTTCATTAAAACGGTGGAGAGATTCGTTCCACTTTTAGGTGAGATGTACCATCAGATCACCAGTGGGACTATTGCCACGAAAGACGTACTGCCGTTGTTCAAAATAATTCTTTAACTGATATTTTAAAAGCATTTTCATAATCTAAGGAAAGGAAGTTAACGTCATTGGTCGGTTATTTTAGGGTCAAGAAGATTTGGCCTATTTTGGAAATTGCTGTAAATTTTTTTTTGAGAAGTGATGGCGGAGTGTCGTAGAAGACGATCGTAAGATTCGATGAAAATTAAGAATTGCGTACGAATCTTTCAAATGATCAACAAAATGTACTGCCTTTAAGATATCGCTGTATTTTATGCCAAATTTTTTGTTCATGTAGAAATTTGGTTGTACGAATATGAGCATTGCAAGCCTTTCTAGCTTGCTGCAACTTTTTCTGGATTTTCTGTGAGGAGCTGGCTTTATAACAACGGAAACTTACTAGATCTCAAAAAGTGGAAAAAAATAATACATGAGATATACCGTTTTTAACCCAACAACTCAAATTATTCTCTTTTTCAAACTTTAACCTAAGCTAAGATGAATTCTATAAACTGTTTACCAGAAATTTTGGTAAGTAGAAATTTAACTAGCTTCATTATGTTTTCAGCTAGATGATGTTCCAATACATTGTGACCTTGGCGCTTTTAAGAGGTTTGATGAAGAAGAGGATAATAGTTGGATATGAACAAGTAGACAAGTTCGTGTTTTGCAAGCTATTGGAATTTCTGTTTAGGAAAAATAAATAAACTAGTTTATTCAACTGAAATAGCAACATAATTTTAATTGAAAAAGTGTGTTTTCGAAGCATCATCATAAGTGAAGCAGCAGATAGCCTTAATAAGCATTTGTAAAAATATAAAAAAAAAGAAGTTGTAGTAGTAGTACATAGAAGTGTTTCAGTACTTAAAAGAATCGTGGGCGTACTTCTTCAAGGAGATCAGTGGACACAATTCTCCGGAAACAAAACTGAACAATTCTCATTTTTTTGGAATGATATACATGAATCTGATTCGGTGACTTCTACTTAATGCCCTTACAGCCACATACATAGTTAAATATGAAAAAAAATATCCGGAAATTTGAAATAGATTACCACCGAGTATCTCTATTCTAATCAAATTCAATGTTCCCATTTGCTTGGGCTTTCAAAAACCTTTGACAAGGAAGTCACATGCTCCGATAAACACGCGGTTAAACATTCTGAATAAACTTTTAAAAGACAACTTTAAAAATGTCCAGAAAAGCAAAATTGAAATAAAAAAAAAAAAAAAAAATATTGTTCTTAGAAACCTAGTTCACCTTTGCATTAAATCAAACAATTAAGAAAAACATTTTCTTTTACCCTGAAATATGATGAACGACCTTGTTCAGCATCGTTTAAAAGATGTCATTTTCGTTTTCGAAATTGTATACCAAAAAAGATAATTTAAAAATGCTTACTGGACATCATAGAATGTGAAGTCCTTGTACATTGTGGTGACGCGACTTCTAAGATTTTCAAGGCAGGAAACCACCCCAGATAATTTAGGAAAGTAGCTTTCAGTTGGAATTGTCTATGAATTCAAAATCATTTAAATGAATTTATCAGAATCGCTTTCGCCCATACTACCTCTAATCCATGGGTCTTATAGGTTTCAAAAAACTCAGCAAAATCACTTGCCACCATATTCAATTCATTGTTGAAGTCTTCAACAAATGCCACAAAATGACATTGCAATTGTTTCTTTATAATTGAACGAGAAAGAAGGCTTCCACAAATTTTAAGTTCACGGCAGTCTTCAAAAGCTTGCTCGAAAACAGATGCTAGTCTCCTTTCAAGGACATCAGCTTTGCCGTCGAATTTTTCTTTTTCCTTGATGAAATCCTGCATCCCTGGATCTGGATCAAGAGCATTGAAAGCAATATTTCCCCATTCTCTGTAAACATGGTTGTATTCCTCCAAAATAACATCGACTTCATGACTAAGACTCCGGCCTTTGAGACCTCCAATAATGATTTTTTCGAGTTTGCCAAAGCTAATGCCAATGGTAAAAATTTCGTTTAGCTGGTGGAGTCTTTCGATGAATGCATCAAATCTAGAGAAAATCGTTTCCAATTGCCAAGTCCAGTCTTGAGAGTTGAATTCAGTGTTGACTTTGAACTTTAATAAGTCCTCCCGACATTCGTGATAGATTTTCCTAAAAAACGAAAAACAAAGATAAAAATGGGCTTTCGATTGTCTTTGGTTTTGAAAAACCTGTAATATTCCAAATGTCCTATCACCAAGTTCACCCTGTTGTGAGCTTCATCAACGTCGCCTTGGAATATTGCATCGGGCTCTATGGTTCTGCAGGCACACTCGATCAACGTATTGTGAACCATTATGAAGAGGAGTGTCATGTTATCGACGGTATGTAAGTACTTGGAATGTGCCCACACTAGTGCGATTGTAAGTAAAAGCGGGCGTATGTCCTTGGCAGTTTCGTTCAAATCGTTCGTTTCAAAACGGTCAATTATTTTTTTCTAAACGTTAAACAATTATTATTACTTTTCGAATAATGCCTTTTTTTTGCATACCAAAGGTGTAAGATACAATTTTATGTCTCTTGCTTCAACCAAAGCTTCCATTATCTTTTCAATCATTGATCTAAAGGAGGTCCCAAAAACGGAATTCATTTTTTCTAGGACAAATCCAATGGTTTTAATCTTTGCACTTCCCAATTGGTCAACTAAATTTTCTAAATTTTCTAGACGGGCTTCCCAAAAATTAATAAAGTGTTCAGGGCGGGGGTGGTCTTCTTTTTTGAAGATATGTTCTCTTGCAGAGACTCCAACAAAATCATTTATAGAGTCCACCCATTTCACGGTCATCAACTCCAGTTTTATGAGGCTTGTGAATTTCGAAAAGTCACTGAAATTTATATTCTAAAGTTGTAATTTCCTAATGTGTATGTAAAGAACCAATAACGCATTCATAAAAAATTTATAAAGTTCAAAATTTGATTTTTTTTTATACTGTATATTGATACTTCTTTACGTAATTTGTCTTACCCTTGAGCCATTCTGGGTGCCATTTCCATAACTTCATCAATACAAATTGGCAGGGGAAGTATAGTTCGATTGTTCATTTGTCCTTTCATTTGGGCTATACAATTTCTGAGGTCTTGGCTTTCGGTTTTCATGTCATTCACTATGACAGAAGTCCACCCATTTTGGTTGGCTGGATTATTAAGAAGTGGAAATATTACATCGTCGAACAATACAACCAAGTTTTCCAGGATATTAGGTAGCAAATCACCATACAGAAGAGTCTTAAAACGTAAAAACTTAATTTTCATTACTAACTTTGGTTATAAGGTCTGCTTACACTTTTTATATTGTCATTCGTCAATGTTGAAGGTAGGTTTTGTCGAATAAAAAAGACTATTTTACTTCGAGGTTTAGATGGAAAGTCATAAGAGGGGACCGGCAGTGAAGCGGCATTCATTGTAAATATAAGTCTTTCTTGATATGGTTCATCTAAGAATCCCATAATTATTTCCTATAAATAAAAGTTAAAAAAGATGTTCGGATTAAAAATATAAAACAGTTTTAATGAATTTTATGAAAAAACGTGTATCAAAAAACTCTGTGTTGTTAAGCTTAGATCAAACGATTTGTTTGTATAAAAATATTGTTGTATAGGTACATTTGTGTACTCTTTTGTGTCCACTGATGAACACAAATGGCATACACAAATCGTCTGATAGTGTGTATGTCACATCATATGTGCATTCTGAAAATTTTATTGGCATACACAAATTTCAAGGCACGATTTGGCTATTTTTTTTAAACTATTGGAATAGGTAAGGCAATGAAAAATTGGAAAAGTTCCTCTAAAGACTGGGGAAAAATTGAAAACCCTTTCCTTTGGGAATGAACCCAATAGAGTAAAAATATACGAAAAATTAATATGCTATGGTAAAACCCCGATGCTTAGTGAAACTTAGATTTGACTATTCAATGCTCAACTTTGACGAAGGGCATCTGTCGATGTCTGGTGTAGTTTTTGCTTTCTGAATGAGTTATTTGTAGCGTATTATTTGAACCCAACTGTGTAACATATAATATTTATACAATATGATGACTTTTGCGCTTAATCTATCAGTTACAAAGTTACCGCCCTTTAAAGTAAAAGAAGCTGACAATTTAAAATGGGTTTTTTGGCTTCTTCATAACTCGGTTACTATTGGTTGCACAAACAAATTGTAGGGACCAAACTTGTAGAAAAATATATTTACTACAAGTTACACATGAAGTTGCATATGAAGTCGTTTTGGATTAAAATGCACCAGAAAAAAATTTATAGCTGAATGAGTGAAAAAAGTGCCGAATTTCGGTCATTATTACATGGGGGTGGAGGGGTCTTTGTGGAATTGTTGTTTTTGTATTTGCCGGGCATCCCAAAACTTCATATCAAAAATTCACAACTACCTGACCTATTGTAGGGTAAAACCTCTTTGTTTACTGGACTAGTAAATGCACATAAGTACAACCTACAACCGTTCTTTGGGAATGCAGTTGATAACTTCTCACATAATATTCCATCAGTCATGACTCTTCCTTGAGTCATCAACCAGGATTTCTCCAATAAATCGAATTAGAAAAAATATAATATTTGAGCTTGCATTGATTTACTTTGCAGTTCTTAGAATTCTTTCGGATACTGGAACTTTGCTTGGAATTAATTGAGAGCTTAACCAAAAACTCCCACAGTATTTTTTTCTAAGCCTAGTATCTTCAATAACATTTTATGTTATTATCTTATAGAATGGATCAAATTCACATCTAATATTACCATCTTTAAACTTAAATGTTACACATACGCCATAGGGTCCTTGTTTTAAAAACCTGTCTGTTCCCCTAAAATTTGAAGCTAGATCAGCATCTTTTCCAAAATATACTAGAAACTTACTGAACTAAATTGAAAATATTTTTTTTTTGTTCAAATATTTAATGAACGTCAAAACCCTGTCTACAAAAAGCAAAAATACAAATTCCATTTGTGTAGAAATACACAAATTGTCTGAACCACAAATCTGTGGACACAAATTCATTTGTTTATGCCAATTTTTTTTTTTATATTGCCATAGTGCTCGACATTAGTTACATATAGTCCGGGAGCCAGGTGAAAATTTGGTTAAGCATTTCCTCTCAAGCTATAATTGGTGAAACGCATCAGGGAATAGTATTATAAAACATAGTGAACGTCGGCTGCGGTTCCGTGGGTGGGATGAGCTGTCCAGAGCGTTATAACATTCAAAGTATCAGCTGACATTTATATTCATTTATAGTTGCGTCTAAATTTTAGCTTTAACGGTTGGGCCAATCGTCTTCAAATTTTGAACTTAACGTTCTTTTGACATTCTACAGAGGACTTTTTTCAATTTTTTTTTTAGCTCAAAAATTAACGGTACCTGTCATATAACCGTTATGTGAAAGCTTATTTTTCTGGAAAACGGCTCCAGGAATTTGTATAAAAAAATCAGTCTACTTTTATAGGTATGCATTATACTTTGGTGAAAAAAAAATTTAATATGGTGGGCTACAAACGCTAGCTACCATAGAACCGGTTTTTTTTTCTTCGACTTTTTCGAAAACTGGTGATCCGATTACAATCCAAATTGACATTCAAGAAGATGTAGGTAGCCTGAGTAATTTTGCATACATTATTTTCGAAAACTTTTTTTTTTGTATTTTTAATAATTTGGTTTTAATTTTTATTTGAATTTTGTTTTTTGTATTTTTAATAATTTTTTTTAAATTTTTTTTTTTTTTGAAAAATCAATATTTTGAAAATTGTTAAGTGAATTTTTTTTTAAATTTTGTTTTTAAATGTACGTTATTTTTGTGCTTAAGTTTGTATTCTTGAATTATTTTTGTGCAATTTAAAAAAAAAAGTTGTTAAAAAAAAGAGTTTTATTTAAACACGGCTCTAACGATTTTGAAAAAAAATTCACACTTTTTCACATTTTTTAAAGAAATAAAATGGCGTTTAAATTTTTCCGCTGAAAACTATTTTACGTACTTTTTTCAAACAATCAAAAGTCAATAAAAATCGATTATAATCTTTGAAGTTCCCTTAATATTTTTCAAATTTTATTCCAAGCTGTGACCGCACATAAGAGCAAGTACGTGCGATCCAGTCGTGCAATTTATTTTACTTGCGATTATAGGGACTACAAGGCAAGTTTAGGATTCGTGAATATTAAAAAAAACTTTTTTTTTTCTAATTAAAATTAATTTTTAATTAAAATCAAAATCAAAAAAAAATATTTTACATTTTATATTCACATGTATATTAATAAACTCTAAAAAAACTGCATACATAAATTTCAAAAAAAAAAAATTTCAAAAAACTAAAAATAAAAAACAGGATTTTATCAAAACCGGTCCTACAATTTTTGAAATATGTACTTTTTTTCATAAATTCTTTGTTATTTAAGACGTGTGTTGGCGTACTTCATTTTTACTAAAAAAAACATCGAGTATTGGGGTTTTAATACTTTTTATAAGTTCTAACGTATATAAGTTCAACGTAAATGTTACTTGTTTCTGGATCTTGCTTTTCAATGTATTTAGGCACATAAGAGCAAATACGTGATGGATAAGCTATGGCTTGACAAATTTTTAGTCGGGAGGATAATAATACTATTCGGGAGGATAATAATACTATTCCCCGATGCTAATCACCAATTATTGTTTGAGAGGAACTTGGTCATGGAAATCTGTCGCTGGCTCGCGTACTATTAGAAGAAACTAATACGAAGAATTAGAAAGATAGGAAAGAATTTTTTCGAAAATTGGGTGACTATTTTCTCACTTAGAACTCACGGACGGACCCTAAGGGTTCGAAAAAATACGAAGAAAAAGAATATTTACGTTTTAACACGTTTAAAACTTGCTTCTTATCTGAACCTTTGAGCTCAGAGCACGGAGAAAAGAGAATTCTGTTTGTACACCAATACATTCACTGAGGTTCACTCAACCTTAAGCAGCTTTAGATCATGTAGATTTTTCTGAGGCTGCAAATTTATCAGCGTTTCCATGACTTTGGAAAGAAGGGACATATCAGATATCACGCATATGTGCATTTGGGTGATAGGTTAAGGATGAAGGAGATTCGCCTTTCTTGGGGATAGGCTGAAAAAATGTTGTTTTCCATCCACTTGGAAAGGGACCAGAAGAATAGGAAAGATGGACAAGTTTACGCAATGCTAACGCCCCCAGAACAGTAGCGGACTATCTCAACTCAACTCAAAAGATTAGCTTCTATATTAAGTTAAGCTTCCAATTTTAGATTACGTAAGTCTTCGATCTTAAATTTTACACTTGAAGTTGTACCTCCGCTTGTGTTACAACTTTAAAGAAGACTCAATAAATATTCCAAGTGAAGTTTCTGTCTGTTTATTGATACTCTTTACATGTTTAGCGTTTTCTCGTAAAGAATTTTCCTTTTATATACTATATTGCTTTATGTATAAGAAGCGAAGTGGGAGAGTTGTTGTCAGTTAAAAAAGAAGTATTTTTTCTATAGCTTCAAAAACAACAGCGGCTGGTTGCCCGGCAATTACGGAAATATTAGTATTAACTACTTTCCCTATATAATCGTTTTCTAAAGCGAAATTAATTGTGAAGAACAGCAGGATATCCGTTAACCAACATTGAATTCCTGAATATCTAAGGCTAAGTCCACACCAAAGAAACATTTGTTTAAAAAACATTTCTCATTTGTTTAAAAAAACATTTTAGAAACATTTCATAAATGTTTGTGAAATTTGTGAAATTTCTGAAAGATATCTTATATGTTTATTTGTTTCCCATTTTATACATATACATACATATCCAGTTTTGTACTTCAAAATGGATTGTAAAAAACGGAGCAATGATAGCGTCGCGTTTTGTAATCATGAACAAAATACAAATTAAGTGCCTGGACACATTGACGGAAAGTCGCAATGCCTCGACTGGTGTGGTGTGGTGTGGACACACCTTAATACTAAAAAAAACACAAAGCCATTTAACTTGACACTAAAATTTTATTAGTTTCAAACTAGGTTAAAAAAATGTATGAAAACATGAGCAGTATTACACTAATTTTTTGATAGTGTCAAGTTAAATTGTCTATCGACTCGAGCTCTAAGAACTTAAATATTTTTCAAGTTGGTGCATAGGGATATCTTATTCACTTGCTTCCGTATTTACTTAGCGCAGAATAAAGCCTTCCATTGAATAGATTATTTAATTCAAATGAATTACGTCTGAAACCCAGCAGAGGAAAAACAAGTACACGCACTTGTCTCACATTCTGCTACCTACACCAGAAAATACATATATAAATTAAAATCCTTAGACACAAGTTTGTGTATTCCCATGTTGCCCTACTTAAACTTAAATGCTTAATAATGAAGAACTATTCCGTGTTGTAGCTGTGGGTATTTGCAAATGCAAAGCGAGCTAGAGCTAGCTACCCACAATCCCATTCTTCCTCTGACATACTTTCTTGCTAAATTCAGCGAAATTGTTTTCCGACTCCGACTGCCGACACCGAAAACTTGTTCAGACATTTGGCATAATAGAAGAGTACATACCTCAAAGCTTTGCCGGAGCAAGCAAAGTGTGTACTTCATTATATCCTTTGGTGTATGAAACAGTATAGCCAATGGTTCAATAGAATGGGCTTAGGGAGTCATTATGAAGGTGTGGACGTGGAGGTATAGTCTGAAGCCGCGACAGAGTTACGCGATAAAACAAAAATTCAGGTTACCCGGTTGCAGAAACACCGTTTTGCTTTCCTTTAATTTTTCCAGCCGGAGGTGGGTCAACTCCGTTCAAGGTGATCGCTTTTTAGTATGTCTATTTTCCTTTGGTTGGAAATTTTTTTTTAGCTGAATTGGAATCAAATTAATGGATACAAATAAGGGACTGACAACTGGCATTGTACGAGTAGCAAAGTTCCTAGATACATGCACCTGATGAATTCCTCCTGCCATGCCATCGAGTTGTGTGTGCATGAGGGCACAATAAATTCATTTGCTTGATTATAATGACGAAGCGGTTATATTAATTTGGTGTGTGACGGGATCGGATATGAATGCATGTATGAGTAGAGGATATAATTTATATACTTCAAAGAGTAATTAATATCTTGTTCACAACCTGCTGCATAATTTTTGAGCTTTATTTTCTACAAAACATCATTAAATCCTTTGACATCTATTAAGTAAGGTTTGTTAAAATTCACGGAAAGAAACTATACAAAATACTGAATAAACTTATATATTAATTGTTTCTTTAGTAATCAAGATGCAAGCAGATCTGCACTACTAAGGCGAACCAGAGCTTGGTCATGATTTTGTATCATTACATACATATGTACATATGTATATATGTATACTATTCACATTTAAGAATTCAAAAAATCACACAAAAAGTTTAAGGAAATTTAAAAGGATTTACCTTATTTATTTCGGTGGTTATCATTTTGGACCACTTTTCTTGCTTAATTCTTAGCGATTTAAGAACGTAGTTCTCAAAAAACAATAACCGTTCTGCCATGTTTCGCTATTTGATTTTATTTTTATTTATACAGCGTATTTTTAAAAACGACTTTTGAGCGAAAACACATTTTTTAAATTAATTTTAAGATGATAAGTAATAGCTTGCTTTTGCTTAGGTATATAAAAAAGTGTTTTCGAAAATTTGCTACAGTGTTTTTTCACTCGCTAGTGATAAGCTCATAGCTACAAATAGAAAGACCGGGAAAATAACGTTCTTGTTTACAGTCTTTTTGATTCTTTGAGAGAAAGGCTTACAACTTAGTTTATGAAAGAAACAGAATAAGCGATTTTTTAATGGTGCGTTGGCGCAGTTATCCAGTTATACTAAAACCAGTTTAATGATAGCCAGGAACTCGTCTTAATGATTCTCGACATCAAAGAATTTAGTATTATTCTTTCCGCAGCCCTATTCATTCTAATCAAGGCAGTTGGTAAATTGGTCTCTCTGGAAGTTTGTTGAGTTGATTGTCTAGATTTAAAACGTTCTTATAGGATTATGGTATGATTTAAGATGGGTAATTCTCCAGACAATTGTATATAATTATTGTTCTTTCAATGTATCAATTTTTTTTTGCAATTCCAACCTCAACATTCGTCTCATAATGATAGTGATATTTTACAAAAAAAAAAACAGGGTTTCTATTAAACATGGAATTACTATAATAGAGCAGTCTGCAAAATTTGCGGAAGGAAAAAAATTGTCGGTTATCTGTTTACTCTTTGGCCTAATCGGCTGACTTTATCATTTATAGTTATTGTTAAAGCTTAAACAGCATCGATGATTTTGATGATATTTTGAAATATTGTTGTAGGTATGGTATCGATTGATTCAAAAATCGCAAGAAGAAACGTTTGGCAACTCGATAAATGGAATTGGAAGTATCAGGACATTTAACTGGTCACTCCTTCGATAGTGATATAAACTCCAACGCTATTATGTTGGTATAGTTCTTTTACGAATGAGAAATATTGTCCCGAATAGGTCAATAAATATCAAAACTAAAGATAACTCATGGGTCATGGTTCGATTCAAGCTGTACAAATCTTACAATCAGGTTAAAAGAGATATATATTTTTAATTGTAACACAGCCAACATCACAGAGAAAAACCCTTACAAGTTTAAGCAAGCTAGAAAGATCTGTGAATATCTAATTCGTTAGACCAAATTTGTATGCAAAAAAAAATAATGAAATGTCTCAGAAGCAGTAACATTTTTTTGTGTCATTTGTAGAAAACATCATCGGTTCCTAAGTTCATCTTCAACGATATTCCTGGTGTAGAATAACAAATAAAAAAATATTAAAACAGAAACATTTATATCACTTAAACACCATCGTAATGTGTCTTGCCTTTCATTAGTGTATATTCTCTGAGGAAATAACTAGTTCCCTTCTTTCCCCGAAACAATTCAACCGTGATACTCGCACTATAAGGAATGCCCATAATTTTACCCACGAACTCAACTTCGGACAAACAGTTAAGTACCGGGCTTCTTTCTTTATCCATACCAAGCGAATGTCGGATCCTGGGCTCTGTTTTCCCCTCCCATATTAAAATGCAGAACTTTAAAAAGAATGTGCACCAGTACCTACTCTAACAAATGCTTCCTTATTTATCTAAGACTCTTACTGCACTTAATACACATTATAATAGTAACCAAAATTCTTTTAGTACTGTTAACGGTTTTTGAATGTGAAATCTGAAATTAAATTTCTTTATTTTATTTTTTTTTCTAGCGGCACCTTCTAGCACCTTCACTGGAACTATCCCTGGACAATATTTTATTTACACCGAAAATTTCATAAAAATCTGTTAGCCGGCTTAGGAGTCCAAACTGAACGTACATACAAACATAAATCCATGTTTATATATACAATTATATTATATATTACTATACATATGGGGAGAGATTTTTCATTACTTTTTAAGCTTTTAAATTATTAAGTTAATATTTTTTTTATTTTATGCTTACAGAAAAATAAATATTTAAAAAAAACTAAAGCAAAGACATGATGAACTATTGTTTTCATAAATTGACAGTTATATAGCGTGTCCCAACAAGAGCATCGGATTAAACTTAAAAGAAAAACGCATTTTCTTTTTAAAAAAGAAGAAAAAAGAAAAGTTCCGATTAAACGTGAAATATAACATCAGGCAAATTGCTACCATGAAAACTCTGGCCCAGTGTTATTTTTTGTTGACATTTCGAATAACTTTTTCGCATAAATAATAAGGCGCTGTATTTCATATCTTAAACTTTTAACAGTTTCTGGCTTGTTCGCATACAACTTATCCTTCACATGGACATGTCCTCCACTTCAATTACTTCCAATTCGAGCCACAAAAACTCCATTAACATGTCGCGATAGCGTACACCATTAACAGTTAGCGCATTTCCAGCAGCATTTTCAAAGAAATACGTTCGAATACTTCTCCATATTCTTGAAACGCGTATCACCGTACAACACGAATTAACAAAATGGCGGCAAATTTAAATCCGCCACTCTTGTTAGGATACCCTTTATGTATTTTAATATTTAGTAACCCTGAATGGCGTTTTCTAATCGTTTTGAAAATCGTCAAATCAAATTTCAAATCAATGTTTTAGTTTATATGCATGTTTAGCCGTCTGCTCTTTCAGCTAAATTACTTAAATGATTTCCTACAAATTTCGTATGTGCAATCATTTAACTTTTAATTTTAGATCTTGAAATACATAGTTATACTTATCATATTGGCTTTTCTCTAAAGCAGCATCGAAAATTTGTGTGCATTTTTAAGTGTTATTCCAAGCATTGTCTATATTTTGATTAAAAATAATGGGCACGACTGGGTCGCACGTACTTGCTCTTAAGCAAGAAAAAAGTATTTCGAAAATTGTAGGACCCGTTTTGATAAAATCCTGTTTTTATTTTTAGTTTTTTGAATTTATTTTTTTGAAATTTATGTATGCAGTGTTTTAGTGTTAAGTAAAATGTTAAAATTTAAAATATTTTTTTTGATTTGTATTGATTTTTCAAAAAAAAAAATTCAAAAATTAATTTTATTTAGAAAAAAAAGTTATTAAACATGTTGATAAGCAGAATTAATTAAACTACCTAGATCTTCTCAAATATAAAATTTGACAGAAATCCAAAGAGCCCAAGATTAAAAAAAACCGTTATATGAAGGGTAACGTTAAAAGACTTTTCTCGGAAATTTGATTCTAATCAAATTATAGCCAATACTAACAAAAAAATTCTCAAAAATTGTCATCAAAATCGTTGGAGCCGTTTTTGAGAAAAATAAGCTTTTCCTAAACGGTCATATGGTAGTAACATTTACGTTGAAAACAACACAGTTTGAACTTATAAAAAGTTTCAAAACCACAATATTTAACGGTTTTTAGTAAAAATGAAGTACGCCATCACACGTCTTAAATAACAAAGAATTTATGAAAAATTTATTTGGAAAATTATAGGACCGGTTTTGACAAAATTCTGTTTTTTATTTTTAGTTTTTTGAACAAAAATTGTTTTTGAAATTTTGGTATGCAGTTTTTTAGAGTTTATTAATATACATGTGATCGTAAAATTTAAAATAATTTTTTTAGATTAGTTTTAAAAATATTGATTTTTCAAAAAAAAATATATCAAAAACATTATTAAAAAAATGTATATGCAAAATTAATTAAACTACCTGGATCATCTCAAATATAAAACTTGACAGAAATCCAAAAAACCGTTTCCGAGAAAGCCCAAAATTTATAAAACCGTTATATGGAAGGTACCGGTAATAGACTCTTCCCGTAAATTTGGTTCTAATTAAATGATAGCCAATACCTACCAACAAAAAAATTCTCAAAAATGTTCATTAAAACCGTTGGAGCCGTTTTGAAGAAAAACAAGCTTTTCCTAAACGTTCATATGGCAGGTACCTTTATTTTTAGGGCTAAAAATTAAATTTCAATTTCCCCTCTGGCGAATGCCAAAATAATCACACACACCAAGTTTGATGATAATCCCTTAAGCCGTTTAGGCTGCAGCTCGTTATTCATACCGACAGACAAGCAAACAGACAGACAGACAGACAGACATTTTTTCTCGATCACTTTTTTAGACTTCTCTATTATCGTAATGTCATGTTTCATTGTTATCTCAATTTTCTATTCACGAATCTTGCCTTAAGTCCCTATAATTAATGGATATTTTATTATCATCTAAAAAAATATGTATACACTTCAATAAAATTTAAGGGAAAAGGCATTTTTTATTTAAATTTCTTATAAAATGTTATATGATGTTTCATTGTGGTTATACATGTACAATTAACAAGCATCTTTTGGCCTGTTCACCCATGAAAAAGTAGGAAGTTTGATTAACAATACTCTGAGAGCAAACTACTGCAAAAACGATTGAAAATAATCCAAAACGCGATTAAATTAAATTACTTCAATAATATTCAGGCCATTAAGACTTTTTGATGCCAATGTTGATACGTAAGTATTTTATTTTCTTACCCCATCGCGGCGGTCACGATACATAAGCTGTTTTATTAAAGCTTGATTTGCTCATATTACTCGAATATTTTAAAAATAATCGCTTTCTGCACAAATTATTCCCCACAATTTCTTACAACGCTATTGAAAAAAATAAATCAAAGCGCCCCTAATTCAGCTTGGAAGTTGGAAAATAAAAAAGAAAATGGAAAAGTTGGTTTCTATTGTCATACCACTGGATGAATGTTGAGGAAGTTTACTTCTTTTTGAACGGAAAGCAAGGCTTTGACCTAGAAATGGTTTCGTTTCCAAAGATTTGTTGGCCATTCTGCATGCGGACTGAGCAAGGTCTCCATAAGTTTACTAATAATAATGAATCTATTAAAAGCTCTCCTATTCTGTTTGTAGTCTGGCCATTGGTACTGTACCCTGTCACCTGTCTCGTCCTGGCTTCTAAAAAAATATATTTGTTTCGATGTTGTTTCCAAGTCCACCATTAAATATTTAGGCCAACTCATTTGCATATTAGGTATGCATGCTATTGAGATCTAGGGCATCTAGTTAAAGAAAATCGAAAGTTTCGACCCCAACTAAAAGTGGAATCGTTGCTTAGAAAAGGTGTTACTGTTGACCAACACAATGCATGGAGAAAAAACACTTTTCTTTGAAGTAGAGCACGCGCGAACTTACTCAATGAACACACTAACATAAGGAGAACTTACTAAGTAAACTTGGAATGGAAAAGTAGAGGCACAAGGAGTCTTTCGTTACTTGTTTCGCCTTTGGGCAGTGTGACTATTTGCAATGCAAGAATAAAATCGACCAGAGAAGTGAAAGTAAAAGCTGATTGTCCATCCGAGGACCTGAGTCTTGAAACGAAAACAAAACTAGTGAATTTTCAAGAGTTTCGTTGAGAAGTTGTGCCTAATCCTCTGGTCCTAGATAAATATGTGAGTAGTGCCTGTTCAATTTGCTTTAAACGAAACTGTTATAGGATAAGTACCGAGTTAGTCTTCAAGACAATTGAAACGGCTATGTTAAAGATGTTTTATATCTTGAGAGAGTGACAAGTCGTGAAGTGTGTACTTTTTTTTATAAAAAAGCAGGTTTGAAAGTGATTTTCATTTAAAGGCAACTACTATGGTGAACTTGATTGGAATGTTTTGGAAAGACACAATTAAAAGACCAGCTTTTTTAATAGAAACCCGGGTCCGTTGAAGAGTTTCTCCAAATTTTTAGGAATAAGATGCGTTTCGTGTCCAAAGTTCAAGATTTTTGAACATTTCGGAAAACATGTTTTTAACAAATTGAAATGAGACGAATTATGTCTTTTAAGAGAAGGAAGAAGTGTTTCCATTTGCACATATTTACAATTTTTTTAAAAATATGTATAAATAAAGCTAAATTAGTTGCAATTGGATCGCAAGTACTCCCCTTGATGTGCAGACAATTCATGGATAAAAATTTGTCAGTTCCATGATTTTACTTCTTTTAATTTTAATTTATTTTTTAAATTGTGCCATTATTATTTTTATTTGTTTCAAAAATATACAAATTGGGGCTTATAAAAAATCTATCGACAATGCAAAAGGCCATCTGCCAAATTATGACATTTCTTATTAAAAAAATTATAGAATAGTAAATTAAACATTAAAAAAAATACTTATTCTATAAATAAGAAGAAAAAAATTACATATTTAAATTTCAAAGTTTCTTAGAAATAATTTTAGTAAATTTTTAAGTAAAAATGTGGAAATAGCGAAACTCGAATTTTCAAAAACTGTTTTTTAGGCAGGTGCATTGTCTGTAAACTTATAGAGACATATCCACCGTGTGGATCTGTCAAGTATTTTTTAAAGTTGGACTCTAGAGATGATACTTTGATGGAAATAAAGGCCACAAAGCTGCTGCAAAAATAGAAAAATTAATTAAAATATTCCTTAAAAGGTGACAATATTGTGTGCGCATCAGGCATTACTTGTAAAGACGTAGTTGCCAGTTATAGCTATGATTGAAAATCCATCAATGAACATTTTAATCAGTGATTATGTTTTAAAATTTCTAATGATTAGTTTCAATAATAGCTATAACTCACCTTACTCCTGATTTCTAATTAATCTAACCACAAAATCAGTCTGTATACGTTAATTTTTTTGGACTATAGCCTGAATGGCTGGCCAATCGTCTTTAAATTAAGAACATTATAAGTTAAGCTCAAATATTAAGGGTAACTGCTATATAACCGTTTAGTAAAAGCTTATTTTTCTCGGAAACAGTTCCAAGAGTTAACAGTATGTGTACTCCTAAAACGTGAATTATGTATTGGTCAAAACAAATTAAAATGGTTGGCTATAAACGGTGCCCCAATAGGACCGTTTTTTTTCGATTCTATCGTATTTAAACTGTAACAATCAAAATTTATATTCAGAAAGATATAGGGAGCAAAAAATATTTCCGCATTGAATATTGAATTATTTTCGAATAACGGTTTTTTATTAATTTTCTTAATAATTTTTTTTAAAAAATATTTTGAAAATGTGATTTTTTTTCAAAATATTGTTTTTAAATGTGATTTGGTTATGTACTGAAGTTTGCATTCTTCATTTAATTTAATAAAAAATCATGCGTTCTCACATTTTTTAAACAAATAAAATAACTTTTTAAATTATTTCACTAGAAACTATTTTACATGTACCTACCTTTTTTCGAAAAAAAAACAAAATCGAATAAAATATGAAATGCTTCTAAGAATTTGATTTTTTTTATTCAACGATGTTATTGCACACTAGACCAAGTTGTGCCGATATTAAGGTAGAATTGGTCAGACTTAAAACTCAACTTCTCAATGCTTGAAGCCCAAATTTCAGAGCAACGTACTATTCGGTATTCATATAGCGAACATTTTGTTGTTAAGGGAATGCAAGATCAGCCGAGAACATCGACTCGATACGTGAAAGTGAACAGCAAAACCCGAGACAGTCAATTCTTCGCTGTGTACAAGAGCTCAGCTTGACTCATGCGAATTAACCACAATTGATCGATTCTTTAAAGTGCACATCACACTAACCAAGGATCAACTCAGCTGGATCTATACGGAAGAGTCAGAAATTGCACCACTCGGATCCGTGCCACCGTAAAAAGCCGAGGCGAGCATTTGAACGATTTGATATTCCATACATAACGGCATACATAGACTTTTCAAATAAAAGAAGAATTTTGCATTTATTGCATTCCATTCCAACATCAGATTTTTGGATTTCAGCATTAACTGACATCACAACCCCACCCCCTTTTCCAATATTTTGTTTATGTTTTTTGCTCAAGCAGTTCTTAAAAATGTGGCCTTTTTTAACTTTTTCTTTATACATACTTTCTTGCAAGATGCACATTGCTTCCTCTTCTTTAACCGAAGATTGTTATGATCCCAACTGCGACCGCGACTCTCCTACTTTCCTGCTTCGCCTTATACTTCCACCTGTGGCGTTCGCTAGAATATACACACAAAACACAAATAAGTCCTGGGAGCATAAGTATATACCTTTATACATATACACTACATTATAGGTTTGTATTTTGTATATCAAATGGATACCAACAGGTATATTTCAGCTCAAAAACTCCTGGAAGAATTTTTTATTATGGGTTGAAAAAAACGGTATTTAAATTTTTTTTTAAAGCAAGAGAATTTATTAATTAGTGCATAGCACATACATACATGGCAAAATTGCTCAGATAATATCCTGGGTGAAAAAATAAACTAAACACCGCGGTGCTTGGACTCGTATGCTTCTGTGAACGGAAGCAAAAGTCTAGTTCAAGTGCCTATTCTGTCGGAAAAACTTCTCGTTTCAGGTCGCCAACAGGAAAAATGAACTGATGGACTTTATGGTTCGCCACTATACCCAGAAGAAAACTGTCAAGGGATGTAATAATCTAAGACTAATATTTATTTGTAACAGTTGGGTGACTGTTTTTGGTTTTTGAACATCATCATCCTTACATGGGTCTCCGGTTCGCAGATCTCTTCGTTGCCTCAGGTCTCAGAGCCAACCCCATCATAAGCCGTAGTGTTTACCGAATGCTTCTTTCCATATTCAGTCTACAGAAGAACATGCAAATAAAGTTGTAGCCCACTTGTAGATATCATTATTCATTAAGGTCTTGTGATTTTCGAATAATCTTAAAACGTAACTTCACTTGTATTAAGGGATCTCAAGTAACAGTAAAAAGCAAAACCCTAAACTAAAAATACACAAATAAAAAATATCAAAAGAATGCTGGTGGCAGCAAAAATCGAAACTTTGTAATTTTATGCAACCAACATACTCCCGACAGTCCCGACAGTCAACTTTTAGTTTTAAGCTGACGTTAGGTTAGTCCTTCACCAGTTGTTTAGTACTGCGATACTGAGTAGTGGGTTTATCCCCAATCCCCCACATCCGCCTCCCCTGTTTCCACTTTTAACGTGTTCATGCAGTTTTTATACAGGTTGAGGTCCTGTGTGTTTCTCCTTTGGATTTTTTGCTTTTTTATATTTCGATTGTGAGCTCTTATCGCAGAGCTGGAGCCGGAGTAAAAGTTTTCTGAATGAAGTTTCCTGATTTATCATGTATAACTTTTCTCCACTGAAACAACATATCTGTACAAGGCGATTCTTATGTTCGGAGCAATATTATAATGCGAGAGTCCTTCCGTTTGTATGTTTCGAATAAACATTGTAGAAGGATACCAATGCATTATGTAAGCAAAATCGTGCACAACCGAGAAAGTTGCAAAATTTATATTTATACGTTTATCAGGTTTGCATTTGATCCCCTTCTGGATACATGATGTGCGCTCCATTCGACATGCCTTGCCTGGAACTGGATGTATATATATGTCTATGAAATATTCTCTTTTGGTCCTGTCAAAAAACCAAAGACGAGTGTGTTGTTGCAAAGGAGTTCCGGTATTAGACAACCTGAACTTAAGTTTTGATTTTATTTTTGCCTTCAAATGTATGTAGCTGGGAATGTCTTAGCCATGGCAATGTATAGGGTTGTTTGTTTAATTTTATTGAAGTGTAAACGCAAACGTATCTTGGTTCATGCAAAGTTATTGGCTTTAATGTTTATCTTTGTTGAGTTTGATTTATTTTGATAATCAAATTTATGTTTAAGTGAAGCCATCTTTAACCTCAGATCATTTTACTTTAATGAAAATGTTTGCATTGAAATCGTAGGTACCTAATAGACAGGCAGGAGAGAAATGATCACAATACAATTAAATAACACATGTAACGTTTGAGGTATCTAAGCTCAACGCCTTGGTTTTCCAAAATGACGGAAACGGTTTATGTTATGTGTACGAGAAGTGAAATACTAAATAGAACATAACTATTGCTAGAAGGTATTGATTCTTATTCAAAAAACAAAATTGATTATTTTGTTGTTCCAAAATGTGAAAAATCTTTAAAGACATCATAATTTGAAATTCTTACTAACATAAAGCACCATCATTCTTCTTATTGAACTTGTTGTCATTACGCCGCCATTTTGTTTCTATTTTCACACGCAACTCTCGTATTTTGTATCTTAGAAAAAAAGTTCTAATGCAAACTTGTAGCAAATTAAATTCGCCACAAAAAAATTATTTTTATTTTATAACCAACGCGCGCATAGGGGACTATTTGTTTCTCTTTTAATGTAAAGCACACTACGCGGGCATTAGGAAGGTTTTGAATGCTTGCACATCAAAATGGCAAGGGAAAATCTCGCCGGGTAAACTATTCCAAATTCGTGTTGTTCGGCTGAAAAAAGAATCCCTATATTCTACGGTACGTCTGAAATCGGGCTCAAGGGTGAACTGATGTGCATTCCTTGCGCGACGAGTATTACGGGAGAAACTTTTAAGGGGAGGACTGCAGCTGGCTATTTCGAGTGCACAAGAAACGACAAAATAAGGAAAGACATGAAATATTGCGTCGGTGTTCGAGAGGGGTAATTGTATCAGCAGCAGTTCCATTTCATATCAATCTTACCGTTCAATTTTGTATTCTATCAAGCAGGTGAAGCGATGTTTGTGAAGCGGTGGGAGTTATATAAATTGTAGCCAGATCAGATGGGGAAAAATACTTCTTACACTGATACAGAAAACCTTAGCACTTTGCAGCATTCTTAGCGATCTCAAATATGTATATGGTTGTTCCAACGGAGGTCATCGTTGACACACATACCGAGTACTGAGAGCTTTTCGGTTTCTTCGATGTAAGTGCCATTCATGGACAATGGCATTGGAGATATGTTTAGCTTTAACGACAAAAGACAGCATTGAGTTTTCGAAGCATTAAACCCCACACGATTCCTATTACCCCATTTGACAATGCTGTACAAATCGGAGTTTAATGAGCTTGACATACGATGCCGTTGTAATTGTACACCCGAAGGCGAAGCACGTAAGTTATCGAACAAATATCAGCACCTGAGGATAGAGTCGTCAGCAAAACAGTTAAGTGGATTAGAAGTAACAGACAGAAGATCATTTATAAAAATGAGGAAAAGAGTCGGAGACAGAACAGAGCCAAAGGTCACACCAGCATTTATTTTGTGGGAATCAGACTTGAATCCGTTCAATACAACTTGTATTGAACGGCCCAGGAAATAGCCTCTAATCCACCGAACAAGAGTATCATCGATCCCAAAAGCACGCATTTTCGATAAGAGAGCTTCATACCAAACTCTATCAAATGCCTTGGAGATATCAAGAGCAATAATTTTACTTTCACCAAAGCGATGTAAAGATTTGTTCCACTGTTCGGTGAGATATGCCATCAGATCACCAGTGGAAGGGTTGCTGCGGAAGCCATAATGACGGTCATGGAGAAGCTTTCGATCTTCGAGATATTCCATAAGTTGACGGTTAATCAGCATTTCCATGACCTTAGAAAGAAAGGATGTTAATGCTATGAGTCGGTAGCAGGAGGAGGAGGATGGGTCACATTTCTTAGGGACAGGATGGACAAATGCTGTTTTTCATCTTCTAGGAAAGATTCCAGAAGAGTAGGAGCGATGGAAAAGCTTATTATCATCTTCTAGGAAAGATTTAAGAAGAGTAGGAGCGATGGAAAAGCTTACGCAGTGGCTTTGCCAGTGTTGAAGAACACCTCTTCAGAAGAATTGGGGGTATACCATCCGGTCCATCGGATTTGTGTATATCGAGATCTTTGAGAACTCTTGCTATTGTACGAGTGCGGAAAAAAAATCTGTCCCATGGAAAAATTTACATTCTCAAGTACAGGAGGGGAACGTTCCTGTGAGGCAGCGTGGAGCTGGCAGCGAAATGGGCGGCGAGCAAGTTTGCCTTCCCTGAGGAATAAGCAATTGGATTGTTATTGTCGATGAGTGTTGGAACAAATGACCAAACATGTTTACTGGCTTTGGGACATTGCAGAATTTTTTGCCGTAAGTTTTGGTCGTGCAAAAATGTGGTTCTTTCAATAACCGAGTTGCATGAGTTCCTTGCTTGTTTGTGCTTTTTCCGATTTTTCTCTGTAGGAAACTTACATCTTTGAGTCTGATAGCTTCTTTACACTCAATGTCACTATCGAGGAAGCATAGTGGCCAATTAAAGGTTCGGACAAATATATTCAGGCCGTCTCAATTGGCTTCTTCATATTGCCAAAAGGTCCCGGTGGGAAGTTTTTCTTTAACTGGATGGGTCGAGGAAGAGAAATTAGCTGAAATTACACAATGGTCCGAAGTGCCAAATGGAGAAGTTACACTAATGGTATATTTGTCAGGGTGAGAAGTCAGAAACAAGTCAAGAGTATGGGTGGCTTGCCCAGCAACATGCGGTGTACGCGTTGGCACATCGATCAGTTGGGTATGGTGATGTAACCCTGCAAAGAGCTCGACTTTGCTTTTGTTTAAAAGTTAAATCACATTTTGGCATTGATATCTTTATATTCATCATAATTTGTTTGTATCACTTAAGTCGAAAAATGTGTGTAATAAAAGTAGTAATTATCTATACTTCTTGTCTGAACGGTTTTTTTTGTAAAAATAACGGTTCTCGCTCTGCAGCCTATTAAAGGTGGAGAAAGCCGTTGTTGAGTTGTAGGGTGCATTTTAAATTCATTACATGGCAATCTGGGAAAAAAGTCGGAGACAAAGTTTGAATTTATTCTTCGAAAGAGTAACCAGGACATGAGCCAAAAATCATATTTTACAAATTACACCTGTTGTCAATACGCCGCCATTTTGTTTTTAACGGTTATTTCTATTTTCGTACGTAATTAGATACAAACATACATACATTACATTTCATATTGATCTACTCCGAAGTAGAGACACTTATGAACACTGGCTAAAAATGTAAAATTGTAGGAAATAAAATTTCCCACAAAATATGTTAAATAACTTTTTTCGCTAATTGCTTTTGTATAAAGTTATAGCATATGAGTTTATCGGAGAGTTGACTCCAAACGGTTTTGTTTTAAAAAGCACAGGATTACTACAAACTTTTGCGTGGTTTGTTTTTCTTGTTTCTCGAGCAGGAGTTCTTTTATTACCAATGATATTCTGCTGTTAAAATAATGAACTATAAAACTGAGCTTTAATTTTAAAATTGTTGAATTATTTATTCAAAACCAAAAAATGGTGTTTCGTCAAATAGTGCGCTTATACCAATTAGTTGACACTGGATTTTTACTTACGATTATAGAGACTATAAGGCAAGCTTAGGATTCGTGAATATAAAATAAAATGAGATCAGAATGAAATTTACGGGTAAAGTCTATTAACATTATCTTTAATAAAACGGTTTTTATAATTTTTGGTTTTCTCTGTAACGTCTCTTTGGATTTGTGTCAAATTTATATTTATTTTATTTTTTTTCTAATTAAAATATTTTTTTTTTTTGAAAAATCAATTTTTTTAAAACTAATCAAAACAAATTATTTTAAATTTTATAATCACATGTATATAAATAAACTCTAAGAAACTGCAAACCAAAATTTCAGAAAAAAAAAATTCTAAAAATAAAAATAAAATATTTTTTTTTATAAATTCGTACTCTATTTTTACTTAAAACTGTTAAGAGTTGTGGTTTTGACATTTATAGTGTGGTTATAGTGATAGTGGTTTTACTTGCGGTTATAGGTACTATAATGCAAGTTATGCATTCGTGCAGGTTAAAAAATTTAAGATAACAATCAAACATGACATAACGATGATAGAGAAAAATATTTGAGTTACTTTCAAAATTCTGTTCGTCTGTCTGTCTGTCTGTACGGATGTATTTTAACCTACCGCTTAAACGGCTGGGCAAATCGTCTTCAAATTTAGAACAAGATTATCTTGACATTCTACAGAGGAGTTTTTTCATTTTTTTTAGCTCAAATATTAAAGGTACCTGCCATTACCATAACCATTAAGTAAAAGCGAGAATTTTTATGAAAATTATTAATCAGTGTACTATATTGTAGGTGTGAGTGATATTTTGTTGAAAAATAAAAATGTGTACTTCTTTTTCAACTTTCTCGAAAGTGGGTTATCCAATTGTAATCAAAATTGATATTTGAGAAGATGTAGGTAGCCTTAGTAACCGTTTTATTAAAAAACTGTTCCTACAATTTTGAAAAAAATATTCAAACTTTTTCAAAATTCTTAAAGAAATAAAATGGCGTTTAAATTATTTCGCCCAATACAATTTTTCGTAATTTCTTCGAAGAATCAAAAGTCACATAAATCGAATAAATATTTTGAAGTTCTCTTAATATTTTTTTAAATTTTATTCGACGATGTGACCGCACATATAAGCAAGTACGTGCGATCCCGTCGTGCAATTTATTTTTTAGCGTAATGTTACCTTTTTTTTTAATTTTATTGGACAATGTGACCGGTGACCTTACATATGAGCAAGATCGTGCCATCCAGTCGTGTAATTTATTTATCAATACAATACATAACTTTCGTATTATTCAGTTCAACTCATTTAAAGATTTTGATAAGGCTTCAATGTGAACTATAGGGTTTTTTAATAAGAGCGGAAAAGCTGTGTGTAACGAATAACCAAAATTTGTATGAGATATGATGTCATTTGAATGAATGCTTCGGCTTCTTACGGGGGCATGGATCAGAGTGGTTAATTTTCAATGAATCTTCCGCATAGATCTGCCTGAATTTTTGCGATGGCCTGTGTTATGTTCACCTTAAAGTCATAGGTCAATTGTGACGTATTGGCATAGACCTGCAACTTCTAGACACTCAACAAGAAAAAGTGATCACAGTGATCTAAGTGGCTTATTTGTCACCCCTGCGAGGAATAACCTTACCCTAAAATCGTTCAACCAGAATGTCAATCTGGCACTGTGTGGCACGTAGCGCGGTCTTGCTAGAACCACATGTCGTCTAGTTTATGATGGTTCGATTTATTGCATGATAAATTGGTCGTCATTGTTCTGTACCGCTCGTTGTCACTTGAAGTCATCACATATTCGGCAATTTTGCTTCGCTAAAATTGGTTTCCTCTTCGAGGCTTTTCGAAACCCAATCAGGGAACGAACGGTGCTGTCTATGGTCATGAACTTTGAGGTTATGGTTCAGTTGAATTTTTTTAAAAACGAAAGCAAAAGTCGCGACGCAAAAATCGCCAAGTTGCAGACTGCGAAAAATCGATCCGGCGTTCGTTTCAAGCATAACTGTAAGCTGAAATTTGGCCTTGGAAGAGTCGACTGTGAAATGCCACTACGGTGAAATCAGAAAAAAAACTATAATAAAGTTTTATCAGATATCACCAAAGCAAATTGGTCACCACAAGTCACCAAAATCTACCTGTGCCAAATAGAAAACTCCTTATTTCTACAGCTTTTACAGCTAATGTTGGAAGCTGAAATCTGCTTGCACAGATGACATTCTTCTGAGTAATGGCTATCCGCATATTCAATGAAGCGGGGACCCTGCTGACCGTGAGTTTTCTTAGAGGGCAATTGCCCAGAGCTTCAAAAATTAGGTAGGAAAATTGAATCAAGGCAATAAAACCACTAGGGACGAAGCTTAATGTTTGTTAAATCAAATATAACAGCTTAATTTTTTTTACTCTGTATTCATCCCCGTCAAAAAATAAGGTCAAAAATTTTTTTTCACATCATAGACACAGCTATGTATAAATTCCTTAGTGTACATTTTTTTTACCATATTACTGAACATATGTAGTAAATGGTTTATGAATTTTGTTCTTTTATTAATTATGGTTAATTATTGTTGTTATGTCAAACATTTTTTGTTGAAATGTCATTGTTAGACTTTGTTGGGATTCTTACGATTTCATTTTGGAACGATATAACGTAGTTAGACATAGTTAATCTGTCAAATAAATACAACAAAAAAAAAAATTTCCGGACCCACTTTTTTCAACCTCTCTATCATCGTTATGTCATGTTTGATTGTTAGAATTTTTTGTTGTCACGAATTAGTAGATACATATTACCGCAAGTTAATATTATCTTCGGTCTACATAATACATGTATTTATTTATTTGAATTTAACTCTATGCAAATATTTTTCTTGTGTTTTTTGTTTGATTTAACGTGGAGGAAAAACATTTTACTAGCAACTTGAATATTTTACTACAACAATAATAAATACGAGTACATATGGTTTATGGTTTTGTTAACCTTCTTTTTTAAAGTCGATTAAAAACTGCACCATCTCTGCTTGTGACTAATAAAGTGTCATTGCAAAAGGCGGCAAATATTACTTTTGCCCTCGACGGCGAAAAAGCTGGATCGGGCCCTGTTTTCGGGTGAATAAGACTTTCGCATTATTTGCAATGCAATGCATATAAGTAATACATCAATAAATATTAATAAATACTCAATATTTTAGATGCCATTAATCCATTTTAATAGTTTGAGCAATAAGTGCCAATATTGAAAAGCCAATTATATTCCGAAACAACACATTGCATCAAGACAAGGTAAGACTGACAATAGAAATACTTATAAGCTGCCCGAAATCTTGAATAATAATAATAGTAATAATTTTTTTGGAATAATTGAGAAGATTTACGAACACAAAAAGAATCTTGGTTAACGTTTCGTTTGATTTGACATATCTATTGTTTATGTATCTAAACTAAAAAATGAAAAACAAATTAAAGCTTATTAGAGCTCATCATCAGATGCGGTTTCAAATTTTATACTTACAGAATATTGAGTCAGAAGACAAAAATTGAAAATGTATGTACTTTTATTTTGTCTTTTTTATTATTATTTTATATTAATGTACTATAAGCCTGGAGCAACTTTCATCAACAAGATATCACATCAGGAGAGAACCCAAGCTCTACAACACCTCTCAACGTTTTCGTCCTTACAAATGATTTGCATTTGCATTTGAGAATAATTTTCAACACATCTGCTATTGATGTAGGTACATGATGTAGGGACATGTCAGGATATCTCTATCTACTTATACCCTTTATTGTAATTTTTTTCAATTTTCGACTTACAAGGTTTCATTAAAAAAAAAGTAGTATATAATATAAAAAACAAACCTCCTGGATGATACTTCTCAGGAGAGTTAAAGAAAATTATTCCCCAGAAACCATTTCTTGAAATTGAAAGATCTTCCCACTGAATTAAGTTATCAAACCTATCATCCCGTCAATAAAAAATTGAAGACCCAGGACTCCTTAAAACTTTGCAATAACTTAACAATTCAACACAAATAATGGACCTGTTGTCACTATTTCGTAAATTCAAATATAATTTTACTGTTAAAAAATAAAACTTTTTCAGCTGCTTCCTCTTGCAATGTGCCAAATGGCATGTCGTGTCACCCACCTTAGCTTTCTCCTGCTACGGTGCGGCGTATAAGTTCAACACAAATAACTTTTTAATTCAATTTTCGCATTTTCATCTTTTCATCATTCAAGTTGTTGCTTTAAGTTGTTATCACCACCTTTTCGGTCTTTAATTTGTGGTTAAGGAAAAATTCTGTCACCATTTAAAATCTCATCTTTTCAACGTTTATAGACCCTAATTTTTTCATCGTTTTCCTTCCAAGCAACTGGAGTTTTTCTTTTTTTATTTTTGGGGTAAAACCTAATGAATCGTTATCGCCTCATCTTCAAATCGTTCCCCATCGCCCAATAGTCAGTTCGAATTGAAAGAAGATTGCCTTTTGCGTTGAAAGCTTTTCTTCCATTGCTTTGCACTGCTTTTCCCAGGGAGAATGACCACTTCAACTAGAAATGTATTTCCTAGAAAAATGGATAAAAAAGAAACCCCCTTTCTTGTGAGAACAAAATTGACTTGCCGTGGATGTGAAGGAGTAGGAACGTTGTAGTGTTATGGACGAACTATTTCCATAGTTACTAGAAAGAAAAGTTTTCAATGTCTTGATTGCTGAGCTGGCTCAAGCAGTTCATTCCCATAAATATTCCCTTTTAAATCGAACATATGCGAAAGGCGACTCCTTAAAGTCATGCTCCTAGTAGCTATGGCTATGTAGGTAGAATGTACTTACTGCCATTCACTAAGGGCTAACATTGATGGCAGTCAATTTGATTTGTTTCCAATACCGTTGCTCAAACAGTTTGGCTACAAATTTTGAAATACTTTCACGCACACCGACTCTTAATCACACTATCCCTACACAATCGCCTTCTGGCTAGTAGTGCATTGGGGGGGATTTGATGTATCAGTCGGTAGTGGCGGTCGAGAAAGGTCAGAACTTCGTCCTGAAAGTGGTTTGTTGGTAGCATATCGCGTCGCAGAACCTTTGATTTAAAGAACGTTTAACTGTTTTATTCAAGCGAAATTGTTACATATTTCCTAATATTTATTTAAGTTAGTAAAATTGAGCTGAATCATGCAATCTTTCGGTATTCCTTATATTTAAATTGGTTTTGCTTTTAAAAACGGCGGCAACTGCGTAATCCTACATAATAAACTTATGAAGTACAGACATCTTTCAATTTGCATTCATGCTGAAAACGTTTATAAATTTCTCCCTTGAGATTTAGAACCTACTCCGCATGTGTTACATACGTTCGTTCATTTTCTCCCAAACAAGGATAAAGGAACCGCAAATGGTTCCTCTATACAAGGGCTTATATTCTTCATAATAAGCATGCATATTTCAGAGGAAGAATAAGGGTGTGCCAATTTTTTTTTTTTAAGAAAGCAAAAGAATATAATATTTATGATTTTATATTCAGTTTAAGCGGGTGACCTTTCTTAGTGTATTTTTTGTGATCTCACTTTGGCAGGACTTAAATGACAAAGCGCCCAATCGATGTCGCCACAATGAAGGGAAATTCAGTCCACACACTTGAGCATTTCCGGGAGGAAGAAAAGGAGAAAAAAGTTGAAAGAAATATAAACCACCCCCCTCAATTCCAAATGGGCCGAGGGAGGCAGGCCAACAAAGTCTATTATGTAACGCAATAAGTGAACTGAGAGAAAAGTGGAATAACAAAAAGATTGTTTTTTTTTTTGGGGTTCGCATCACTTGCTTCTACTGGGCCGTCATCCTCCATTTCATGTGTAGTGGTGTTGAATGTCCTCGGGTGTGTCACCAGTTGGATCAATTAAATTCCAAATTTTTGTTAAGTTGCTGCGACATAAATTTAAAAGGACTTAAAAACAGTCCGATTATACCTACAGTGCTGTGCGAAAATGTCAACAACAATTAAATCAGATGCTGAGAGAGTCACCAAAGTTTGATAGATTTCTCAATTCAACTTATCAAAGTTTGCATTTAAAAAAGTTTATGTGTAAAACTGATTCATAGGTAAATACATACTATACAACTTGAAAGCATTGTCGAATTAAATATTTCAGTATTTTTTCTACATAAATTTGAATTCGAGATTGCTAAGCATAGATAGTTCTATATTCTATGCCACGGAAGAAAAGGGAAGTCTGCCTTGGTTCTGTGTTTTGGGAACAAATCATAGTTAAAATATAGAAATAGAAATATGTTGATTCTAATTTATTTTTTCCTAAAATGTGTGGTCTGCTTTAACCACAAATTACTTCTTTCAATATCAAAGTCTGAAGTTAACAAATATTTCGTCGTAATGCTAAACTTATTAATATAATCTCAATAAACCAATAAAAAAAATTTGGCAAGAACTTGTAAGGATAAAAAAACATTAAGAACTTGTCTTCTTCTTTTTCCCCTTTAAACGACAATTGTAATAGTCTCGGTAAGGACCGGTAAGGAATCATTGGCTTACTTACTGACTTTGTGGAGTGCTACGAGACGTAATTTTGGTCCAAAATGAAAAATTTAAAAACATATTGTAGGTATTAAAACGCTCTACAAATTTTATTTGTAATTTTTTTTCCATATCTAGCAGCAGGAAAAAGAAAACTGAAAAAAATAAATCTCAATCCCTCAATTTTTCACTTTCGCGCTCGATATCTCAACAACGATCAACAACGAAGCAACAAAAAAGTAGGCGAAAGCTCATAGGAAATCTTGGTCGACAATTTCAAGTTAAGCTTTTTGATCCCCCTCTACACAATATCCAAAAATCAGATTGTTCCCTTTCCCTTGTAGCTGAACATTGATCGATCTGGGACTAAATATGGGCGATGGGGGAAACGTTAACAAGACACAAACGATTTTTAACACAGGCCGACTCCACTAGACATAATTTCTCATCATTATTATATTATAATATGAAATATCTAATAGAGTCGCGTTATTTCGGGATCTGTTTGGATGTTAGCAATCTCTCTCTTCGATTCTCTTTTGATATTGAGGTATTAACAGGAGTAAACGAGACAACACCTACATTTTGCAATGGAATAAATGTGAATGATAAAATTGACAAATATGATGAAGAAGAATTTCAACCATTTGACTTTTGTCAGAGGTACATGCACGTTAACCTATCTTGCTTTAATGAAATAAAAAGACATGAACTGCCCAGCGAAGATAAAAGCACCATTTTCGATCGTATTCAAGTGCCTTTAGACTCCACTTGTGGGTTTCGCCGTGTTGACCTCAGAAAATTTTGGCAGGCCTCCTGGTTTTGATTGTTTCCTGTCTGAGGTCAACTAAAGAGAGATGGCGCTGCATTTGTTTGATTCAGGAGTTTTTTCGCCCGCTTTTCCGTCGCAAAAGTGATGGGACGTGGTAACGTAAGTTTTTTTTGTCAACACAACAATCATGAGTCAATATCATTTTGAATGTCAATAACCTTTTGACAAACTTTAAACTAGTTTCATAATAAACATCATTATTCTTATCCTTCGCGCAACAACTTAGATTCGGTCTGTGCTTCATCCAACAAGTACTTACATACATCCCGATAGTTAACCGACGCCATCCAGTTTTCCAAGGCTTCAAAGCGTCCTGATGGTCTGTGCCATACTTGCAATGTAAGCAAGATCTGCCACGAAGCCTTCAGAGTTCTGATACCATTAAATTGTAAAGAGATTTCGAGCCGTAGGTCTTTCCTCTCGAACGCGGTTAAGAGATCATAGTGCCCTTAGTAAACACCCAAGTCTCGGATCTGTTTGTTTTGTTAGTACTGGTTTGAATATTATCTTGTACAGCAGCAGCTTAGTTTTTACGGGAAGGTTATTGAATTTGAAGAGTCTCGACAGACTATCCCAACTAACAAGTTAACTTCTATAAGCAATTTGCTGAGTGCTAAATAAAAATTAAAGGCTTTGTACAACTAATTTTGGTGTACATTACGCAAGCTATTCAACTCCTATAAGACTTTTGTTGACAGGAGATATAGGAGAAAATAATTTTCCATGAAAGTAATTAGCTTGGCTCAGCAAGCTATTTTATGACAGCTAAATTCTATTAGCTTGCTTCGGATGTTATAAAAAAGCCTTACCCAAGTCTTTTAATGACAGTTAATGCTATTAACATGCTTTGAATGTTCCATAAGTTATTTGCATTGATACCTATATAAGCTATTTTTTTTATTTTCAATAAACAACTGCGGAAGGGAGTTATATAGACCATTTTGAACCTTTATCTACAAGATATGCTAAACTTACTTTTAAAGGCGCTATATCAGCTATTTCTATACCTTTCAAAGCTAGAAATGTATGGCTATACAAGCTCTATAAAAACTACTACTTCGAAATCCGAAAAACTAGAACTTAAACAAATCAATTTGGGATAGTAGGTTCTTTTGGATTTTAGATGTCACCGTTTATTTCTTTAACTTAGTTTTACAAATTTCAAACATATTTTTAACCATATTTAGTTGAGTGTAAATGAGTGATATTTGGTAACTATTGTCTTCTTTTATTTCTGCGGGAGATCTTTTTTATGAAAGTACATTTTGGTTTTGGTCGAAAAAAATATCTTAAATTATATGTTTTGTTCAATAAAATGTAAACAAAATTCCTATAGTGATGCCAAATCTTTAGAATCATGAGTTCGAAAACTATTGAACTCAAACAGAAGGCAGTAAAAACTCTATTCGGTTTACTGTAATTAATCCTAAAATCTTAGTAAATCTTAATTTTAATAGCAGAAACGGGACATACACTGGTTAACGTAACTAAGGAATTCGTATTGTGCGATGGTATTGCCAGATGGTCTATCCAGTCTCATCTGCCCAAGAAGTTCCTAACACAATATGTTAAGTATCTGACGTTCAATGTTGAAAATTTAAATGTTTTGGCTTTTGAATTCAAAATAACAAACATGAGATTCTGACATAGTTATAAAAGTAAGTATCAATGAATTGACTTGACTTGGTTTATCATGGTTCAGTTCGCTTCCCTTTACATATTTAACCTAAGCCCTAATTCAAATTGCACCAAGAGAGGTTGAAATTTTAATCATTGAGCTCTTCTTTTTGCACAGCACTGTTATAAGAGAGAAGTACATAACACCAGAACCAAACTACCTATACAAATCGTTGGAAGTTCTTCTCCATGCCCGGCTTTGGAGCTTTTGTGGTCCTAACCAAACACTGGCTTCATTTTATCTTTATATGCAAATGTTTTCGGTACACAGTATCATCCCCTTGTCGGTGGAGAATAACCATATTTGGCACATATCACAAGACATGCAAAAGGGGCATTGTTCAAAGTCGAAAGTGTGTGGACGAAGCCGCATCATCACCCTTTTAAGCACGTCACAATTGTTAAATCTTCACGTGATAATGTATACGTGTGACTTACACGCAACTTGTTTTTGCATTAAATAGGTCACAAGTTTGGCGTTTGCTGTGAGCTTGTGCAAGTTTCTCACCGAACCAAGGTTGAGTGAAACGGAATAATTAATTAAACTTTGCCGTCTTCTTAAAGAATTAACACAGCATGATTGTGAAGGAGGTGTGGAGAGAGGTTTGTGGTGTGGGATAGGTAGTGGTTCGCCGGAGACATGTTTTCTTTTCTCACTCAAAGAGCTGTGTGATGCGGCTCCAACGGTTTTTTTCCTCAGACATCTAGTTGTTTACAATATGTGATATTAAACTCGAGGAGAACATAGCTACAGAACGCTCCTTCTAGTACCAACGCGGCCGCGGTGATAAATTATCAAACTTGTTCAATGAAGTGTAATAAGTACAGTGGTGTTAAGAGCTACAGCTGGGTAGAAGCGAAGAGCAAAGAGGTCATTAAATATGGGCGGAATAGCGCCACCGCCAAAACCTCCGCGCTGTTATAATATCCTGTCGGCGGCGACGGCAAATGCGGCGGCTCCTTTGGAAGCAGAGTCTGGAAATGTAACGAAAAGTGGGTTTGCAATAAAAACAGAGGAAAATTTGTTTGCAAGTACTTCAGTGAAAACAAATGAGAGGAGATGGAAGGAAAATAGCTGCAAAGTGAAATCAAATTATCGATTGGCGAGAGGCTGTTCCCGGTTAATGTATGCTTGTCAGCAGGGCCTGACGGACACTGTTGTTCGAGAGCTAAGGACCAAGGTATACTAAAAAGATTCTTTTTTTTTATTGATTTTTGTTTTTTTTTGTTTTTTTGCTATTAACAAACTTGCGTAACTAATGCTTATAAATGGAGGCTAATTAATTAAAATTGTATTTTGTTGTTTTGTTTTTAGCGAATCTTAGTAGTAGTTGAAAGTAGATTGTGACGAAAACAAAAAAGAAATTTGACACCCTTTGTTATTCTAAAGTAGCTATACTAAAAGCTTTAATCTGGCATAAAGTTTAAAATAATGATATTCAACCCATTTCAGTACATGTTAAGAAGATTTTTTGCATTTTCAAGTAACTTGACGAAAAGCCTTCTAACTGAGAAAATGTCAAATATCGGATACATATTATATTACCAAAGAAGTTGGCGAAATCGGGCAAATTGTTGTTATAACTGAGAATCCGTGTATGCAAAAGAGGTTCAGTTCAAACTCTGGCGCTTATTCAAGATGCAAGAAAAAATAAGAGATTTGGAACTCATACTTTTGATCATTGTTTTTATAGTTATCGAGAAAACTCTTCAGAACAATTTTAATCTGACAGGCACTTCTCATTGTCAGAGGATATATACTTTTTAAGCAAAAATTATATAAATACTTGTTTAACTTTTGTTAAAACAAAACATGCAGTATACCACAAAGGGTATCTCTTGACTAACTTTTTGACTAAATATCAAATTTAAAGTAAGCTTTAAATTAAGAAGTAACTGAGCAATCACAGGCTGATTTACTTACTTCCCTGAACACCCTAAATTATAAAGTTAAATAGATTGAGAGAAAACTTGTGTCCATTTAGTAAAAAAAGCTCTACACATAGACATATAAGCAAAACACCACCAAACTCTCTAAACCAAATGTATAAATCAGTTTTCTCCAGCATTTTTCACAAAGTCTCAGTTGGTTTGGCAGTAACTTTAAATTTCAACAGTCCTCAAAGGCCTCAAGACACAACACTACACTGTTAAGGGTATTTTTCGCAACAATTATTATCATCACCTTTTATTTAACGGGCGATAAATTGCGACACTTAAATTAAATTATCCTGAATTATTTGCCCCTTTCTTTTGTTTTCTGTTAGTCACTAAACGAAAAAAGACTTTTTGTGGATAAATAAATTTAAATGTTTTCCTCAATGATTTATCTTTAGGGTTTGTTGGTTCTGGGGTTGTCGCACAAAGAGTCACTATAGACCAAAATTCTTGTGGAGAATATAATGAAAACGATTCTTCTAGGCCCGCGTATTTCGCAAAATTGTATGGTCCTAGGTATCTAAATCAATTTTTATACTCGCGGATGCGGAATGTATTTCAATCTGCATGTTATGTGGCTAAGATTGGGGTAGCTGAGGAGGCTTAACAATGTCATTAAATCTTAACGATAATTGGTTGTTAATTTAAGTGCATGCCAGCTGTCAGATGAAAATAAATTTATACTTGGTTGTGGCTGTGGGTAAATGATTTGAGAAATATAATCTTAATTCGTTAGTTGTAAGAAAGCCTTCTGAATATTTCCTGAAATACATATAAGCTATTGTAGTAAGAATTAAGATGTTGATGGATCCAAAAACACCGAGTAGGTCCATGTAGCTCTAGAAAATAACCTTTCAACGAAATAACACCCCAAACTGAAAATGAAATAACCCACAAAAACTTTGTATGGAGGTGGGGATTTATTTCATCCATCTATAAATTTTCACATATTTTCATATAAATTAAAATGAAGTGTATTAGTAGGAGATCCAATCGTAATATACAACGATCTGCACCCAGCTGGATCAAATATCTATGCTAAGTCCAGTAATATATTGCAAATATGTGGCATGAAAAATTCCTGCCAAGGATAAAAATGCTTTTTTAACTTCCGATAAAAAAATTGAGATAGCAATGAAACATGGCATTACGTTCATAGAGAAGTCTAAGAAAGTGATCGACAAAAAATGTATGTCTGTTAGTATGTATAACGAGCTGCAGCCTAAACGGCTTAGGTGATTATCTTCAAATTTGGTGTGTGTGATTCTTTTGGGGAATCCCAGAGGGGAAATTGAAATTTTATTTTTAGCCCTTAAAATAACGGTAGCTGCCAAATGACCGCTTACGAAAATCTTATTTTCTCGAAAACGGCTCCAACGATTTTAATGAACATTTTTGAGAATTGTTTTGTTATTATTGGCTATCATTTTATTAGAACCACATATACGCGAAATGTAATTCTCCATATCAAAATTTTGAATAACTTTTTTTTTCTAATTAAAATTAATTTTTTTTTTGAAAAATCAATATTTTGTAAACTAATCAAAAAAAATAATTTAAATTTGATAATTACATGTATTTTAATAAATTTTAAAAAAGCTGCATACCAAAATTTAAAAAATAATTTTTTTTTCAAAAAACTAAAAATAAAAAACAGGATTTTATCAAAACCGGTCCTACAATTTTGGAAATACATATTTCATAAATTCCTTGTTATTTAAGACGTGTGATGGCATACTTCATTTTTACTAAAAACCGTTAAGTATTGTGGTTTTTAATACTTTTTAATACTGTGTTATTTTCAACAAAAATGTTACTTGTTTTTGCCAAAGATCTTGCTTTCGAATGTAATTAGGCACATAAGAGCAAGTACGTGCGACCCAGTCGTGCCCATTTTTTTATTTCTTATAGCTTCCAACCCAATAATTATGACGAGTACAAATTAGTCAACCTAGCGTTTGCATATTCTATGGACTTCATACTTTCAATTGGTATTTAATTTGTCTATTAAACAAACAAGTGCATTGTTAAAAAGAAAATGCGTTTTTAATTTATATTATCCTTGCAATATATTACTTGAACTATTGAATTTGATGTAAAATATTTGTCATCCATTAAACAGCTGGGTGCAGGTCGTATAGTCGAATTTTAGACTATGTGTTTTTAATACCAAAATTGCAGCTTTTTACAAGATGCATATATGTAAATATATACAGTATTTCTAACAAAAACACAATTTTTAAAATTTATGTCTATCTGTGTATCTTTCTGTCTGTTTGTTCCGGCTAATCTCGGGAACGGCTGCACCGATTTTGACGGGAACTTTGCTGAGAGATTACTGATGTTAAGGTTTCGTCAAACAGAGCACGTTTTTTACGCGGTGTTGAGATTATTTAACGCGTCGTTGATATTATTTTGAAGCGTCGTTCTAGAACGTCACACAGAGTGGTTGAGGTTATCGACGAAATCCGTCCTCTCCTATGTTCAGTAGTCCTGCCTCCACCATAACCGACTTGTCCAAACTTGCCGCAGGATCCACTGTGAAAGGTATATCTGTAAACAATTCAATACTTTGGCATAAAAGCAAAGAAATAATAAAGTTATCGATGTACACTATAATTCACATATGCAGTGAATGCTTTTCCCATGTCCAGTCCTAGTAGAATTAAAGGTTGTTTAGCGGTTCGATGAGAGCAACTAGTAGAATTAAGATACTTGATTATTTTGCGATTAAAGTGCGAGCTCCTTATTTTGCACATCATCTGGCTTATACTTACTTTGGAAATGCATATCAAACAAATTTGAACTCAAAATGCATTCAAGTGAAAGTTTATAAGTACTAGCATTACTATAGGACAAATTAACAACTTTTGATACAACAGTCCTTTGATATGCAAATATTTTTACAATCTTCGTATCGCAATCCACGTTCAATTACAGTCTTTTCACCACTGTTGTCAAATCTTTAATAATATACATCGTTTACCTGCTGGTTCAAACACCCTTTGGGAGACTGTCGATAAAAAATTGTGTGTCAATTTGAAAAGTTAAAATTTAATTCCCACAATCACTCACTTCTGAAAAGGAGAAACAACTAAAAATACAAATGCAGGTTATTCTAAAAAAACTTCCCCAAAAGTTAATCACATTCCACCAGGAAGTTGCCGCCTCCCATTTAAAAAAAAACCCGATTGCCAAATGGCACCTAAACAACTACACATTTGTCCTGGATATTCCATCCTCACACCTCTTGCCGGAGAAAGCTTAATGATTGTGTACGAACAGTTCCGTTAACAGCTATCCAATAAATTTCCTCCAATCTCAGCGTACAACATCATAATTTATACAGATAAATAAGCAATAACAAAGTGAACTTTTCTAATCAACGTGTTTTATATCCATCCCTCCGTTGGGGAGTAAGGACTTTCCATTATATCAGATCGAACACAAAGTTTTGTATCGATTTCCGGGTGTTGTCGTAACTTAAAGTAAACTTTGATCCCGTTCGACGCATAGAGTTTTCTTTTCGTTTTTTTTTCTAATTAACTAAAAGTCAATTTACGGAGGTCAAAGGATTTGTTCGCTTTTATTTGACAGATACTATCGAAGGGTTGGGGGTACGGTGGATCACTTTTGTGACGCTTATTCTCTTAATTTAATATTCATTACCGAAATATGATTACTTCAAACATTTTAAGGTACTATTTGATCTATGCAGCGAAAGGCTTACGAAAAGCCTCACGGCCGGTAACGTTAACGTCTATGGAGCTCGAGTTCTTTGTTTGAGTTTCTTTTATCGGGCTTTTGCAGTTTCCTTTTGTGTTATCATATTGTTTGTTAACTGGTGTATACTTTTTGCCACCCCCACCCATGCTTGGTTGGTGAAGGAGTAGGCCTATTAAGGATAATAAAATAATCTCTCAAAGGGAAATGGTTCTTTTAATTGTTGTTCAACCTTTTATCCCGGTATACAAAACATGCTCCAGAGGATTAGGGAGCCGAAAACACAATGGGCTAGGAGGTGGCGCTTTTGGGGTAACCAATGGGTATGCTCTCGTTGATAAGCATTGTTATGGTAATAGGTATTGCAGTACTAAATATATTTTGGGCAAACAATAAACAAATTAAAAACTTTTTCTAAGGAACTATAGGAGACCTTTGTACATTGCCGCCAAGAAGAAGATACCTATCTTGGAGGGGCTGGATGTTTCTGACGTTATTTTTGAAGCGTTAAGCCCTCGAATTCGTTGTGGTCAGTTACTTGAATTGTTTTGCTAAGTTTACGGTTGTGAAGAAATTAGAAAAAAGATTTTATGATGAAGATAGGTGGTTTGTTTTATTTTATAAATGAAAAAACTATAGGTTCTTTCATTACCTTTTTTGAGACATTCGGGTGGACTTTTACAGCCTGACTTGAAACCATTTAAAAAAGCTTTTTAAAGAAGAAGACAGATTCAGGAGATTCTTTCGCCAAAAATCATTATTAGCGCTCAATATTAGATTCATGTGGATGATGTCGAAATATTCTCAAAAGTCGAAGGTATTGTGAATGATATTGAAATGAACAGTTAAGTTTAGGAGAAATTTACAATAGTAAGGCATAGCTTTAAATAGTGTACAATCAAAAACACCAAAACGTTTGACGAGTTCTGAAAAAATATGGAAGACAACAACAGACACGACACATGAGCCTTAGAAAAGTGAGCTTAAGAAAAGTAAGTAAAAGCTTAAGAAAAGTAATCGGTTGCCACATCTATGATGCGACATAAATGTAAAAAAGGAACTGCGGTTCAAACACAAAGCTGCGAAAGCACATTCGGTAGAAAGCCATGAAATTTATAAGGTTGGCCCTAAGTTTCAGAAACTTATTTACTTCTATTTGCGGATAATCACAGATATGTGTACTAAGGAGGTATTAAAAAAAACAAGGTGTTCTGCTAGGGTTGGAAGCTAGTCATTGGAAAATTCCTAAGAGCGGTATTTTATGTGTAAATAGAAAATTTCTGAGGTCACCTTGCGAATCCCATATGCCGATCATTAAAGTAAGTCAGGAAAGTTAAATGAAGAACACGAAGTTGATTCTTTCGAACTAATATATTAAAATCCTAACTTAAGTATCGTGAGTCGTCTGTAAGAATAACTATGTATTCTTTTTATATTATGAGCACACAATATTTCATCTTACTAGCTAGTTTAACACTCTCCACCAAACAACAAGAAGTACCTATTTGAAATCGCCTGCTTGTGTCACCAGTAAGTATATATATATATATATATATATATATATATAAGTAGATCGGTGATACCGATCCACATTACTTCTGCGTGCCAAAATGGGAGGGAAAAGCAGTGCCTAAAGGCATACGTTCCACATTCGTGTCGTGCGACTTAAAAAAGCATATATGTAGGTGCTTTACTAAATAGTCTCTTCGAAGTTGGGTTCAAGGGTTAGTTGATAGATATTCTTAGCAGTATGAGTATTATGATGAAATTCTTCCAGGGGAGGATTGGATTGTGGATGACCCATAAAGTTAATCTACCATCTAGAAAAAAAAACAGCAAAGCGATAGTTGCTGCAATTCCTCGGTGTTGTTTCAGTGTTAATATTCTAGTTGACTTTAGCCTAGCGCCTTTTACTGCAGGTTTATTCAAACCTTGAGTCTATTCTAACCCTAACTCAAAGAGGTGTACGTCCACTAATAAGTGTGGCGATTCCTTCAATTCGTTTAGTCAACCATTCTAATTAATAACTACAAACTCTCAATATCCGAATGGGTGTTACTCGCATTCTCCTAATATCAAACTCCTTATATTAAAACAAGGAGTTCCGTCCTTCCCCCGGAGTTGTTTGATTAAAGATACTAAGATAATTCAAGTCTACATACATTCTGCAATCAAGATCAAGACTCCAATACCCGTTCAGTTTTGAAACAGTCTTGTTGCTTCAAGTTCTCAGCCTGCGACGGCGTCATCTTTTGAAGTCGAACTTTTTCAAAAACTTGAAAACGATCGAACAATCGGAATCACAACTTCCTTCAAAAGAAGGAAGCTCAAAACCTGCTAAATACTTAGCTGTCATCCTGAACTATTTTCTTTTGATGATTCATCTTGAGTGGACTACCCTCGATCAAATTTGCAAGATATTGAGAAACCTAAACAAACTGACAAGAACGAAAACTTTTTTGACACTTTGGTACATGCAGGTTAGCTATAGTGAATTTTTTCACGACGAGCGTTAACTAATTACTTTAGTTCTGAACTTCACGCTGGCGAAGTCGCGGGTAGAAGCTTGTACTAATTTATTCCACACGAAATAAATATTTCAGGAAACATTGTTTAAGGTGTCTAAAATGTTTCTTTGTTTCCCGTTTTATGTACTTGAAGACGGATTGTAAAGAAGTAACAATGATGCGTAGTATTTTACTATCATACAAAAAAAATTTCAAAAATACAAGACAGTGGCAAAAATATATTTTAAAAGTGGATCCCACAAAACTTTGTTCGCTTCATAAATTTTTATTTATTGGATAACATCCTCGTTGGTCGTTGCTCCAAACTTTTCGCGACATTTGTATTTTTATGAAAGAAAAATTACTCACTCACTCTCTCTCACTGCTTGAGAAATAAAGAAAGTTTTTCGTTCGGAAAGGCGAAACAGAAATTTGAAATTTCATAAACATTTCAGAAATGTTTCTTTGTTTCTGAAATATTTAATAAATGTTTCTGAAATGTTTAAAAAAAATTTCATATAGCAAACGTTTTTTTCTTTTCTTTAAATAGGTATAATTTTTTTTGTATAGATATATATTTTTGTTAAACTGTTTTAAAGTAGGTACTTTCCTCAAGGTGGTGCAAAAAAGTGTTCTTAGAACTTCTTATATTAAATTATTTTATTGACAATCCCAAATGGAAATGTGGTAAATCAGAAGAACTTATTTCAACTGGAGAAAATGTGCCTCATATGTCATATCCCAATGCCTCCTAATTATTTTTAAAATTCAATGTTTTTACCAATAAAATCGGTGGTTTAAACTTCCTTCAAAATATTCAACCGTCTTTCTTTAAATCTATTCGAAAATATGTTCTGCTCAGGCATCTAAGCGGCTGAGTATAAATCTAGTTCCTGGCGGCTTTGCATCATCCACATCCACGACACAACACTTCAATTTTCTTCCAAATTTTCCGTGAAAAATTTGCCTCTCGGTTAACTTACTATCAAAAGCTTCAATACAATCAATCTCTGTTCTCAAAAGACTAAGTTGAGCACGAACTGGCTGACAGGGAGAGGAGACATATCCATAAATTTATACGTTTGGATTTCTCTTTTTCGATCCAAGCTTTCATAATACAATTTTTATCTTTTTTTCCACAACAGAAAATCTCATCCCTTCCTCCTTCGGGATATTTTTTTGCACAGAATTCCATGATAAATGGTGGTGTGCAAGCAATGATTTCAAACTTTATGTCATGTCGTTAAATCTAAGAATTCAGTGATTTTATCAATTCAATTAAAGACACGATTGACTGCGGTTGCGAAGCCCTGAATGAAGAAAGCAATTTATAATTTGAACTTATTCTTCTTGTCATCTTTCAACACGATACGTATTTCTGGAACTTTGCGGCGGCTATGCGACGACATAGAGCACAGACATCCAGAGACATCTGACATGTCGCGCACTGCTTCTAGCCATTGGCTTTATGTGCAAACTTTTCGGGAAAAGGTAGAAATTAATTTCGGTTTCCCCATCCGAAAACTAACGTAGGTCGGTTGTCCTACCTTAAGCCCAAAAGAATAAAGTGCACATCTATGTAGGTATGTCGCTGGGTTTGGTTGTGGAGTTCAAAATATATTACGGGTTACAGATTTTTGGAAGTGCAATGTTTGATTAAAAATTTTATCCATCAAAGCATTAGTTTGGGATTCCAACTGGATCGAGAGCTATATTCAAAATTTCGTTGAATACGCTTGAGTTGAGTCAAGTACAACTCGTTCCTTTAACGAATTCATAACCAGACTTTATCGTACCTTTACCGGAGCTATATAAAAGGAAACCTTAAAATTCGACTCCTGAATTGAATTGATCTCATTTCAAGTTGATTACATATTAGGATTTGGAGGCTCCTTTTCGCTTGGTTTATTTTGGGAATTAAAATGTTATAAAAATGTCGATGAGTTCCAGCCAGCACGATTTAAAATTTTATTGTCGACCTTAATTGCCCTTTCTTCCTGATAATTATGGTTTTTCTGTGTCAAGACACTGTGCATATTCGGCCTTGTTAATGTGTTCTGTTTGCGGCCTAAAAATTGAATATTCTTGCATCAAATAAAACTTTTTGCAAGCTTGCCTTGTTATGGAATATCAAGTACCAACTGATAGACCGAATGAATAATGCTGAGTTCAGGGTGAATGTCGTAAAAAGGAGTACTTGGTTGTTTTATGGTATACTTACTTGCCCACATTTAGGGTTATTGTAAAACATAATGCTTTGTGAATGTACTATGGAAAGATACGACTGTTGAGAGGCCCATCGTATGTTTGGTTGTAGCTTGAAGGGAATATCTAATAAGGTTCAACATAAATGTCCCAATTCTGCATCTTCTTTCTGGTTGAAGTACTTGTCGATGGGATCAGAATTCGTTGACTGACATTTACTAATATATTTTATGAAGGTACCATATTCTTCCATTTCACTATACGACAGAATTGTTTAACTTTAATTTTGTGTACTTGTACTTATGCTCAGTAATTTTTTTTTTTAGAAAAATACAAGAAAAAACTGTATTCGGCTTGACTTCTTTTCGAGTATTTCGAATAGAACCATAACCAGGCTGATTTTTACTTGCGATTATAGGGACTATAAGGCAAGTTTAGGATTCCTGAATATAAAAAAAAATTTAGATAACAATCAAACATGACATTACGATCATAGTGAAGCCTAAGAAAATCTAATTAAAATTAGTTTTTGAGTTTTTTTTTTGAAAAATCAATATTTTTAAAACTAATAACAAAAAATATTTTAAATTTTACAATTTCATGTATATTAATAAACTTTAGTAACCTACATACCAAAATTTAAAAAAAAAAATTTCAAAAAAATACAAATAAAAAACAAAATTTTCGAAATACTTTTTGATAAATTCTTTGTTATTTAAGGCATGTGGTGGCGTACTTTAATTTTACTAAAAACCGTTAAGTATTGTGGTTTTAATACTTTTTCTAAGTTAAAACTGTGTTGTTTTCAACGTAAATGTTACTTGTTTCTGCCAAAGATCTTGCTTTCCAATGTAATTAGGCACATAAGAGCAAGTACGTGCGACCCAGTCGTGCCCATTTTTTTTAATTAAAATTCATAATATTTCCTTGTTTCGACATTTTTTGATTTTTTTTAATGGGGCCTCCTATCGGATATTGTTCATATATGTAGGTAGGTGAGAAGCTTTCTAATAGTGTGAAAAATCACTTTCAAGCATTCTGAATTCATTATCATCAACTGCTGACGCAACAACTGGAATTAGGTGCTGGCCTCATCCCACAAGTTCTTCCATACATTCGGATTTCCGACACTGCACAGTTTCAAACCACTAGGCTTCGTGCGTCAGGCTTCGAGCATCAGACTTCGGGCGTCCTAGTCTACGCCATCCTTCCAACGTAAAATAAGCTGCCTTCTATCATAAAATAACTGCCAACAACTTTCTGAGCTGATTCTTCTTCGCTCATGCCAGCTAGGTTTCCAGCCTGATTCCTTTTCGTTCCCTTCATATAACTGTTTTTTTTTTTTTATTATTTTCAACTTTCTCGGTAACTGCTCATTTGGTTTCTGTCAAATTTTAGTAGTAGCCAAGTAAATTCGTCATACAAACATTTTGAATAATAAGTATTTTTTTCTGTTTACAATATTTTTTTTATTTTTTTTATTCAATATTTAAACTATTCTTCTTAAACTATTATTAAACTATTCACAAAATATTATTTAAAATTTATTGATCGGCTTTATATTAATAAACTCTAAGAAATTTCATACTAAAATTAAAAAATAAATAAATACATATAAGAACTGAATTTTCTAAAAATTCGTCCCACAATTCAAAAAATACTTTTTTTCATAAATTCATTTGAGACTTCTGATGGCGTACCGTTAGTTTTGTGGTTTTGACATATTTAATGATGTAATGTTGTATCTAAATGTTAGTTGTATCTTGCCTTACAATGTGACTATGCACATAAGTGCAAGTACGTGCGACCCATTTGAGCCCATTTTTTAACATAATGGACACGTATGTGAATACTGGTAAGATCATAGTCTTATACAGCAGCCACTTAGTTTTATTCTAAGACTAGATAACGCACCCGGCGTTGCTCGGGTATACCATACATTTTTGAAAAAAAACGACCACGGCCGGCGCCGGCAGGCGTGGGCCACATAGTAATCAAAAATATTTAAATAAATAAAATAATTTATTTGGCGCGACAGCTGATTAAGGAGCCACGGCCTAGTGACTTATATTTTCAAATATTCCTTTGTGTGTTGTGTTAATCTGCAATAATGGAAGGGATCTACAACGGCTAGATTAGATGCACTTTTTCGAGGCAAATTTTACTCTTAGAAGTTTTGTCAGTTCCTCGCAAGAGGTAGTACCCCGGAAAAGAATGTGGCTATGAGCGGGATTCAAACCCGGGCTTATTCGCTTAGCAGTCCGACACACTAACCCCTACGCCACGGGGCAGCGCCACCTAGAGGTAATTAAAAAAAGCCTTACTTACTCCTTAAAATATCAGCTTTCTGCCTGTGGTTTTGTCAGAACAATAGCGGAGATATACTAGCCGGGCCAGTAGATTTGAGTATAGTAAGATCTTTTAAGACTATCGCGACTGAACTAATGCGAAAGAAGATTGATTCCATAAATTGATATAAACTCTCGGGTACAAGAGGAATGATAACACCTACCGCCCTGCCGGCACCATAAACTTTGCAGCAAATTGGGCTGCAAACAGATCTATTTTTTCTCGAGAACTGACAGCATAGGTATCGTTCAAGACGAGCGTATAAGCCGATGATGAGAATTCCGTATGTTTTTTTTTTGAAAAATGCCTTTGCGACATTGCAGTAAATTTATCCGAATTTGTTGTTCGTGTACAAATTTGGTCTTAAAAATATGATTATTTTGAAAAAAAGCATTCGGTTCACAGGCAAAGATATCGGATTTAGGTTGCCCCTTGGAAACACGGAGTTTCGAAAATTTACTACCGGACGACCACAGGAAGGTGGTTATGCATATTGATTTTTTGATAAATTAAATGAACGATTTTAGGAAAAGAAATTAAGGATGGTCAGTCATGATCAGCATAATATTCTGTCATGCGGTCAAAATGCAGCTCGTGTGAGCTTTAATTCTTGAAATTGGAATAGCTTTCGTATTTTCCGTGTTAAGTTACGTGTGGACCAATCGGAAATTTAACATAAATAAGCATTATTTTTCCAATAGCATCTTCTATCATTCCGTTAGGAAAACTAGTATACAACTGAACATCATCCGCGTTAATATGATAATGACTATAAGACAGCACTGATGGTAAATCATTAATGAACATAGAAAACAATAAAGGCCAACGGATTGATCCCTAAGTAACGCCGATTTTAACATTGAGAAACGACGATAGTTTACCGTTGAACGCCTGTCTTATATCATCAGAAACCTTAACAAGTTCTGAAGTGCAACTGTGTCCGGATCTGAACTCTAATTGCAATGGATTTAAAAGATTTTGTTAGTTTATATTATTTTTAATTTGATTACTAATCATAACTTCAAAAGCTGTCGATAAAAATGAAAGAATGGCTATGCGTCTGTAATCACTTTTGCTACCTTGCTTTGGGATAGGAATAATATTTGATTTTTTCCAGGAGAAGGAGTAGACTGAGGTCATTATAATAGTATTAAAAGTGTGGGTTATAAGGAAGTATTAGAGGTAAAAGTATTTTTATGAAGTCAGGATGAAGGTTATCGCACCCAGTGGATTTAGATTTGATATTACGAATTTCTTTCCATTGGTATTTTGAGGAACGATTGGAGTTTAATTTGTTTTTATAAAAATTGTGTTTAGCAGTTCTTATTAATTTTGTAACCTGGTTCTGTAATGTTTTGAAATTTCTTAATATTTCTGCATAGCAGAAACGTTTCCAGCCTCCAGCGACGGTATCAGATAGAAGCAGAGGAATGTAGAAGAAGATTTATATTAAAATCGCCTCGGTACCATTTGTACACTTAAGATGACACGATTGGATATTATTTTTAACATATATTGCAACATCTCCTCCTGTTCAAATTCGGTCAGCTCGATAAGGTTTTTTAAATGCTCTGAGGGAGAAAAAGTTACTATTTAAAGTTGGGTAGAAACAAGTCTAAGAAAAACAAATTATGTCAATTAAACTATCTTCAAATATCAATCTGAACTCATCAAACTTATTAACAAGGCTTTGAGCATTAATGCGGCAAACATGTAAACCATTACTATTTTTACAGAGCGCGTTTATTAAAAATGTATTTTTCTTGTTTATACTGCCAAAACCAGAGTCAATGTTGCTGCCCATTATGACAACAAAAGTCTAATACCAGACTGGAATCGATTAAGATACCTTAAGAAGAAACAGGGGGTCATACCCTACTAAACAAGAAGAAGATATTCTTCTTAACGCACTAATGAAGATCTGTTTCATTTTAATAATTGATTCGATTAAAATGGTAGATAGGAAGACCCAAGGCAGAACTACTAATGCAGTACGCCTTATTTTCCAAAATATCCAAAACCATTCGTCAAATGGTAGCTGAAATATTCTGTTCACTGAATGACTCATAACCTGTTTGGTTTCGTAAATAACAGCACAAAATTAGCAAACAGATGTTCAACCTAGTCAGATGTACACTAGCAGAAGATCAAGTATAACTCACCGAAAAGTGGAACCAATCCCTTCACCGTTTTGGTGAAAGCAAAATTATCGCACTTGATATTTCTAAGGCATTTGATAAAGTTTGGCATTAAGCTCTTTTATCGAAAATGCGTGCATTTGGACTCGATGAATCTTTTCTTCGTTGGATTAGTAATTACCTTTCGAACCGCTCAATACAAGTTGTGTTGGACGGATTCAAGTCTGATATTCAAAACATAAATGCTGGTACGCCCCACGGCTCTGTGTTGTCTCCGACTCTCTTCCTTATATTTATTAATGATTTATTAACTGAAACAACTAATCCAATAAATTGTTTTGCGGACGACAGTACTCTCAGCTTTTAATATTCGTTTCCAGATTTACATCCATGTTCTTCGGATGTGGAACTGCAACGGCAGCGTATGATAAGTTCATTAAATTCTGACCTTGACAGAATTGTACAATGGGGAATAAAAAATCGCGTAGAATTTAATGCTTCAAAAACTCAATGATGTCTTTTGTCGTTAAAGCAGAATATACCCCCAATGCCACTATCCATGAGTGGCACTTGCATCGAAGAAACCGACCACCTCTTAGTTCTCGGTATGTGCATTACAGACCACTTTTTGTGGAATGACCACATATTTGACGTCGCCAAGAATGCTGCGAGGTGTTTAGGTTTCCTTCGTAGATGCAAGAAGTTCTTCACCCCGTCTGATCTGGCTACAATATATAAAGCATACGGCACGGTGTTTAATCATTATAAGGGTAGAAAAATAACCCCTTTCGCGCGTGCCTATTATATAAAAAAAAAAAAAAAAAAAACTTTTCGGTATGCACTTTCGCACTGTGGACCATGATCACCCTCTTATAAGTTCAATTGCTCGTTTTTTTGGAGCTTCCAATATTATACTTCTTGGTTTTTTGGAAATGCCAATACTTTAGATATTATGTATTCAGTATTTGAGAAATAATTCGAGGTCGACTGCATCTTCTACGCATGCCATGATCTTCTTACAAGATGATAATGGTAACAAATCAAAAGCTCGATATGATCCGCTTTATCCTTAAAATCTAGATTAATAGCCTTTTAACCTAACTTTCTACATGAAAAAAAATACTACATCGTCCGTGTTCTAAATTCGAAAATAAGACAATGTTTATGACTCCAGGTGAGTCCCAAAGTCTAAGTAGGACAACCACTATTCCACCCGCTTCTTTGAGCTTAATCAAAGCAAAATCTTCGTTAACCCGGCGGTAATTGTTAATTTATTGCCTTGCACCCACGCATACTAGCAAAAGCATTTCGCAAATAGAAACTTATTCTTTGTTGCCGTCAACTCCATTTACAATTTACGGCTTACGGGATGGGGGCTCACGTATTTGTTGTCCCAATCCCAATGCGGAAAGGAAACTCAAAACTTTTTGTTTTTAGATCTTTAACAAAAGTTTGTGCTCATCTCTCCGCAGTTGAAGTGCTTATGACGTGACAACTACAATGAAGCCAGCCACCAAATGTTGTCGGTTCTGTACCGATGGTACAAAACCAACGTTTACCGGGCAGTTGCAAACAGAATAATGAAACTATGGCATTCGGAGTCGGAGCCGGGAATATACGGTAACAAACCACAGGAAGTAGTCCACCATGTCTACCAAAGTCGTTCACTCATATGCACTTGGAAAACAAAAGGCTTATGTTGCTTCGCAAGACAAGAATGGAACTTTATTATGGCAGCTCTGTGTGTTCAGAAGGTGGGTATGAGCTTTGCTTTTGCTTTTTGGAACGATGCGATGCTTTTATCGCAGGCGAATCCTGGCATAGTGATGGTAACGAATGGGCTGAAGCTGAAGCTTCATCGGAAAACAAGGAACATTTCCGTGCATCTGCTGGGTGCTGGGTTCTTGATGAGGGTTTGTCGTTCTCTCTTTGCTTCCCTTTCTCTGGGTTTGTTTGCTTGCTCTGTTTTAACGGTCATTAGGATGTGTCAGGAACATTAGCATAATAAAGCAGTGAAAACATAGCAGGACATCGATGGCAGGACATAAACAACAACGTGAATAATATTAAATGACACTGTCTACTTGATGAAAAGAACATCATCAAGCTGGAGGAGGCAGGACATGAGTGAAAAAGCGGAAGTCATCGTGCTGTTGTTGCTCTGCTTCTTATGCTCCCTCTTGGGTTGTTTCTAAAATGCCATCATAATAGTGGATATGATGATGTCGTAGGGAGAACGCGAATGGATATTTGTGGGGGCCCAAACAACTCGAACACGGGTTCACATTTTTGTGTATCCTTTCGACTTTAGTGAAAAATAGAATAAAATAGACATACTCCCTGTAGTTTTCTTTCGAATGTTTTCAGAACTTTTCACATTTAACAAGCTTTAAGAAGCTCAAAATTGACCTGATATAATTTCAAATATAAAATATGATATAATGTCAGACTATGTGGCATTTTGTTAGAGGATATTGTTTCGAATGAGCTTAAAATCGGTTATAATGTTAATGTTTTGGAAAGTCACCTTTTTATATTAAATTCAAAACTTGTTTGTTATAATAAATAAATTGCACAACTGGATCGCACGTACTTGCTCGTATGTGCGGTCGCTTCGCAGAATAAAATTTATGTAGAAAAATGGCACTATCTGAATTTAAAATAAATTGCACGACTGGATCAATCGTACTTGCTCATATGTGCGGTTACATGGTCGAATAAAATTGATAAAATAAGTAATATTAACGTAGAAAAATAACACTTTCTGAACTTGGAAAAAGTGTCAAAACCACAACACACAACGGTTTATAGACCGTAGATATACTTTTCCCGTAAATTTGGTTCTGATCAAATAATTGCTAGTACTAACAAAAAAATTCTCAAAATTTTTCATCACAATCGTTGGAGCCATTTTCGAGAAAAATAAGCTTTTACTTAACGGTTATATGGTACCGTTATTTTTAGCCCTAAACATAAAATTTCAATTTCCCCTCTGAGGAATGCCAAAAGAATCACACATACCAAATTTGAAGGTAATCGTTTAAGCCGTTTAGGCTGGTGCTCATTATACATTATAGACTGACAGAATTACAGATTAACAGACTGACAGACTGACAGACTGACAGACTGACAGACTGACAGACTGACAGACTATATTAAATAATAATAAATTTTAAATAAAAAATACTGACCCTTGACACTATACGTGGATCTTCTACGGATTTCTCTTCTCTATTTGATGTTAAACTATGTTAGAAGAAAAATACTTTTTCTTCTTCTTTAACTGGCGAATATAAGCTTTACCGACCCGCTCATTGGAGGCCTTGTTGACCAATAAAAAAAAACAACTATATCTACTCGTACAATCAATTACTCCTTAGTGAACTAACACTAAATTTATTTATGACTTATTGAATTAATTTATCAAACTAAACATGAATCACATATTCAAAAAAAAAAAATGGATTTTAAATTTCACACCACGAAACCTCTGGTTTGATGACGAATGCAGGCAGGCCCATGCAGCCAAACAAGAGGCATATAAAGCGACGCTGCAAAGAAAGACGAGAGCTGCTCGCGAGCTTTACGAGCAGAAAAGACGGGAAGAACACTGGCTTCTCCAAAAGAAAAATAGAGAACATGAGAAGCGCGCGATCGAAGATATTGAGAGATGCTACTCCAGGAACAACGTGCGGAAGTTTTACCAACAGGTAAAAAGAATATGCCAAGGAAAAAAATCCTGCAAAGAAGCCTGTAGAGATAGGAACGGAAACGTAGTAGAGTCACAGTCGGTGCTGAGTACATGGAAGGACCATTTCTGCAGACTGTTAAACGGCGATGAAGGCCAAAATCCCGCTGTCAGGCAGAATGAACCATTCAACATGGATGATGACAGACAAAACTTCCGTCCACCTGACCAAAATGAAGTAAGGATAGCAATATCTAAACTAAAAAACAACAAAGCTGCTGGACCCGACGGACTACCCGCCAAACTTTTTAAAGCGGCCGGAGATGACCTGGTGGAGTGCATACACCAACTCATCTCTAAAGTTTGGTCAAAAGAAAGTATGCCTGATGAATGGAACCTCAGCATCGTTTGGCCGATCCACAAAAAAGGAGACCCTCTAAACTGCGCCAACCATAGAGGAATAAGTCGCCTGAATACCGCCTACAAGATCCTCTCTGCCGTACTATGTGAACGCCTGAAACTTTCGTCAGCAACCTGATTGGCCCCTATCAGTGTGGTTTCAGACCAGCAAAGTCCACAATCGATCAAATGTTCACTCTACGGCAGATCCTGGAAACCACCCAAGAATTCCAAATCGATACCCACCACCTCTTTATCGATTAAGACCGCGTACGATAGCATTTATAGAGACGAGCTATACAGAGCCATGTCAGGTTTTGGCATTCCCACAAAACTCGGCCGACTGTGCAGGATGACGATGGAGAACTCTCGCTGCTCCGTCAAGGTTGGTTCTGACCTCACAGAAGCTTTTGACGTCAAAAAAGGATTCCGACAAGGTGATGCGCTATCGTGCGATTTCTTCAACTTAATACTTGAAAAAATTATAAGAAACTCGCAAGTCAATTGTAGTGGGACGCTAGCATACGCTGACGACATAGACATCATTGGCAGAACTCGGCGAGCTGTCACTGGAACGTTTGCTAGCATTGAAGCTGAAGCGGCTTAGATGGGACTAGCAGTCAATGAGGCCAAAACGAAGTACCTGCTGTCCACAAAAAGGGACACACAACACCGGCGGATTGGACAAAACATCACAATAGACAGGTACAACTTTGAGGTAGTTAGGGACTTTGTGTACCTCGGATCCGCTATAATGTCTGACAACAACATCTCGTCAGAAATAAAGCGAAGAATTACTCTTGCCAATCGCTGTTTCTATGGGCTAGGAAGGCAATTGAGTAGCAAAGCCCTATCTCGAAAGACAAAGGAGACTCTGTATCAGACCCTAATCATCCCAGTCCTGCTCTATGGCGCCAAGGCACGGACTCTATCTAAAGCGGATGAAGATATCCTTAGTCGTTTCGAGCGTAAGATTCTTCGGAAGATTTTTGGCCCTATCTGCGTTAACGGGCTTTGGAGGAGAAGGTTCAACCAAGAACTATACGAGCTGTACAGCGACATTGACCTGGTCAAAAAAATACGCATATCACGTTTAAGATGGCTAGGTCATGTAGAGCGAATGGACAACAATGCTCCGGCTCGCACGATCTTCGATTCCATCCCAGAGAGTAGACGCAGTCAAGGAAGACCTCGCCTTAGGTGGCGCGCTCAAGTGGAGGACGACCTCAACCAACTTGGAGTGCAAAACTGGAGGCAGCTAGCCAAAGACCGAGCTGGCTGGAGAGGCATGTTGGTTGAGGCCCAGGTTCGTCCCGAACTGTAGCGCCACCTAAGTAAGTAAGTAAGTTAAATGTTTCGGATAGCTTTTGGAACACCTTTGTAAATCCCTCCTTCCGTTAAACTTTTGCATCTTATTCAACTTCTTCATTGATGGGACACGATAACGCCAGGACTTTGTTTTCAAAGTTTTCCTGCACCGTGTTTTTCAGTTTCTTCACTTCGTAATTCACTACTCTTATAAAATGTACATTGATGCAATTACTTAAAAAAATCCATTCTAATTCATCCCAAACTATTTTAATTATTTTTGTATTAATAAAACAAACTTGGAGTGCAAAACTGGAGGCAGCTAGCCAAAGACCGAGCTGGCTGGAGAGGCATGTTGGTTGAGGCCCAGGTTCGTCCCGAACTGTAGCGCCACCTAAGTAAGTAAGTAAGTTAAATGTTTCGGATAGCTTTTGGAACACCTTTGTAAATCCCTCCTTCCGTTAAACTTTTGCATCTTATTCAACTTCTTCATTGATGGGACACGATAACGCCAGGACTTTGTTTTCAAAGTTTTCCTGCACCGTGTTTTTCAGTTTCTTCACTTCGTAATTCACTACTCTTATAAAATGTACATTGATGCAATTACTTAAAAAAATCCATTCTAATTCATCCCAAACTATTTTAATTATTTTTGTATTAATAAAACAAATTCCACTATTATTCTCACAATTTATAAATTGATATCTTTTAAAATTGCCGTCAAATTACAAGAAATTTAAAAAATTCTCAGAATAGAAGAGAGAGTTGAAACCCAGCGCCCGGTTGAAATTTGAACTTGAAAAGAAATAAATTGCACGACTGGATCGCATGTACTTGCTCATATGTGCGGTCACATTGTAGAATAAAATTTAAGAAAATTAAAGTGAACATCAAAGTACATTAAATTGTATTGAGTGAAATAATTTAAACGCCAAAATATAATGCTGATTTTGTTTTCATAAAAATTCTTGGAGCCGTTTTCGAGAAAATTAAGCTTTTAACAGTTATATGACAGGTGCCGTTAATTTTTGAGCTAAAAAAAATAAAAATCTCCTCTGTAGAATGTCAAAAATAACCTTAAGTTCTAAATTTGAAGTCGAATGGCTCAATCGTTTACCAAGAAGGCTACAGTCCAAAATTTACCGTACAGACAGACAGACAAAATTTTACCAGTAACTCAAATATGTTTCTCTATCATCGTAATGTCATGTTTGATTGTAATCACAAGTTTTTTTTCTTCCATGAATGCATAACTTGCATTATAGTACCTATAATCGCAAGTAAAAATACGACTTTCAACGTACAGGTTAAAATTTGGAAGTTTACTTCAACCAGCTGGCTGTTTTGTTTCAACTTGTGATTGTGAAGAAAATGACCCTTAATCAATCTGTTGAGAAATGTTTGGATTGTAGAAGATTCAAGACAAGCACAATTTCTGAATTAAGAATATCTACAACTTCAATAGGTACCTCAAAAGGATATGGCGAACTCTATACAGTACCTGCCAAGCCTAAGTTTTTTTTTTGTTATTCCTCAACAATCTTTCACGAAGATCCAATCCTGCAGAATTGTAGGAATTCCTTCATAAAATATAGCCAATCTAAAAATTGTTTACGGTCTTAAGTCTCAAAAAATTTTTCCGGTCCATGGTTCATGACCAAAGACAACGCCATTTGTTCGCTCACTGGGCTTCGGAACGTTTAAAAAAGGATTATGAGCCGGCGGCGTCGTTGGTCCTTATTTTTTTCAAAAAAAAAAATTGTCACATTCACAGTCAATGGCAAGCGCTAGAGAACGATGATATCCAATTTCTTATATCTCAAAGTGAACTATATGGACCTAGACGACATGTGGTTCCAAAAGGACAAGGTTTACACTTCCAACATTTACGCAATCTTTCTGAATTTCATTTCACTAGTTCACTATATTTGTTAATACTATAGAAATTTATATTTTTTTAATCACAATACTATTTCACTCTTATTAAAACAAAATATCACGTTAAAACAGTTTACGAATTACTATATAATCACGTCAAGTGCATTACTTAAAAAAATAGTTGCTTTCTACTAAAATACCAAAATCCCAAAAAAAAAATTAAATGCATTGTCTAACTGTTTGTACTAAAGCTAGTCTTAGACGGTCCTTGTAATTTATTAATAATTGCCGTGACACTGTAACGTCACAACAAAATAGGTCCTACCACCGTCATTGCCGTGACATAGGTAATCGTGTCACGGCTGGCTACAGTGACTATCACACGTATGACACATGTCTGTCATTTTTGTCCCAAAATACAATGAACGTCAAAGTGTGTCACGGTGATCCCTGTGTCTCGGTGTCACGGCAATGACATGCAAAACAATGATAATCACACGACGTGACAACTCTCAAACAGCTGATCGTTGGCGGTGAGCCTAAACTGCAATGACATTTATCATATTTAGCAGTGATGATCACACGGCCTCACTCGAAATGAGTCACTGTGTCTTGGTTGTTATGGTTGTTTTGGTTAAATATAAACGTGATTTTATGAAGTGTTTCAATTACCTAAATTAATTTATTTACAAAAATAAATAAATAAAACATTTCCAAATACAGAGATTAAATGCAAATGCGCGTTTTAGCGCCAAGTTTAAACGCTGCTTTGTAATATACTGCAATACATATCCCATGTCACAAAGAGCGCGTTTTCAATACGCAGCGTCAAAACGCAGCGTTACAAAAGATTATTTTTTGAGAATTAAGTCATTTAAGTTATTGTTTTGATATTTGTTTCTGTCATTTTCAATTTTAATATTGCTTATCATGGAAAAACTGATAAAATGTGTTATAAAATAATAAATCATGTAAGAATATACATATGTATAGTTCTGAAGAACGAGATATGGCAAAATTTCGGAAACGAATCGAATGAAAATGGTAAGCATATTGGACTTTTATTTAAATCTACATATGTACATATTTTGTGAGAAAATGAAAACCAAGATTCAAATATTTAACGCGCTGCTTAAAGGTCTGTGTAACGTTCTCCAACTCTGCGTTAAAACGCCGCGTCAAAATAATCTCAACGTCGCGTTAAATAATCTCAACGCCGCGAAAGAAACGCGATTTGTTTGACGAAGCCTTTAATTCTCAAAATTGTAGGACCGGTTTTGATAAAATCCTGTTTTTTATTTTTAGTTTTTTGAAAAAAAAATATTTTTTTAATTTTGGTATGCAGTTTTTTAGAATTTATTAAAATACATGTGATTATAAAATTTAAAATAATTTTTTTTATGAGTTTTTAAAATATTGATTTTGAAAAAAAAATCAAAAATTAATTTTAATTAGAAAAAAAAAGTTATTCAAAATTTTGATATGCAGAATTATTTCGGCTACCTAGATGTTCTTAAATATTAAATTGGACAGAAATCCAAAAAGCCGTAACCGAGAAACGATAGCTAATACCAACAAAAAAATTATCAAAAATCTGATTAAAATCGTTGGAGCTGTTTTCGAGAAAAATAAGATTTTCCTAATCGGTCATATGGCAGGTACCGTTATTTTTAGGGCTAAAAAAAAATTTAATTTCACCTCTGGGGAATGCCAAAAGAATTACACACACCAAGATTGAAGAAAATCACTAAAGCCGTTTAGGCTGCAGCTCATTATACATACTGACAGACAGACAAACAGACAGACAGACATTTTTTCTCGATCACTTTTTTAGACTTCTCTATGATCGTAATGTCATGTTTGATTGTTATCTCAATAATATTCACGAATCCTAAACTTGGTTTATAGTCCCTATAATCTCAAGTAAAAATAATCTGCTCTAACGCGGCGTCAGAAAAATAATTTGTAATTTATTTCAACTCGACGCGGCGTTGAAAACGCGATCTTTATGACATGGGATATGTATTGTTGTATACTACAACGTGTCGTTGGAACGCGGGGTAAAATCGCACTCTGTTTGACGAGGCCTTTAAACTTTGACGTTACACTTTTGACGTCGTTTGAATATAAAAATTCTAGGAACGACCATAAAATATTTTTTTAAAATTGAAAACAATTCAAAAACATGTTTTTTAGTGTTAATATATTTTTTTTCTTGACTTTGTTAGAATTTTGGAAATTTCTTTCAGAAAAAATGTTTTATTCTACATCTCGCCGTCAACTCGTGTTTAGGGTGTACGAAATTGCAAATCCGATCGACCACCAAAGCTATTGAACAAAAGGGTGTTCAACACCAAACGCCCAACCGTCACAAATAATGACATGGCAAAAATTCCTGCCCTGTCACGGTTGTGACACGTATGTCACGGTATCCCACCAACAGTGACAGGGCTATCACACGGTCACCGAAATTTGTCACTGCAGTGACATAAAAGTGACGTGTCACGGTGCCTGTCACTGACAATGACGATCACACGACGTGACACTTTAAGAACAGAAAACTACGTCATAGTGACGTCAGAATGTCACGGCAATGACACATTACAAGGACCGACTAATACTAGCTTAACAATATACAAACTATATAGTATTGTTTTCAGTTGACAAAGATAACTCTGTTGGTGGAATATTTTTTTTTTTCAATTCACACATCGAGAGTATCTAGAAGTGAGTAAATGATCATTATTCATTATTTCGAATTCCTATTCCAAATTCCAATTCCATCAACGTTGATGAGGATCGGTCATAATGGAGGGTACGTGTTTTTTAAGAGATAGCTACAAACAATTCAAGTACGTTAGCGGCAAGTGGCTTTGTATCTTTTTCAGTAGAAGTTTTCTCCATTCAGTGTCGTGATAAAATGCACAAGTGCCGTTGTTAGACAATAGTCTAGTTCCGCAGAAGTTTGGTTTTTATGTCAACTGTTCTAGAATTGAAGAGGCATGACAGACTATACAAGATTATGTTAGATTTTATGAACCAACCAGTCATCGTCAGTTCGCTAGTCAGGTTGAGAAGAAGTTTTTCTAACTCCTAGTGCAAGCTAGAGCCGTCCGTGAGTTTTAAGTGAGAAAATAGACACCTAAATTCTCGATCTACTGCGCCGAAAAAAAAAATTCCTATCTTTCTATTTCTTCTAAATAGTGTCGTGCAACATTATGTTGCACTCTAAAAGGCAATGTGTCTTACAGACGCTAAGTTAAAAATACTATTATCAATAATAATAACCACGTAATTATTTAATTTCTGCCACAATTCTAACTTCTTCAACTTTATTGTCAGCAATGTTTTCATAAACGTACCACCCTATGTGCGGCACTTATTAGTGGCACCACTGCTACTAGGCAAACGAATTAACGGTTACCATGGCAAAATAAAGCATTTTTGTTTGTTTGCGATTCCTGATTGTTTGGTACTCACACTAAGTCACGGAAAATGAAAAAAAAAAACTGCATCCAATGTGTCTTACAGTTAAATAAAAGATTTTTTGTCGGGTATTAAAATGCTACAGAATAATTTTGAAAGAAGCCGAAGATGACAAGAATTTTTTAACTGTTCTTAGAAATGGAGGATTTTTGATATTTTAATTACTCGTGTTTTCATATTATTTTCTGTTGAGAAAAAACAATTCATAGCATAAGTATGTTTGTATAAAAAGAATTCAAATATGATTTATGATATTGACCTGAAAACTAAAGTGTTGTTGTAACGTCCTATACAAAATATTCCCTCATCCAACCATAACATAAGCTTTTGTCATACTGAATGAATTTTTTTTTTCATTACAGCCAGAACAGATTCACCAACGTGATAGTAGCAACAAGAGCGCCCTTCACTATTGCACCGGACAAGAAGACCTCGTGGCTGCCGCAAGCGTTGCCGTCGCAGCTCCAGATCTTCTGGAGTCTGCTGACGAGGATGGTTTCACGCCGCTTCACTTAGCTGTTATTCAGGGTAACTTGGCCATGGTCAATTTACTTCTAGCGAACAAAGCTGATGTGAATGCGGTAGACAATGAAGGCCATTCAGTTGTCCACTGGGCAACCGGTAAGTTGATCCTGATTACTTTAATCCCTGAAAAAATATTCTTCTCTTGTGTAACTTTAGTGTGTGGTGAGGTAGAAGCGTTGAGATCGGTTTTGCAAGCTGGAGCGAATGTCAAAACCCCCGACATCAATGGAGGAAGTCCTTTGCATTATGCTGCTCAAATGTGTGGAGCAAATTATGAAAATAAATTAGGACCAGCAACCTCGTCCAAACTTGCCTTAGAAATCTTGGATATACTGCTGTCACATCCTCAATCATCGGTTGAAATTACCGACAAAGATGGACGAAAACCATTGCTTTGGGCAGCATCTGCAGGTTCTGCCAAAGCTGTTATAGCTCTGGTCAAAGCTGGTTCCAGAGTAGAAAGTGCAGATAAGTAAGTAACTAATTTACCTAGATTTTTAAACTGTTCGGTAACCGACTAAAAATATTTATTTAGGGACGGTCTCACAGCTCTTCATTGTGCAGCCTCACGAGGACATACCGAATGCATCGATACTCTCATTAGCTTGTGTGGTGCACCTACAGATCTAATTGATTCAAATGGTTGTACAGCCTTACACTATGCCGTAACACTTGGGCATGCAGACGCCACATCGAGACTTTTAGACCTTGATGCTGATCCAAACCGTCAAGACAGAAAAGGCCGAACTCCAGCCCATTGTGGCTGTTCAAAAGGGCAATTGGAAACAGTCAAACTGCTCAAAGAATGGGGTGCCAATCTGTGGCTTAGAAATGCCAAAGGGGATCTGCCACTTCATGAAGCTGCATCATCCGGGCGAAGAGAGTTAGTTGAATGGTTTTTGGAACAAAAGCCAAAACAAGTTAACACAACCAGCAACGATGGCCGTAGCCTCTTACACATTGCCGCTTCCAATGACAACACAGATATTTGCAAGCTTCTTCTTGACTATGGTGCTGATGTTAACAGCATATTACGAAACTCCAGAGGAGTCTCTATAACTCCACTTGATTGTGCTCTTCAAAAAGGCTACAGATCAACTGCAAAATTCTTGCAGTCCAATGGAGGCCTACCTGCCAGCAAACTGCGCTTATCAGCCAGACGTTCTAATGCTTTCAATGATCAAGAGCAAGTGAAGCCTCTAAAATACATTGAAAAAGAAGAGCTCCGTAGTGTCAAGGACTCTAAGAAATGTTTAGTTTACTCCAATCGCTCTGACACGGAATCAGGTGCAAATTGCAGCTGCAATGAGCACATTTACAAAAAAGAGCACACATATAGCCACACCTGCAGGCATCATAGAAAGCGATTTCGTCGAAGGACCAGCAGTTGTGGAGAACCGAAAAATATTTGCCGCAATGACAGCTGCAGCGACATTTGCCGTTCGAAGAGCAACATAGAAATCCACAGAAAGAAGTCTCGTGACCGAGTCTTCACTAGTGAAAGTGAACTCGATTCATGCGAAAATTGTTGTCATCACAAGAAAAAACACAAACTGATGAAAAGGAAAGAACGCACTTCACGTAGATCAAGAGCCCTTCGAGATTTCGACAATGATGATAAAAATAATGATTCAGGTCATGAAAAACATGGTTATGACAAAACTCCAAATCTTGACGCCAAATTTGCAGCTGAGTCCTTGCCACGTCCATCTTCCAAGCCATCAGACAAAAATTATATTCAATCTGACAAGAATAAGCAAAGTGAGGTTAGCGGCCAAATGATTTCACCTCTCCAACCAATGGCAATGAGCTTCACCGACGAAGATGGAGAGGACCGGGCTGAACAAGTAGGGGTCACTCAGGCCGATATCCATGCCAATGCAGAACCACAAACTGCAAACACTCATCCATCTACCAATGCACCGGAAACTACTTCATCGGCACAAGAAGTGGTGAATGTAGAAGCAGTTTCCAAAGAAATAAATAAAGTCCTAGAAACTGCAGCAACCGCTGTAAAAACTGCGGTCGAGAACGACGCCATTAATCAAGAACAAAAATCAACTGACGAAGACCATGCATCTAAGAGCAACGATATACCAGATGTAACCACACAAAAAATAATAGAAAACGCCTCTTTTATTCAACCAGTTACAGTCAACGAACAGAATAATGATGAAACTTCCGCAGACAAGCCCACGGACGAAGAACAAAAATCAGCCGAACAATGCGCCATTCAATCTGATTCTAGGCCCACAAATATCGAAAGCAATGAAATTCCCACTTCTGAATCTCCGCTGAAAATTCAAGAAACTCCGCAACAGTTGGCAACCGATAGTGAAGACAAGGATTCAAAAGAGGGTCCTCATCCTTCCGAGGATCCAGCAAAAGAAAAGCAAGAGAAACTTCCTGCAGAAAAAGAAAAAACTGCAAAGAAAGAAGATAAAGTTAGACTTAACAATGAGGTATCGCAGCCCGAAATTGAAAATTTAGTTTCGAATGAAGTGGTGGCCACAACTCCACAACAGGCACCACCAGTACAATCAACAACACCAGCTCAACCTAGTCATCCAATACAGCCAACAAAACCAAAGCAATCAATTCAATCTCCACCTTCAGCCTCCCCAGTAAACGAAACTACGCAAAACATTCGTGACCAGGAATCCCGAAGGTCTTTTACCCTGCTACCGGATTCACCCGACGAACTGGAAGCTCAATCGCGGAAGAGTAGCTTTCAAGTTTTGAAAAGCGATGAATCAGTAGACGTCGATGATGTCATGGAACAACTGGGGGAATCCGATGTCAGGACTTTTGAAATCGTTTCGGATGAACAAGTGAAATCCGACTTTAATGGCAATGACCATAGCAGTGATGGCGAAGCCGCAATAGATGATGATAAGGGAAACCATGCCACCAGTGCCAATCGAATGTTTGTGCCCCAAACCACCGCTGGTTACAGTGAATACAACAACGGCAGAAAACGGCGTTTGAGGAAACGCATCAAGAGTGGGGGTACTCGTGGTCGGAGCTCACTTAAAATTGCATCGAGAGCTACGAAAACCCATAGTCACAGCCAATTGAATAAGGATCAAGATTCTGGCTTTGAGCCAAGTCCACGTGCAGTAAACACAAAAATCCCTACACCGAGGAACACATACACAGCCCATGTACCACGAAAAGCCATCTACACTACTTTAGATGGTAGGTACTGCAGCAGCCGTCTGGAGAACCGAAAGCCTGGAGACAAAGGAGCATGTGACATGTCGGCTGTCACCCGTTCAATTCAGAGGAACATCCGCAGGTAGGTTCTTAGTTTATAATGATAATAATAATCGTTTGTCTGCCGAGTAAGTTTGCAATTCAATTCTAAAACGGGATGTTCACTCCTCCGAATTCGGAAGCACTTTTGCAGCTCCTCATGTTATTGTTATCATTATGAATGGAAAATTGGATTGTAGTTTTGTTTGTGGGAATATATTTTTTTTATTAAAATTGTCTTCTTTAGCTTTTGAAAAGCCTAAGTACACGATACAAATGGTTTTAAAAATGAATTTCTTACTTAAAAAAACTTGATCTTTGCACTCATATACTTTTAAAACTTTTCCATTAAAAAGTTTACACTATATTACCATAGAAGTCTGTTATTATTTTAAACAGTAATTTAATTCTAGATTCATTAGAGCTTGTCTCTCGGTTATTTAAATTTTAATGTAAAATTTATTTGTATTTCAAAAACAAGACTAATCAACGCTAATAAATTTGTCACTAACATACTTTTGATGGTATTACGTGGTGTTTTATTCCTGGTCATGCCCCTAAAGCCGGTTCGACTTTTAATCCACGGTCTCCAATTTCACACTCTATAAAGGATGAGGAGGTGTACCTTTTGGCTTCTGAATCCCTCATCGTCGAATACTGTGCGCGCTTAAAGTTCATCCGCTCGGCATGACCGAGCGATCTTTGCCGCGAATGCAAAGGTCTTTCTGGGTCGCAAAGAAACCCTTAATCGTTCATAGTATTTTTCTCTCTAATACTGCAAAAAATGCTTTCATTCGATTGGGTAAAGTCTTTTTCTGCTTCTGCACCATATAGCACCTTGATTCTTTTCGATAGGATTATATTTTTAATTGCTTAACTAAGCCCAAACAACAGCGATTAGCAAGAGTTTGATTTCTGATTCTCATGATGTTGTTTCGTATATTTACAGCAGTGTCCAAACTCAGGTAACTCACTAACTACCTCGAACTTATAACTCTATAAGTGGATTGGAATATTTTTCGATGAAAGTGAGGGCCATTTCTTTTACACTGAGTTACAAAAAAGTGGCGCACCTTAAAATTTTGCAATATTTTGAAGTGATTAAAAAAAAACGTTTTTTTTAAACACAGTTTTCATCTAAAAAAAATTGCAAGAATTTAGAAATAAAACAAATTAAAAAAAATTTACAAAACTTCATTAATTAAAATTAAACACTTTTATTTTTATTTTATTTTCAACAAGTTCTCGATCTTTTAATATTGAGTATTACCTCCCCCGAACATCTAACAAAGCTTTAATTCGCCTGGGCATACCTTGGATAAGGTTTGCTACGATAGTGTCGTCCTAATTTTGCCATTCCTCGATCAGAGCAGATCTCAGCCCACTGAATGTCTCTGGGAGGGCAGGTTGCCTCCTTATCATTTTCCCAGCGTATCCCAGACGTGTTCGACGGGATTCATGTCCAACCAAGCCACCACCTCGATTTCCGCTTCTTGCACGTAGTCGGTAACGCACCTAGCAACGTGTGGTCTAGCATTGCCGTGCATCAGCAAAAAGTTATTGCCAATTAATGGTGCAAATGAAACCACATATTCCTTCAGAATGTTTTTCAGGTAATAACTTGAGTTGATGTATCCTTCTACGATGCATAGCTCGGTTTTCCCGCGCATGGAAATTCCTGTCCACACCATAACTTACCCTCCCCAGAAATTTTCCCGCTGGGCATCTGTTGCCGAAGAGAATCTTTCACCTGTTCGTCTTCACTCTCTGCTACGTCCATCTGGTGAGCGCAGACAAGACCTTGACTCATCAGTGAAAAGAACTCTACTCCAGTCGGCCTCGGTCCAATCTTGGTGAAGGCGAACAAATTCCATCCGACGTTGCTTTTGCTCCACCGTGGGTCTCGGCACACGAGCGGGTCTTCTTGCTCTCAGGCCACTCTCTACTAATCACCGCCTCACCGTTTGTGCATTTACATCTGTCCCATTCACTGATCGAAGTCTGTTAGACAGCTCAACCGCTGTTTGGTGACGATCTGGAAGGCTTTGAAGCACCAAAAATCGGTAATCCCTTGCAGATGTTGTCAGGTGTAAGAATTGGTGTCCCTGTACATTTTAATAGCGGCATACCGTACACTTCGTCCATCCTTAACCAAAGCCAGCGCCTTGGCGACTTCTTCTGCCTTTATTTGCATATTTTGTCACAAAAAATACTAAAAAACTAATAAATAAACAAATTGAAATAAATTCATAACAATAAACTCATTAAAACATTTACGGGATCACGGAAAAGCCAGAATTAGTAAAACTCGCGTCTAGTATGAAAAACGATTAACATATTGTGTTTTTCCTCTATATTGTGAATGTAACACAAGGAAAATAAAAAGAGATCATGCAAAAGAGCACACAAATATTCCGTCAAGCTGAAAAAAATAAAGCTCTGCATAAACATAGCTGCATATTATCAAAATGATACCAACACATCAAAAACTACAACTGCGCCACTTTTTTTGTAACTCAGTGTAGAAGCATAGAACTATTTTTTTTAAATAAAATACAATTTCAATGTATTGGCCAACATTTTGGCTTTATTAGCTCACAAATTCCATGGCATTTAAAGTTTAAACATTTTTTGTTGGCATATGGCCTCGGCGACTGCGCCTTATGAACGCCATCCAGTCGGTCCAATTTGGCTTCACTTTTTCGAGCATACCCGGTCTTATTTTGTCAATAGTGCGTCGAACGTTTGCTTCTAAATGATCAATCATTGCGGGTTTATCAGCATAGACCAGAGACTCGACGTAGCCCCACAAAAAGTAGTCCAAAGGTGTCCATTCAACGAAGACACGACTGATCCACTCCCACTGGCTTTAATTCGTGCACCAGTTAGATCTTATATGGATGTAGGCCAAGGTCTTTCCTCAAAATTTTCTAAGTAGTGGACGGGCAGAGACCGAGTTTCTAAAAATGGCGTCGTATCGATAAATTCGGGTTCTCTGTAACACTCACGTCTACAGCGGCGATAGATTTGTATGTACGCATGGTACAGCGTACAGGATCGATTTGGATGAATATTAAAATATAAAAATGGCGTCGTATCGATAAATTGGGGTCCTCTGTAACACTCACGTCTACAGCGGCGATAGATTTTTATGTAGGCATGGTACAGCGTACAGGCTCGATTTGGACGAACATTATCGGAGCATAAATGTGGTCATATATCTATCCATAATATTAATATTGCGTGTTAGGCAGGGGGGCACCGAAGTCGAGACCGATAGATTGGTAGTGACGTGTTTACTAAGTGGCATGTGGCATTGCTTAAACCTATGTAAATATATGAAGACGAGCTTTAACACTATATTAGTTGACTTAAAATGTATATTAAATCATTGTATATACACTGATAATGTATATACAATGATTAAATCCATCAAAGTGTGAATGTCAATGAAGTCAAAATGCGGGAAGGCGTCATCTGGTTTTCTTGTATCATGCAAATTAACTGTTAATTGTCTGACAATGAAAAAATTGTATGATGCTTAAAAAAGTACATCTTACAATTTTTTCGTTGCCAGAAACGCCAGACAACGATAAAAATTGGCATGCCTGCCAACAAATTGTGTGTGAACACGATTATCAAATACCTTACGATTTTACGTCTTACAAATAATTGTCAGATAGATTTTCTGATAATTAATTGTAAGATTACACGATTGTCTGCTAGCGTACACACCATTGTAAAATTTCTTACAATTAATTAAAAGACAATGATCTTACAATTAATTGTAAAACAAATTTTCCGACAGTTAATAGTAAGATTAGATGTTTTTCACTGACAGATCTGACAATATTGTAAGATCTAACAATAGTGTACACGTAGCTTAAGGCAGAGCGTGCACCGAAGTGGTGACCGAGTGGATTGGTAGAGACGTGGTTATAGGTTTCATGTGGCAATTGCTAAAACTTATGTAAACATATTATGAAGATGCGCTCAAAAAAAGGCTGAAATGGAAAAAAATAAATTCGTACAATTGCCAAAACAAAATTTTTATACCGAAAATAACCGAAATTTAAACTACGTATGACCCTCACTTATGTTGGTCGCCCAATAGCTTCCGTGGATATCCTTACACTATATTTGGCACGAACTAGACAATGATCATAGTCGATGTTTGCTCCTCGCTCCTCGAAATGTTCAGACATTCAAAAGAGTAGAAGGCGTTGTCTTCCGTCGCGAAATCATAGATTTTGTTGCAAGGCTGACCATCTGTCGACCGCTGTATGAGGGAATCGCGTGAACATTAACACAATGTTTTTTTCCCACTGCAAATTCGAAGAGTCTGAGTTCCTTTCCGAAAGTGGTGTCGTGTAGAGCTCCACTGGATGTTACACGACACTAGTAAGAAGAATTATAAAAAATAGAACATTTTAGGACCGTTGAAATGAATGTGTGGATTGTCCTTTAATGTTTGTGTGGCCCTTTTGTGTAAATTATTGCTCTTTGCTTACAAGCCAGCATCATTTGAAGATCTCAGAGCCAACATTGAACTACAAATAGTACCCATTTCTATGATTTTGGTCCAGTCAGCAATAATTGTATGTCAGGATTCGAACGCTTTATTATTTTAATTTAATAATATTAAATTATTAATAAAATATTAATAGCCTGTGTTAATTACTTTTTTTTTAACCCAAATAATTCTATATCGGAACTTAACTTTTTACTTGAAACAAAAATAAAATATCCGATTCTCACTCACTAAAGTGCAAATAAGATTTTCTAAATATGTCCTCTGGCTACAAATAAAATTCTTGCTTTTTACCAACTCTTCGGTCAATCAAACCGACAAAAATTGAAGTGCCATAGAAGATGTTGATGGAGATGATAGGTTACAGGAAATTCAAATCGATTTTTAAATCAACATCCGGTTAACCACCCACTTTGCAGTTCTGCTACTTTATTGAGAGGAAGATTGCTAAAGTTATAACAATATACAGGACGGCAGAGTGTCGCTATACGGAGACCTCCAGCTTCCAGTATAGTACATAATGACGTTGATGATTTTTAGCAATAACGCTATATAAAAATTCCCAGAGAATTTGGTGTATGAAGGAATCCCGTTCAGGTTATGGTGCCCTTAGATGAATGCTATGGATAAAATCGTCTTCCTTATGTACTGCCATACTTCCGGTGGTGTTGTGAATTTTAAGGGTCCTTTTCGAAGCTGGGGTGCGGTAACGGAGAAGATATACGACTGAACAGCTTTTTAACGGGCACTGTGTTCGCATGACTGTCTTCTGGGGTATGCATCGATTGCTACGAGTTCGCATGAATTTACACAGCCATGTGCAGCAGCGCTATTAATGTCCTCCTTAATGTATATTTCATAGTTGCAAATTGCGATGAGTATTATCTGCTTTATGGTTGGAATTCTGTTAAAATATGTATTTTTGGTTTTTTTATAATCAATTCCTCTATGTAAACAATAAATATTTTATTTGAGACGAAATCGAATTGATTGCATGGCTAGGTTTTTGATACAATATGTATGTATGTATATCGTGAGGGTTTATAGTAGAAGGTGTGCAAATTTATTCAATTGAAATAACCTGGAGAGTTTATTTTTCGAAACCAACATAAATCCTAAAGGGCTGTGAAAAAAATGTAATTCGCTATTTTGACGGCTACAAACGTACCGCAATGGTCATGAATCAAGCAGAATCCTTTAAATTCCATTAGAAAATGTCATAATGCCTTCCAAATTTGAGATATGAATATTTGGCAACGAGAAATAACATATTTTTGTGAATTTGTCTTCCTTTTCCAGTAGGAATTATTTCAACAAAAGAAGTTGTGAGAATCTGTTATCTAAGGGCATACAATTTCTCTGTTTCTCTATGCATAGTTGATGAATAATGTATAAATGATGTCGTCAGATATACTCAGTTCTAGGACGCAAGGCATTTAAAGATGTTAATTCCTCATCATAATCAACGGTGTATTAACCGGGATCCTACCGGACCTCATGCAACAAGTTCTTCCATAGATCCCGATTGCTGGGCGACGCTGTTTTGGTTCGTATCCCAAGGCATGCCCGAAGCCTTTTCTACGCCATCTTCCAAAATATTTCTTCCTCCATAATATTATCGGCTGATACTTTTTGACCTAAGTCCAAGGAGACGCAGCCACCATGTACTTATGGTTTTTCCTTCAGCATCCACCAGATTTGAGCCGCCTGCTTGTAGATGAACATTCTTGTAAAGCTTCTTGTAGTGTGAGATTCACGAACTGCTTTCTCTACCGCCAGGTTGAAGAGGATTCAAGCCAGACCATCCCCTTGCTAGAGTCGATTTAGGATTTTGATTGGCCTGTACAGCCTGTACGACTCTGGAATGACGAATTCTTTCATGGCCCTACAAAGTTCCACCTAGGCTATGCTAACGTAGGTGGCTTTAAAATCTAAATTCCATACTCGTTTCATCACCTGCCTAAGGGTTAAGATCTGATCAATTGTTAATTTGTTTGGTGTGAAACCACATGAATAACTGCCCATTATTGTTTTCGCGTATACAGCTATACGGTTTTGTAGGATAAAGAAGAATATCCTATTGGATGTTCTCAATATCCTACCGCATTAATTAATGCAACGTCGCTTCTTATGTACGGGACATATAATGCCTTTTCTCTAGTCTTTCTTCCACATGTCTAATATGATTGATGTTTGCTCGATGTTTGATCAGCTTGGCAGGTATGCAATCGGCTACCAATGGCCCGTTATTTTTGAGCCTATTAGATGCCTTGTGGAGTCTCCATTTCTTCTTTTAACTGAACGTGCAACAATTCCTGAAATTAAAATTCCCATCGCTCCAGAATGTCTTCAGGATAGGTGATCAGATTTCCCTCTACGCCTTTACAGTTTATAGCGTGGTGTATATTGCGACATGTTTCTTACTGATTGGTAAAACTTTCGCGCCTGGACTTCACTCTATTTCTTTCCATATTTAACCAACAATGTTTTTTCCCAGGCTGTTTTTTTTTTGTCTGTGAAGTCTTTTCTCTATTCTTCTGAGCTCTTTATATTCATCTTCGCTTGCCCACTTTCTATGAGATTGCTGCATTAATCGGTATGCAGCATTCTTTTGTTCAGATGCTAGCTTGCATTAATCGTCAAACTTGTCGCTCCGAACTCTGCGACTACTGCCTAAGATGCTGTCAGCAGTATATTATAACAACTTTTTTTAAGGCTGATCATTTTTCATCTACGCCCCGCATTCTGTCCACAGAACTTACTCTTCCCTCATCGAGCCTTCCTTATAGCGTATCTTAGCGCGCGTAAGGCTGCCTTGTTGATTTGAACGTTGAACCTGAACGGCGGATATAATACTTCTTCACAAAGATGAGATAAGATTGATGCGAGTCAATGTTGGCACCTCGATGCGTTCGTATCGTCATTAGCCTCGAGTAGTGGCGACATCTATCAACAAGTGTTTAATTTCCTTACGAGTGTCTCCATCAGGTATTATCCATGTGGCTCTGTAGATATTTTTATGCAGAAGCCTGATACACTGAACGACCAATAATGTATTTTTTTGTCTGATTAGGAAGCCTACCCTGAGCACATGGTGTCTTGTGTGTTCCAGGTGGCTCTGTAGATATTAGTTTAGGATTCGTGAATATAAAAAAATTGAGGTAACAATGAAACATGACATTACGATCATAGAGAAGTCTAAAAAAGTGATCGAGTAAAAATGTCCGTTTGGCTGTATGTCTGTCTGTCTGTCTGTCTGTGTAACGAACTACAGCCTAAACGGCTTAAGCAATTATCTTCAAACTTTGTGTGTGAGATTATTTTGGCATTCCCCAGAGGGAACATTTCAATTTTATTTGTAGACCTAAAAATAACGGTACCTGCCATATTACCGATTAGGAAAACCTTATTTTTCTCGAAAACGGCTCCAACGATTTTGATGAAAATGTTTAAGAATTTTTTTCTTGGTATTTGCTATCATTTGATTGGAACCAAATTTACGGGACAAGTCTATTAACGGTACCTTTCATATAACTGTTTTTTAAATGTCGGGCTTTCTCGGTAACGGCTTTTTGGATTTCTGTCAAATTTTATATTTGAGAAGATCTAAGTAGCTTAATTAAATCTGTATATCAGTATTTTTAACAACTTTTTTTTCTAACTAAAATTAATTTTTAAATTTTTGTTCTTTAGATCGATCAATATTTTTAAAACTAATAAAAAAAATATTTTAAGTTTTATAATCACATGTATTTTAATGAACTCTAAAAAACTGTATACCAACATTTCAAAAAAACTAAAAATAAAAACAGGATCTTATCAAAACCGGTCCTATAATTTTCGAAATATATTTTTTTATAAATTCTTTGTTATTTATGACGTGTGATGGCGTACTTCATTTTTACTAAAAACCGTTTAGTATTGTGGTTTTGATACTTTTTATAAGTTCAAACTGTGTTATTTTCAACGTAAATGTTACTTGTTTCTGTCAAAGACCTTGCTTTCCAATGTAATTATTTTTTTTTTTTATTAAAAAAAAAATAATATTTTATCGGCGCGACATCTCATAAGGAGCCAAGGCCTAGTGATTTAAGATCTCAATGAAAAATTTTACTCTTGGAGGACTTGATATATCCTTGTTAGAGGCAGTACTTCGGAAAAAAGGTGAATCGAACTCTGAACCGTTGGCATAGAAGTGCGACAACTTACCTCTTAACCACAGAGGACAGGGCATTTTTATAAAGAATTAAGAATAAAAGTTTGTTGCCAGCGGCCGCCACAAGGAGTCTATGGAGGGACTTCCGAATTGTTGGGGTAAGCGCATACTCTCGTTCGCTACATTTTTCATCATCGATGACCATTGGATTGATATTATTATGTGAGGGTAATATTTTTATGATTACTTTTCAGTTTTGGTCAAATTAAAAGACTGCCTGAAAATTGAGTCATTAACTAGTTAACTAGTTATTTCAGTAGTTAAAAGACATGAATTACCGGCCTAATTTATTGTTGAAAAGGTATTTCTATACTATTGATTCTTTCACCACCAGACTATAACAATTCATTTATCAATCAACTATGCAGCAGTTTGGCTAACAGAAGGACAAAGCTTGGCCATTTATGATCGACCAATGGCTTGTTTACTTATGAATTCTAAAAGCACTAACAGCTTTTTACAAAGACAATTACTTTCATTAATTTAATATGTAAATTGATAAACAAACATTGGTTTTAGTATATAGAAAACTGTAAGCATAAGCGGCCTTAACACAGGAACAAATTGGAACTCCAAAGCTTCCTTCAAGTAATCCTTTAAATATCTATAAATCCGGCCAATTAGTTAATTATTTCTAAGCAAGAAATGCAGATCCCTCCTTTCCTTACTCCATACAGTCCTGTTTAATAAACATTGAATATAAATTATTATTTAATAGTTGATATGTTGCATGAGCATAAATCCATTCTTGTGCAGTCGTTCAGGTGGCGTTTGAATATTTTGTGGCCAAATGCTAAACTAAACTCAACCGAAATCCTTATTCAGGACCCAATGTTCACTATAACGTGCGTTTTATTGACTGAGAGTTCACGAACTTCTGTAAGTGTGTTTGTCGGTTCAATAAATTGCCAACAATTCTATATTTTCACCTGCGTTCGCATTTTAGGTCGATTTTCCAAAAATGCAACTATAAATGTGTAGCAAGCTGTGTGCAAAGCTAAATATTAATTTGTAACGCTGCGGTGTTATGGATGCGTATTAATTAAAATCAATTCCCAAAATTGTAACGTTACCCTTTACTTATCTAAATTCCACAATTGGATGAACAGTTGGAATTCTCGCAATGACTGTACTTTCACAAAGCAAAGCAAAATTACGGGAAAACTAATAAAGTCTGATTAATTTTAAATTGTGGGAATATTGTTCCCGAATTAATTCAGATTGTCTGTCGGTATCGGTATTGTTGGTTTTGGTTGCATTTGGAATATACTTCCTGGTTCTGTGGATCTAATTTTAAATTGTTTTTGGCTTAAAGCGAAATCTATTTGGAATAGTATCATAGTGTTGCTTTATATAGGAACAAAAATGTGTACGCGAATCACTTGGTTTGGAACGGATGCGAATGCGTTTGAAATTTGAGTTCATTAATGCGGCAGCTTCGATTGGGAGTATCGTTGCACGCGCCAGACGAATGAAAGCCTAAGTTGTGTTTTAGTTATGCTAGGATACCACATTCCTTTAGTTGATGTAAAATTTATATTTTTGTTGATTTTCTTTGATGTTGGGTGCATATATAATCCAGATTATATTATGTATTACATTTTTTTATTGGCCGTCATCGCCATTCAACAATTGGTTGAAATAGTACTTCTAGCTCGTAACCATGGACTGTATGTTCTTCTGTGTTTCCACCTCCTCTTTGGAGGGCCAATGATGGCTAGTGAAACAAGATGTTGACTGTTTCACTCATCTGTAGAACCTGCGCCTGCGATGTTAAAACAGCTCTGCAGGACTCTACATTGCTCGTGATCTTTTTTCGTTTTTGAAAAGAATGTAAGTAAAGAAGAGTAAGAGTTTACCATCATTCCTTCGCTCAACATAGAGATTATAAGTTCCTATAGTTCTTTTACTGTTGATCGCCTACTGGATATTCTAGTTTGGCATCAACTAGATAGGAATCCGAGTCGATGTTTTCTCCTCCTGGCTATTAAGTTTTAATCTCACCGTGGAGCCACTCACTTAGAATATGCATTAAGGTGCTGCAACAACACCTCAAGAGCGGTTTGTCAGGCCACTCTTACTAGAGTGATAGGTTTAGCCACTCTAGCTGCAATTGATAGATTCCTTACGGCAAATGCTAGCCTCTTTGTTGAGAAGCAGGGCCAACCTATGCACCTATTATCAATATAATATATATATAGACTTGATTTTGGAAGACCCTTACTCCTAGCGACCCAGACCAACGAACTATTCTTACAACCGATTTTATAGGGTGGTGTGATTAGAAGACTCGTACCTCAGCCACCCACAGTAATAGTACCATTTTTGACCCGTTACTACAGGCGTCTGACCCCGAACCTATAGGGTTGGGGCCTTTAAGCAGTCTCTTACTGCTGGCACTTCCCTTACCATAAACCAATTGGTTGGTCAGACCACCCTATTACTAGAGTGGCTTGCCAGACCACCTCTAGTTGCAAGTAATTAATTTAGTATGGTAAATCCATTCTCCTTGCTTAGGAGCAGAACTTATTTGCACCCCTAGTATCAAGGTTAAATAAGACAATGAACATACACTTCTTTCGAAGCCGTGCATCCTCCCAGAAATTAAAGATACCCTTTCACTTCCTCATTTGTATTAACCACAACCACCACGAAACTCCCACTGGATTCTTCTTCCAACCCGCCTAGCCAGCTATGTGTTACTGCACAGGCCATAGGATTAGGTGAAGAGCGCTTAACTAGACTTCATCATGGAAGACTTTTACTTCCGTCGACCCAAGCCATAGAATAATTCTTACACCCATTCTATAGGGCGGTGTGATTAGAGGACTCTTTACCTCAGGCACCCAAAACCATTGGCCAATTCTGTCCCCGCTTACTTATAGGGAAGGATCTTTAGTAGCCTCTTACTGCCTCTTACTTACCTATTCTTCCCCGTACCTATAGGTCGGATATTTTAGCATTCTCGTACTGAGGGCATAACCATAGGCCTATTCCTTGTCCCCCGCACCCACAGGGGGAACCTGGAGAATACAAGAGGAATGTCAATCGCGGCATGATCGATTTGGTTGAAGGTTGTTTTTTCCCGTTGCAAAATCGATGAAACTGATTCCGTTTCCATAGATAGTTTCGTGTAGGCCGTGTTTTGCGATTGTTACAATTCTTTATCTAAGTCTTCCTCTGAAAACGAAATATCATCCCATAATAGAAATTCCAGTTTTACGCACTTCTCAGGCCTGTCCCATCCAAACGAATCTTCTGGAGTGCTCTTACATCAGCTCAAGCGCGCAGTTGACAAAAATGTGTTCATCCAACAGTTCAGTAATGCTGTGGTGTAATAGTTTCATTCTATTTGATTTGAAAAATTTAATTGCTGGATGACGTTCCGGGTGGCATCTATGAATGGTGCGTTTCAGATTGTAGGTTTGTTAACCACGATTCTGCATGTAAAGTTCAGTCCGGATTGCGTCAAATACAATATTTTTTCCGACGACGTAAAAAAGGTTTACCAAAAATCAGGTGAGCTTATAGAAACCAACACCCTGCACTTTACGTGATATTGCAATCTTTCGATCTGTTGGGTGAAAACCATATAAAAAAGAAAAAAAAAACCTGCGACCCGTATGGACCATGAAAACCCTGAAACTTTATTTTGTGCATGTGAATACGGGTTTTATTTCGTGTGAGAAGCAGCCACTCAGCCATACGTTTCCTAGTCCCTAAAACTGCAGACGTATTAGTAGTCCCATAAGGATATTACAATGTAATAATATCTCCGTAACGTTCTGAGACTTGTGAATTATTAAGACCCTATTGATACAATCAGCATATCACAAAAAAATTATACACTTAAAATAAAGCTAACAATTGTTTAAAACTTAAAACATGGATTGATTTACTATATATTTTTTGGAAAATAAACCAAAAAACTCATTACATCGGCATGAAAGTCTGGATGTCCTTGCACAACTTTAAATTTCAACCAATAAGCAGATGTCTGGATAGATATATCAAACGTTTTCCTGTCATCGTTTTTTGTCCTTGCCGAAATGAACTTGCACTTTTCTGTATTGTTCCCTAAAAAGTCAATATACATAATGCTATCAAAAGTTGAGCATCAAGCTCATTCATTTCCCTTTTCCATTGAGAGAACATCCTAGTGGGGTACTTCCATTGTCCTTTGTCAGAAAATAAAATGGCAATTTACTCGGTTATTTGTTTCCTTGAATTCCAGGAAAATAAAGAAAGCGGAAAAAACTACAGAAGCTGTTTTATGAAAATATCCTTAGCACTTTTTTATTTGTTTTGCATTTTCAATTGTGTGTTTCCTTATTTTTCAAATATTATTATCTCGGTGCACATTTATATTCTTTTACAGATATTACATGGAGAGGAAGATATTTCAACATCTTTTGGAACTGAAGGGTCTTCAAATACGTTCCAACAAGCTCAACGAAGCTGTACTTGTGAAGCGTGCTGTTGACGAGTATCACAAATCATGCGTTGCTTTAGGGGGTGAGACTGGTAACACTCTGCGACGGTATTCCTTTAGCGAGTATACTTTTAAGAATTTTGAGCTTTTCTTGTATGAAACACTTAAGACCCTCCAGAGGCCAGGCACATTTAATTTTCAAAACATTAATGATGTCTATGAGGAGGTGAGACTTTTGAAACTACTTGGTGAATTTTCACGTAAGATTTTTTGTGTTTGCAGGCGGAAAGAAGACTTAGCCCAGACTACAATGCTTACGAAAAGGCCCTGCAGTGCACCACAAAAACGCACAGATGCCTGCATGCAGCTCATGCTTACACCGGCATTCCCTGTGCGGCATATAGTAAGTATATCTACGAACTTACTGTATACCCTCATTTTCTATACTTTTATTTTAAATCCTTAATATTTGTATAAAACAAATAATTGTAAGGGTTAAATATATATGTCTGACTTGGTAGTATGCATTGGCTCGTTCACCGAAGAGAACTCGAAGGCTTTATGGACATAGCAATCAAACAAGGCATTATTATAACAAATAAGTCTAAACAATATTAATATTACTGACAAAACATGCCTGTCTGACTGTTTGTAACTTGTTTGACCTCAAAAAACACCATCTTTGTAAAAGTTCTTACAGGCTGGGCCAAAAGTCACACCTTCGTGCAAAAATTTAATAACTTTTTGATTATTATTATTTTGTAATGTTTTTTTGTTTTAATATAATAAACTTTGTATGATATAAATTTTAATTATGAACAAAAATGTAAGACGAACACCATTATCATCGATGCACAATTGGATTATAAAACATTCGGTTTGCCTGAACGCAAAGTTTCAGTCTCTATTGCTCTGATCTCAGCTTTAAACTTCATTGTTGTGCTTTAGCTGCTTTACAGTTTAAAGCTTGCTAAAATACACTCGTTCTCGTTTAATCTGTAGAACGTGCTGGTCAATTGAATTCGGAATTTCTTGAGATTATTCGGTCATCAAAAATTTCTTTTAAAATAGTATAGTTGTTGCACGGGCCGTGTGTGCTGTTGCTCCATCCTGCTGGAACCCCTTGTTGGCTACCACAGGGCGTACAAAATAATCAATCATAGCTAATTACCTGTCCCCGTTTACCGCCAATGCATTATCGGCTTCATTCTGAAAGAAGTAGGGCACTTTAATTCTTTGCGATGTTTCTCCACAGCAAACAGTATTGAGCGACTGCAATTGGCTCTGGTGAGCAAGTCTGGGGTTTGCAGTACTCCAAATGCGAAAACAGCGACATGGGCGGCGAGCAAGTTTGCCTTCTCTAAAGAGTAAACAATTGGTTTGTTATTTTTGATGAGCGTTGGAACCGAAGATGTTGAGGAATTTTTAATATTTTTTACAAATGACCAAAAATTTGTACTGCCTTTGGGACACTGCAGAATTTTTTGCCGTAATTTTCTTTCAATAACGGAGTTGCATGAGTTCCTTGCTTGTTTGTGCTTTTTCCGATTTTCCTCTGTAGGGTTGGCTTTGCAGGATCGGAAACTTACTTCTTTGAGCCTGATAGCTTCTTTACGCTCAGAATTAAACCAGGACTTTTCTTTAGGCTTGATGTTTTTTACTCTGTTTGGAATAAAAGCACGCATCCCTAGAAGAATCACATTTGTGATCATTTCAGCACTGCCATCAATGTCACTATCGAGGAAGCATAGTGACCAGCAAAACAGCTGGCCTGTATTGAACAATGTAGACGTACACGTGCAAGAAATTCTTTCTTAGGCCGCGAACATTAGAATATACGACACGAAAATCACTTACTTCTTGGCTGTCACAAATCGACACTTTTCATATGGCTTGTTCAAAGGCGGCAATATTGCGCATATAATACTATTGTCTCTTTCGTTTTGGCATCTATTTTTCGAAGAGTGGTGTAGGCAATGTGCATGGAATAGAGTGAAATAGCCTACAACTCTAAAGTGACGTTAATTTCGTTCAGTATTTTCTCAGAATGCTCAGTCAATTTATTCTGAGCGCATTATAGCCTTCTCAGAGCACGCTCTGATCATTCTCTGAACGAAAAAAGAAACATAATTTTAAAGATCTGAACGCTCTGACAACTCAGACTCTGCTCTGAACGAAAAAAGAAAAACGCCTAATCAATATTCACTTTGTTCTGTACTATATTCTCGGTATTTCAGATCGTGGCAAGTCTGACACTGCCTGCACCTTGTTGCCGGAACCATGCAATTAAACGATTGATTGCGGTTTGGCTAGGTGTATTTCTGATGTTGAAATAATTTCGATATGCTCGTAGCGTCAGTAAAATGTAATGCTGAAAAAATATTGAATTCTGTAAGAATGTTATGGTTTTATTCAATCAACATTGTCTTTCCAGGGCCCCATTACAGTCACTCCTGCTCTTCACTTGCGCGTTTGATTAAGAAGTTAAGCTTGATATTTGACGAATCCATACACAACCCTTAAAATTCTCCCATGTATTTACATGTATATAGCAAGTAAAAGGACATTTTTCTACTACGATATCTATTTAGCAAAAGTTGAAACGCAGTAGGCGTTAAAAAAAACTTATAGACAGACGTTGCAAAAGAACGGAAGCAGAGCATCAACTCATAGGGGACGATGGCAAGGGTATTGTTAAAAAAAGGTGTAAGAAAACTGAAAACCCAACAAAAAAAAAGTTATAATTAGGACGTCTATTTGTCTTTTCCAAGTATTATTTCTTCAAAGAATGTTAAAAACACGAGTGCTGCATTTTGCTCTGCATTTTCTGGTTCAGCCTTAATGAGATGATTCTGAGAGGCGGTGTTTATGCCGTTTTGTTGATTTTTCATTTGTATGAAATTGTATAATGGGCTGTGTATCCTCATCATCACTATAGCTACTCCTGGGAAGTGTTTGTAGTATATACCTAGCGATCATGTTGAATTTAATGCGACATAACGAGCTTGTTTTTTTAAGTTTGGAAAGCGGAAAGGAACTCATTTAAATCACTTCCGTGTTGTTTATAATTATATTGTAAGTTAAATTAAAAAGAAATAACAAGATTTTTACAAGAAATTATCTATCGCAGGAGTTTTAAGATAAGTTGCAAATGCACATATACTGTAATATATTACTTAATATTTTTTGTATGTAATATAACATTTCCTCTATTCATGGATTTTTTAGGCAATCCGAGTCATTGATTTTGTATGTTGTCTTGTATCTTGTCAGTACTGGGCGATGGGACTACAATTACAGCTTCATTGACAAGCGTTACGCTTCTGTTTTCTCCTACGATGCTAAATAGGGATTTACTCGAGCGTCGATGGGACCTATTGCATTTTAAAGATTATGTGGTAATAATGAAAAAAGTGAATGTGATGTATACCTGTTCATCGGTGGGGGGAGCGTCTACGGGTTCGGAAAATGTAAATACTCGAGCGCGTCAGAAAATAATAGTGCGTATGGCCCACGTGTCTTTGATAACGGAAAGATTTTAAATGCCGGTTTGCATGGTGGGATTGGCTGTACAGTGAAAACAAAAAAAAAGTTATTCGAGCGCGTCAGATTTTGAGAGGGTGTGAAGCTCCCATTAAAAAGACTGGCGATTCGGACATGACGCAGGCTCGTGACGGCTTCTTGAAATGCACAAACAATCGCCATTCTGAAATACTCTAGCGTGTCAGATTATTATACAGGCGATTCAGCTTAATGTCCTAGTCGTTCCGACCAATAATCTGCAATAATCTGTGGTAATGTTGAAAAAACTAAAATTTTATCAAGAAATCTGTCAAATAAATTGCACGGAAAATAACATTCGAATACAAAACTTATTTCTTTTAATTATAATATATATTCAGAAAAAAAATTAAAAAAACTGTTAACTAAAATACATTTTTTTTTACAAATAAAATAAAAAAAGAGATTTCTGGCCACAAAGAAGTTTAAAAATTTGTTTTTTTAAGAATTTTTGTTCTCTTTTAAGTAATTTTTTTAATAAATTGCCCTTTCTGACTAAAAGAGGTGTGAAAATAGACCCCCGTTCCACAAAAATTCATGCTTCATTGCAGCAGCACACACTATAAACTTTATTGATTGCTTTTGCGTTATTCTTGAACTATTTTCTTTAAAATAAAAAAAATTCGACCTCGCTCGTCAATGTCAAGGTCAAGATTTTTTCGCAAGTTTGTGACCCTGCCACTCCCTTCCGTCACGCTCAAAACATCAGATTATTGAAATGCCCAATCTGACGCGCTCGAGTATTTCGAACGATCAATTTTTTGTACTAATCTGACCCTTTTATGTTAATCTGCCTCTGTGTTGCTTCGTCTCGTCCGCAGATTATGTGTATGATGATATATGATGTAACTATATTAGGCTAATTAATATTCTGAAATGAATATTTGATGCGAATCAAATCAACTGATCACTTTCATCATGCCTAAATCGTATCTTCTCGGTTGTGGTAATGTATGCCTTATGAGGATATTTTTTTAGAGAATACTTAACAAGTGAAAACTACAAAAGTACCCATGCCAAGGTCAAGCTAAATAAGATAAGCAAACGATATAAGACTTAAATATTCTATTCAAAAATTATAACATAACGACAGTTACAGCTTTTATCAACTATGGTTTTTGATAAAAAAGTGTTTTTTTCCAAAATGTAGTTCAATGGTCCGTCCATTGAAGACAAATCGAAATATCCAACTATTTTTGAGACAAATCAGCTTTTTATTAACAGTTGTTCTAATATTAACTATTAACTATTAACTAAGAACTCAAATAGAAAACTTAAGTCCAAAAATTTTGAATAAATCACTTCAGCCCTTAAAATAGCTGCTGCAGGAGGAGCCACTGATGTACATTTGTTTTAAAGTTCTGCATTTCAAAATGGGTGGGAAAAAAGAGTTCGGCAAAGCATTCCACGGTACGCCTAAAGAATGAATCCTTGTATTAGATTATAGGTTCGAAGGTAGGCCGTGTGAGTATTAAGGTTTAATTGTTTCAGGAGAGGAATGCAGATGACCGTTTCGCTACAGCATAGTTTACAGCGATAAATACTGAAATAGACAAATACATTACAAAAATGTTTTTTAAAGCTTGTTTTGAATTTTGTCCAAGAAACTCAAGAGGGTTTCGGGAGGAGCTGCTCAATTATAGGAATTATACCCACGTTATCGACTAATGCACACTTAACAGAGTGTAGCCATATCAGACCGGGTGAAAAACTGTTTGGATCTTCAAAGGAAACTTAGACAACTAGCAGAATTCTTAGCAACCTGGAATATGTGGTCATTCCATTGAAGCTGGGATGATATAAATTGCGAGGAGTTTCTTCGAGACAAGTACCATTCATGTATAACTATTTTATTCATGGATGTTATTTTATAATGAACATTTATTCGATAGGTATCAGCAGGCGCTCGTTATTCCTGCTGAAAACACCCAAGGGCATTGTTGCATATTTTTCGAAAGAAAAAACATTCAGAAATTCTAAGAGAAAAATGATATAACTGTATAAAACTAACAGTCAACTCTGAGGGTAACTCTTTTAATCAAACTCCACAATTTCCAAATTCAAAAAAAAATCTAGTTCGGTGACTGCACACCCTTCGTCTAATACTTAATTGGACTTTTGCATTGAATCAAATTAGCAAATAGCTAAAGCTATTACTTGTGTTGTACCAAGGAATACAACATTGAAATACAACTCACAATTTTCAAAGGCCAACAACCCTTAAAAAAGGTTCCCCCCTTATATAGAGATTAAGTTGCGGTTCAGGTATAAAAATAATAACTGCTTCCAGCACTTCAACTAAATGAATCCATTATATGTTGAACTTTATTTTCATGTTTTTTTTATATTCATAAAAGAAAGGTGTCAGTTACAGAATTTAACAAAAGCAAAAGCATAAGTTCGGTTGCCATAATACGAAAGTCAGCCCCCAGCAATGGAGCCCACAAAAAAGGATAACAAACAGCGGCAATAAAAAAATGAATAAAAATAAGCAATTCAGACAATTCCGGGAATCTCCATTTTATTCCAATTTATTATTTGATAAAAGTCAATACTGGCGTTGCAACTGTAAAGTTGCACAAACCGCGGGCATGGCTGTAAGCTTCTCAGGTTTTATTAAAAATGCGGTGCTGTTTTATCTGCCTTTCCATATCAAATTTAAAATATAAAGGACCAAAGGATATGTGTATTTGTTATACAGACAAAAAACTGTCAGGAATTCCATGTCCCTGAATAAACTAACACGCTTTTTCGTATCCTTACTAAGCTAAAAGAGATGCCTCTTATTAAATCAACAATGAAATACTTTTCCACTTTGACATCTAGGAAAGGAACATAGACGTCCAAGACTTTTGCCATCATTATTTGCAACGAGGCTTTGTTGTTGTCCTTCATGTGCTCTCAACAAGATCTAAAAAGCATCACATGTGACAAGTTTTCTTGAAAACAATGAGGACAACTGAAAGGAAGCTATGAAGCTTGATTTTATTGCATTAAGCTCAAAGCATCACACTTTCCAACATAGCAGTATATTTATATGTAGTTCTGCTTCGTAAAAGTTGAGCTAGTTAAAAACGGATTTACGGAAAAAATGCCAACTCGAAGCTCATCTCATAGACTCTGCACCCCTCGATGTTTCCAGCCAAGGGGACAGTCTAGGGATTATTTCTACACTAAGATTAACTATTCTACACCAGCCAGAGGAAGCTTCCCTTCAAAGTCACACTTAAGTGCTACAGAAAGTTATCTTCAATTTACGCGAAATGATGAAAGATATAAAACTCTCCGGATGACACGCGGGAAAGTTGATATCTTAGTGAAAAATTGTAATATTTCATCGTTGAGTGCATCTCCCTGCTCCCCTCGGGCGTTCTCCTATTTCAATTTCACCCACACCACGGGGAGTGACGGTTTTATATGTAACTATACCATACTTCTCCACCTTTCAGGCAGTCAGTCCTTAGAAATCCAGTGCCAGGAATGGGAGTGGGTTGACTTCATTTTAATATTATTTCCTTTTTGCAGTTCCCGCTTCCTTTTTTCGTACCTATACAGGATTTCGCTCTTCATAACTTGAGTAAATAAGCATTCCGCAAGTCTTTTTCAAAGATGAAGTTACTCGGAGGGTTGTTACAAACATCTTCGTTTTGTGTACCTACCTTTCTTCAGCCACAAAAGCATGCAGCACCCACCTAGCTTTTAAATAGTGGTTGCCATAGTTAAACGTCAAAAATGAGTTTCATTTGGAGCGGAACATAATCTGTAAGATCTTTGATGGAAGGATTTACAGCTGATTATTGACTATGAAAATTGTTGGTTACGAAGGTAAAGAGGGCAAGTCGTTTTAATTGTCTTACAACAGAGTTGAGCTGCTTTTGCATTTATAAAGAGGAATTTCTCTAATGGCATGGTAACTTCTGTCTAGCCAATTAAACTTCTTATGAATTAGAGCTAACGAGAATTTTTTTAGGAAAATTAATTAAACTGATCAAAAAAATTCAGATTTTAATGTAATTACTAAAAAATAATCCGTGTTATATTCACCTTAAGTGCATCCGTCGATTGCAGTTTACTCGCATAGATTTGTGACTTCTGGAAACCCTACAAGAAAAAGTCTAGAGGGAACAAATTGCATGATCTAAGTGTCCAATTTACGTCACCTCTGCGAGAGATAACCTTACTCTCAATTCGCTCATGCAGAATGTCAATTTTGGTGTCCACTATGTGGCCCGTAGCTCCATCGTGCTGGAACCACATGTCGTCTAGGTCCTTATGATTCAATTGTTCTGTAGTGCTCGCCATTGACGTTAACTTCAGCAATGTTGTTTTCAAAAAAGTACCAACCAATGAAGCCGACACACCGCGCCGCGCCGGGCGAAATCCATACCAAATAGTAACTTTTCGAGGATGCATTGTCACTCTATGAACCAAGTGTGGGTAAGTGTCATCCCATAGACAAAAATGTTGCTTGTTAACACAACCTCGTCGCTAAAGATGATATTTCCTCAAAAATTAGGGTCCTCTTCTACACGCTCCTAAACCACGCCAGCGAACAGCGACGTTGTCTATGGTCATGAGTTTTAAGCTACTGCTTCATTTGGGTCTTCTTACGAATGTTGGCCTAAGTCCTGACGCAATATTCTTCAAATTGAGTGTGATAAACGGAGTTCTATGCATGGCGAGGAATTGACTGCCACTGCCTCGAGTTCTACTATACACTTTAACGGACAGCAGATGTTGGTTGATTGATAACCGAACCGTTCGCCTCAAATTTGGCCATGACTGTGAAGGGTGGCACTGTAAAATGGGCGCAACGTTTACACTTATGCCCTATGCCTAGATAATAAAGTTTTTATCATTTGGACCATCTCTTTAACTTGTATAACTTTGCATGGTTATTTTTAATCAGTAACTGTACAAATAACAACAGGTTTAACGAATGTCACCCTTAACAACATGGCCACGAAAGGTAGCCAAAATCTACCCATGCTAATTGGAAAACCCTTTATTAGTAAGATAAGTTTTGCAAATGGCAGGAAATCTCAATTCTGTTTTGACATTTGTGAATCAAACAGATGCAGAATACTTGGCAATAGGTAATGCTCCTAAAGAATGCGGAATAACAGTTTGCATTTGTTTGCGCAATAATTCTGTGGCATTGACGCCGCGTGAATTTCGTCGCAGATTTCTTTGCCCCGAAGAGTCTGGGAAACCACGAGATATTGCCAGGCGTGCCTGGCCCCGGAACAGACTTTCTGCTGAGAATCGCTGTCGCAGCAGAAGATGTCGAAGAGAATCTTGGAATAACGACGAGACGACATTAGCCGACGGGTACTACGGCGAATTTTCTGAAAAGTTTTCTATTAGCTCTTGCCTATATCCATCCTGAATATTTGCCACGAGTAGGACGATTTGTCATCGAAAAGCTTCATTAGTGATAAGACCGATTTTTGTCTCGCACAATTATCGGTTCAGGGCCACTGGAAATCCAGGTATGACCCACAAAGTAGCTGTATGATGTGCTGTTTATATTGGAGGAGTCATCGGGTAATTTTTTTCCAGATCGCCGCTCCGCTGGACAAACCGTTCAAACGGCTCTACTGCATGTTGTGCTGTTTATGCTGTATGAGCCATTGGGCCATTTTCTTTTTTTGAGAACGCCGCCGCGCCATTGGCGTAATCGGGAAGAGCTACAAAGCAATGATCAACCACTTGTTATATTGTCAATATGATAAATTTGGGACTACAAGACATGTGGTTCCAAAAGGAAGGAACAACGTGCCACACTGCACGATCGTTATTTGGAAGAGTTTATGTAAACAAGCCATAGATTCTTGAAGCCGTTAAAGAAAAGATCGAACTGAAATGCGAGAACCTATCGTCGGAAGTTCTGACCTAAGTGATGAAAAGTGTTATAAAAAGAACCCGAGAGGGTCATCCTTTCTAGCGCCCCGCCGCGCCGGTGACAAAAGACGACAGGCCGCACGGTGTTGCATTGTTCCATGGTTTAAATCAACTAATTGTTGGTGTCATGGCATTAGTTTGATCCTGGAGTTCTAGCGGCTCATCCATGCTCCGACACCGACACCGATAATTTCCAGTGGTGTCAAACCAAAGACTTGTATGCAAATTTGTGGAATAGTTTTTAGGTGTTGAAAGCCTACATTGATGTTCATTGCCTGGATATGATTTTTCCTTTGTTGCCTGTTAAAAATAAGAACGATGTAGAGATCAGTCATATAGCAGTTCTTTCTACTCAGCGAACTTTATTTTCAAAAGAGTTGTGCAACCTCCTCAACGTATATTTTTTTTCCAATTTTTAAAGCAAAAATTCGGACATTTGATTCCAGTATTGTATGATAAAAGTGCCTATTTATGACTGGTCATAACCTGAGTTAAGAACATTTGCCGGAATTTAATGATATCATAATGATGAATCTCTAAGTGACATTTTAATGTCATTGTAGAATTAATTTGGTTAGGAGTTTTATAATAATTATATAGATACTATGCCTTTTAGAATGCAACTCGACATTGCACGACGAGAATTAGAGAAATAGGGAACAATTTTTTTCGGCGCAGTAGATCGACAATTAGGTGATTATTATCTCACTTAAAACTTTAACATAATTTTTAAGACAAGTTCCATTTTTGGATCAATGGTTTAGTATATAAATCAGAGAAAATACCACATTCCAGTCAGCTTAATTTGTTGGAATAAGTAATAATTAGAATGATTAAATTAATTAAATTGTGCAAGTACAAATATCTAGGTACGCAAATAAAACAAATCTCACGCCAACCAACCTACCATTTCCTTAAACATTAAATTCCCATGATGTATTTATATCTTTATCCTAACGGCTTTCGGTCACTTATACTTGAAAATCGTTTCTTATCTTCAGATCTTCTAATGGCCCAACATCTTCGTTTAGCATTTTTCCATACAATCATATACTGCGTTCCTAAATATTAATCTTCATCAAGGGCACAATAAAGTGCAGAAGCTAGAAAAGTTCTTAAGTATCAGCACAGACATTACAAAAAACAGAAACCTTAATATCAATTTGTCATATTTGAATGATTAATGTCGACGCAAAAGTCCTCTTTTTTAAACAAATCAAGTAATAATTATTCACCCAGCAAACGTAATCTCTTTTGTGTACTAAAAAAAGTCCTTTTTTTTCTTCTCCCCCACAGTTCCCATGATGAATCATCATACAATGCCGAAATTTGGCTTTGGACCTTACAAAAAGAGCGGTGCCGGAAGTTTTTATCTACCCAAGATTTTGAGCAGCAATCCAAGTTGTGGGAGTAAGGTCTCCCTTGAGCTGTCACATGGAAAAAACAAACAGCTTATATCACTGCCTTCGGAGAAGTTGGATAGCAATAAACGCTATTATGTGACATTTACTGTTAAAGAGTCTGGCGGAAAGCAACAAATTCAGCAGAACCACCACCAACAACATCCCACCACCCTTGATGGGGAGGCGGCTGGCGGCGAGAAAACTTGCGACCAGAAAAAACTCAAACAGGACAAGGATGACAAATAGACATCCTTAACTACTTACATACAGATACACAGCAAGATTTCTACAAAAATATATTATCAACCTGCTAACTGCCAACTCCATGAAAGAATAATAAGGCTGGCATAATAAGGATATCGAGTTTGTGGAGTATGGAATAGTCGAACATATACTCACTAGTTCTCGTAAGGATATAATAAGGCGAACACCTGCCAAGGATACAGTGTCCAGTTGTACAGTTAAGTTAGTGACTATGGATGTTGATTTTCTCATTATAATGGCAAATAGGCGAAAGACAAAGGGATGAACTTTTGCCTTCAGGGGCGCAAGGATATGTGAAATTATATGTATTCAATGTTTTTATGGCCGTTTCCGTTTTTCGTTTTACGTATTTCGTGTGTTTCCTCTTTTTTTTCTTTAATTTATTTTAATTTTCAGAGTTTTCTGGCTGTGTATTGTATATAAACATGTATGTCCTTCTACACAATTTTGTTGCTTATAATAGAATAGTAATGAATTGAGATGGTTGTTCAATGAGATGTCTTCAATAACGAAAGAAACTAAAAATAAATGGAATTAAAGTGAATCAAACAAGACTTTATGCGTATCACCTTTATTACGGTCATTTCAGGTTGACGAAGTACACTTTAACGTCCCCTGGATCTCAATAATTGGATTCAAGGGGTTTCGTTTTAAGTTCTCAGGATAATGGTATTTGGTTGGAATATGAAAATATAGTTCTGTGTAGTTCCAGGAACAACGTCGAATGCTCTTGTTAATGGCGAACCAGGAAGCCTTTTCTGGATTTTCTGTAGCAACATTAAACAGCTTTGGAGTTTTAAGGAATAGGTGGATAGAAGAAGATAGACGATCAAAAATCAAGCGTAATGTTGTAAATATTTTGAAGAATGAACTGAATTAGCTTATGGTTAAGAAGCAACTGTTTTGCCCGGTAAGTCCCAGAAGGTTTTAGAGACAAATTAATATTGATGAAATGGAAAGGTCCAAAGACCTTTTAGAAGTTCTGCAGATGGACCGATTTAGAGGAAGCCTTCTTATTTTATTTTCATTCTATTTTGTATAATTTTTCCTGATTTATTAAATATCAAAGGGAATAGTCCTCATTTGTCGTCGCTGCTTTTTGGAAGGTATTATGTATTATAATGTCAGCTAGCAACACCAAAATTGTGAAAACTAGATGATTTCTAATGGGAATGGTTCAGTATTAAAATTAAAAAAAAAACATGTTGTAAGTTTTCAAATATTTTATATTAAAAAGGCTTTCAATAGATGTGTGGCTACAATTGTAAATTTTGGAAAACCTTAAAAAAGTAACCGCAAAATCTTGCGGCCTTTAACATTTGTTTCGATCCGTGTCGATGGATGATGCCTTCAAGAAATTATCCAAACCAAAAGGTGACCTTTTGTGAATGCCTTGCCGTTTGATGGAATTCGTATGGGGTAGTATCTTTTCAAATCTGGCAATTTTTCTTGTTGACGTCCAAAAAAGAATTCCAACTTTTTGGTTATAATATCAGGGCTCGTTTTTCACGATTTCCCGCAATCGTTTCCCTTAATCTTGTTTGCCCCTTGTAATATTTTTCCGCGAATTTCTATTTTTTTCTGTAAATGCAACATCCCTGTAGTGGTTTTTATTACATATGGATCAATCAATTTAATAAAATTCAACAAGAAGTAAGTATCTTGCTATTTTAATTTTAAAACACAGCGCTTTATTATTTATTTCCTTACTCTTAATTTTGAGCACAATATTGTATGAGAATCACCGAGAAGAAAGGAAAGAAATTGTAGTCAAATTGAACACCTTGTTTTCTTTTGATAACACGTCATCAGTTCCTAGTTGAACACCGATATAAAATTATATTAAATTAACACATACAGTTTTCTATTAAAATTGCACCTCAGGTTTCTCAGAATTTATACTCTATATTCGAGGTGCAGTCCCAATCACCCAGCAGTACAATTTGTATGCAACCCCTCTGCTTGGAGTCACAATTGAAATAGGATTAAGTTCCGCCTGTTTTGCCAATGGAAGTCTTCTAGCAGGTTGTCGGATCGGTCTTATATCGCCGGTGTCTATGCGGTGCTGTACTATGTGTGGTCGACCATATAGTCTCCATCCTGCGATGCAAACTCGCAATTGAGATTTTCGGTTACGGTTTTCTGATCCTGATTTAGTTCACAGTTTCCGAGGATAGCATTACATACCTCGGCCAATTTCGTTGCAGAAATAGGACTCGTAGATTCACTCCCAGATGTTGTGGATATGGCTGCAATGGGTACGCATCTTCCAATCACCTCTCCTTGTCTGAACTTGACGTTTGTGTTCGGATTCATCAGCCTTACCGGAACCATGTTTTTCTTTGGTTCTACTAAAATTTTTCCAACGATATAGCTTGGAAAGCCTTTATCATCTGCTTCAACAAAATAGAATCGGTGGTTCCCAGGATTATCCTCAAAACGAGTCCAAATAACTGCCTCTGAAAATGGCGGTAGTACTTCATCTGTGTTTATAACCGCCCGAAGATTTATAGCGTTCTCGTTTCCGTATACCATAGGGATCTCTTCTTCATTCTGCCTGCTCCTTGCGCAATGTGGGCAGCTTATCTGTCTAGGTGGAGATCTGCATTGTCGCTGTAGGTGTATTAGCTTGTTACAATTCCAGCATCTCATTTGACCTCGAGCAGTGTTCGGTTTTCGTCTTTCAATGTCGACGAGTTGATATGAGCACTCTAGCGTAGCCATTTCCCTGTCGCGAAGCTGTAGTTTTCCATCTGCAATGGCATTAGTGAACGCATCGGTTGATAGTTCGTATCTGATTTCCCTGCTGGTATTGTGATAACACAAATTCGCCAAGCGCTCGATGTCAGCTTGCAATTGTTGTAGCGTTTCACCTTTTGCCTGGACCCTTCGGCGCAACTGGACTTTTACCAAATCTCGATTGTCTTGACCATGGCATCATAATCATGATGTTTGTCTTTAGTAATAGTCTGCAGCAATTCGGCAGCTATTCCTCTGAGCGCAAGCGTAAGAGCAATTGACTTGTTTTCGTTGTACCAGTTGTTCGTCAATGCGGTAGCTTCGAACTCAATCTTATAAATTGGCCATGATGTTTGACCATCGAAGACAGGGGCTGCATTTCTTTTCGTCGTGGACCTTCACTCGATTGTTCCTCTGATGAATTCTTTTGCTCATTCTTTTGTTCTTCGAGAACGTTCTGTTGTTTATCGAGAAAGTTCTTCTGTTCTTTCGAGAAACTTTCCAGAGCATCGAATTTCGACAGAAGCAACTTCATGAAAGTAGGTATTTCATCGGCGGTACTTACTGTGTATCAGGGTTTTCACAATCCTAAGTGATAGCATTCTGAAGTCGGAGCAATAGTTCCTTTTTCAGCCCCGAAGTCTGAAGATTTCTTTTTCCTAATTCTTCTTTCAACTCAGCTGTTGTTAATTGTTCTAATTTGCAACCCATTTTATATAACCGAAACACAATAAACACAATTAATATCTTTTATAGAAAAATCTTTTTCAAACATTATTTTTAACAAAAATATTCGCTATTCACAATTTTATAGCACAATCCGTTCAATAGTTTCTGGAAAATTTCACTTTTAATAATGTGAGTCACCGACACTGTTTTAGAAAATGTTACTATGGAATTTTCTAGCACTTTACTGAGTTTTATCCCAATTCTGACACCAATGTGACATTTTGGCCTGGGGTTCGACAAATAAAACTCAATCAAAATTCAAAAAAAATACAAGTCTCTTTATTTTACAAAACACAACGTCTTTCAATTTAAATAACACCAATTTAACTTATTCACAATTCAAATATGTTTTTATAATTCAACACTTTTTATTTAATCTCTATTCAATCACTTTTTACTAACGCTTCCAGTTACTAACAATTCCACTTTCGAAAATAAACTAAACTCTCAGTGCCATCCACTCTTGTAGTTATACAAAATTACAAACTTCTGGAAGTTTCGGTCTGGTTCTGGCACAATCTAAGTTATCGGTTCGAATAAGTACTCAGTCGAAACATATTGCAAATATGTAACATACTTTTAGGAGCATGGTTGTTGTATACAATAAATGTTGGTTGTTGTACACAATGAATCCCACAGATGTCGTTAATTTACAAATAGAATGTATCCTCCGAATATCACATTTTTTTGCGACATCACAGTACATATGTTCTGTCATTTTGCGTAGTGTGGTAAGCAAATTTCTTTGGCCAATTTACAAAGTTTTAGTTATTTTTTTTTAATCTGTTCTACTATATGACACTCGACCAAATTATCTCGTTCTTGTGTGATGCGTTGTCAGGCGAAACTGCGACAATTTTACTATATAAATAGTGATGATAAGGCAAGTTTAGGATAACAATCAAACATGACATTACGATCATAGAGAAGCCTAAAAATGTTAGTGACAAGAAAATTCTTTATGTCGACAATGAAGGTTTTTATTAGTAACTGTTCCTTCAAAATGTATAAATCTGTGATATCAATTGAATACAAATTATAATTATTGTCAGTAGTAAGATAGGATATAAGACACCATAACTCTGTAAATTGTGCAATCTAGGTTTAAATGAAAAAAAATTATAACAAAATTCAGTTACAATAAAAAGATAAAGATAAAAAAAATGTCTGTCTGTCTGCTTGCCTTTCTGTCTGTCAGTCTGTCCGTCTGTATGTATACATAACGAACTGCAGCCTAAACGGCTTAAGCGATTACCTTCAAATTTGGTATATGTGTTTCTTTTGGCTTTCTTCAGAGGGGAAATTGAAAATTTATTTTCAAGGCTAAAAACAACGGTACCTGCCGTTGACTTTCTCGGTAACGGCTCTTTAGATTTTTTTTAATATTATATTTGAGAAGATCTAGATAGCCAAACTAGTTTTGCATATCAACATTTTGGATAACTTTTTTTTCTAATATATAATTAATTTTTTTAATTTTTTTTGAAAAATCAATATTTTTAAAATTAATCAAACAAAATTATTTTAAATTTATGAGCAGATGTATATTAATAAACCCTAAAAAATCTGCATACCAAAATTTCAAAAAAAAAAATTAAAAAAAACTAAAAATAAAAGACAGGATTTTATCAAAATCCGTTATACAATTTTCGGTATACTTCTTTTCATACATTTTATACAAGACGTGTGATGGCAATTTCCTTTTTTACTAAAAACCGTTAAGTGTTGTGGTTTTGACTTTTCTTATAAGTTCGGACCGTGTTATTTTTCCACGTTAATGTTACTTATATCTTTTAAAGATCTATCCTTCCAATGTGATTAGTTTGCCAAGCTCATAATAGCAAGTAAGTGCGACCCAGGCTTACCGTTTAATCTGAACTTCGACTAATATTCAATGGACAGACGGACGGACAGGCAGAACCACTAACTCCATTTTTCTCGTAATGATCGTTTAATAGTTATATCTATAACTATAACTTTTACATAACCTTTTAGTACTGTATCGAGTTCAGATCAAAAATTCGAATTGATACACGAGCAGTGCATTTTTGAACTCCAAGATATTTATAGCAAGCAGTCGTCAAGTTGATACTTAGTTTATAAAGAAATAAAAAGAAACCATGACAGCTTGTTGGCAATACTTCTACCATAATATATTCTTATTGTTCCTTTGCTTTGCAACTTTTATTGAAAACATGGCTAATAAAATCGAACTATTCATTCTTTCAAGCAAGAGAAATTTAAGACAAATATTATCTGAAAATTTAGGAGAGAACGTCCTAAGATCGATTTTGATAATATATATTCAGGCAAACCTTAGATAGATACAAACTGGTTGTCCTGGACTGTATTGTTACTAAATTATTTAGTTCAATGGTAAGAAAACAAATGTATTTATTCTTATTTCAATGCCTCCAGAAAGTCGTGCACAAAATGTATTTTTGAAAGTCCTACATTACAATACGAAGCTGCAAAACACACATATGAAAAAGATGCGAACTTATATTCGTATTTGTTTAATTTGTTCACCTTCTCATCTCTCATCCCTTTAAGGATCTCAAAAGATAATCGTTTTCATTTTTCAAGTACCGTACTAAGCTGATTCCCTCGTTGTCGCACAAAAAAAAATCTACATTCTCCTGAAGTCTAGACATCAACAATCCCACTTAAACCCGGCGTTTTGTTCTTCTCCTTTATTTAACGCTGCTGGTTGAGCTTGAGAGTTTCGTTTCGTGCTCTTGTACAGCACAATACGAATAATGTGACAAATGTAGATAAATACTCGTATCTTTTAAATAAAAATGTATATGGGTTTTAATTTCCACGACATGACATGTGCAGTACAATATCTGCAGATACTTGACAGGACATTCACATTTATCAGATTTCATATTATGATGGCAGGAAAACGGAAAACGAATGCTCCTGCGTCCTGCCACAGTGGTGAAAAAGAGATTTAGGATATCTTCTCATCGGCGATGCCCAGATACCAGATTTGCTGAGTCCTGCCTGGGTTAATAAATGGATGTTACAGTGAACAAATGGGATGCTCTGTCAGCAAAATAACGCAAATAAAACATCTCCTTTCCTTGGCAAACGCAATGAAAGTTACAAGATGTATTGATCTTAATACAAACAGAAATACTCGTACATGCTCTTCTAACGATAATTATGTTGAGGACTTTTGATGACAACATTTACCAAGCAGTTACCAGGGATGAGGACCTAAGAACTTCTTATCGATCCCTTGCGTCTTCTCTATAGCTATGGTGAAATAAAAAGAAAATAAAATAAGCTTGGAGTTTGCTTAAGGACGTTGTGCTTGGATTTATTTGAATGTTGGGAGAACTCAAGTGAGTTTGGATATCATAATATAAATTCCACATGGTTACATACACACTTCCACGTGCTCCAAAGTTACGAGTATGTTTTTTGTGATTTAAACGTGTAGGCATACTTTTGCTTATATGAATCTTTCAACGGTATTTAATTTTAAAATTGGTTTATTTAGATGGCAATAACAAAAGAGCCTCCAGTCATATTCCGAAAAGGAAAACATGAAAATAAATTATATCAGGTACATGAAAAAGGCTTCAAAAATCAATCAATCCCAGATGCCGACTGTATTGGTGACGCAATTTAAGCCATAAACAAATGGAATTTTAGCGAAATAAAAATGAATTAAACTTTCGAGAAGACCGGCACAAATGCATTCTTGGAAATGTTGAATGCCTCACAGCTGGCCATCATGAGAATAAGGAAGGAAAATAGTATTTTATTTTAATTAGTAATATAGATTTGAATGACAATGTAAATATATATGTATATATATTAAAAAAAAAACATTAATAAAAAACTGAATCCAAGTTGAAGGTATGAAAGGGATTTATGGAATTCTTTCAATGTTTTTTAAGCTTGTTTTAGCGCTAAATTTGTTCTTTTCAGAGCAACAACTGTCATTGAGTGCCAATCGAACAATTTCAAAAGCATTCGGAAATCTTCCGCACTGTATACGCGAATGAAAATTTTCCAATAAACCAGATGCAAACTAAAAATATATATATGTATTTAACTTAAACCGCATAACTTAAATTACTGCTTTAGGAAACAACTTAAAAAAAAGTTTTGTCGGCAGCAAATATTTTTAAAAATAGGAATACAATGTAAAAAAAAAACACAAACAGAATTTTGAGTATCTAATTTGGTTTTTGCTTAAAATCTCCTAATGTCCTAATGAAACAAAAATTCGAAATAAACTTAAGGCAACTGCTTTAAAATATTAGAGTAAAATAACAAGCATCTTAAATTTAAAACTAAAATATCAGAAGGTGTGAAGAATTTTTGTTCAAAAGGCGTTTAATTAAATTGAATTTTGCATTAAAGTCACAATAGGCAACAACACTTCCGTTAATTAAAATTTTGTCAGTAAAATGAAAGATTTCAACAAAAATCGAATTATAAATGGACAGTAATTTTCTTGAAAGAAAGTCAGCCTGTCTTCATCATCGACTAGAATAAAATTAATCAATGTGCTTCAGTTATGAATCAATGATAAATAGGCAATGCTGATGTGTACTTCGACTTATCGAGAGCAAGTTCATGTTCTGTAAGTTCGGGTTATTTGAAAATTATATTTTACCAATTTTATTTGAAGTGCATTAGTTTAGCTAGGATATATAGAAGGATCTAGTTTGGTAGGAACAATTTAATATGGTCAAATCGGCGAACTGGCCCCTGATGACTTCTTTTTCACTGTCTACCGACGCGGTGGAGAAAAACTACTTTTTTTGCTTTGCAATATCGACATAAAGTATAATTGGCAATAATGATGTTTTTTTTTATAATTATAATGGACTATTTGTTTCCCTTTTAATGTATAGCACACTGTGCGGGCATTAGGAAGATAGGGAGGGGAGAGATAGGAGGATTAACATTGGTTTTGAATGCTTACAGATGAAAATCGCAAGGGAAAATCTCGCCGTTCAAATTCGTGTTGTTCGGCTAAAAAAAGAATCCCTATATTTCACGGTACGTCCGAAATTGGGCTGAAGGGTGAACTGATGAGCATTCCTTGCGAGACGAGTTTTACGAGAGAAATTTTTAAGGGGAGGAATGCAACTGGCTACTTTGAGTGAACATTTTTATAAAAGAAACGATAAAATAAGGAAAGACATGGAACATTGCGTCGGTGTTCTAGAGGGGCAATTGTTTCAAAAACATTTCTATTTCCTATTAATCTTAACGCTTGTTTTGTACTTTATAAAGCAGGTGTAGCAGCGTTTGCGAAGCACCCGCCCAGAGGTGTGAGTTATACTCGAGTTTTGGGCGTATAAACGCTTTGTAAATTGTAGCGAGATCAGAAGGGGAAAAAACTTCTTGCATCGATACAGAAAACCTAAGCACTTAGCAGCATGTTTTGCGGTCTCAAATATATGGTCGTTTCAACCGAGGTCGTCGTTGACCCATATACCCGGGACTGAAAGCTTTTCGGTTTCAGAGACAGAACGGAGCCCTGGGGCACACCAGCATTTATTTGATCAGACTTGAAACAGTCAAATATAACTTGTATTAACCGGTTCAAAAGAATAGCTTCTAATCCAACGAACAAGAATATTATCGATCCCAAACGCACGCTTTTTCGATAAGAAAGCTTCATGTCAAACTCTATCAAATGCCTTGGAAATATCAAGCTCAATAATTTTACTTTCACCAAAGCGATGTAAGGATTTGTTTCGGTGGCATATGCCATCAGATCACCAGTGGAAAAATTACTGCGAAAGCCATACTGACGGTCATGGAGAAGTTTTCGGTCTTCTAGATATTCCTTAAGCTAATGGTTAATCGGAGTTTTCATGACCTTAGAAAGAAGGGACGCAAGTGATGCTATGGTCGGTAGGAGGAGGGGGAAGAAGGGTCACCTTTCCTAGGCACAGGCTGGAAAAAAATGCTGTTTTCCATCTTCTAGGAAAGACTCCAGAAGTGTAGGAGCGATGGAAAAGCTTACTCAGTGGTTTTGCAAGTGTGGAAGAACATGCCTCTTCAGAAGAATCGGGGGTTTACCATCCGGGCAAGCGGACTTGTGTATATCGAGATCTTTGACAACTCTTGCTACTGTACGATTGCGGAAAAAAATCTGTCCAATTGAAAAATTTACATTCTCAAGTACAGAAGGGGCAACGTTCCTGTGAGGCAGCGTGGAGCTGGCAGCGAAATGGGCGGCGAGAAGAATAAACAATCGGATTGTTATTGTCGATGAGCGTTGGAACAAATCACAAAATAACTTTAAGTTCTAAATTTGAAGAGGATTGGCCCAACCGTTTAGGCTACAGTCCAAAATACACCCGTACAGACACACAGATAGACAGACAGATAGACGGACAGAATTTTGCGAGTAACTCAATTATGTTTCTCTATCATCGTAATGTCATGTTTGATTGTTATCTCAAAGTTTTTAATCTGCACGAATGCATAACTTTTATTATAGTTCCTATAAATCGCAAGTAAAAATTTAATACATACACACTTAAATATAAAAAAAATTTTTGGTGCGTTTTATTAATTTATCAAAAACTTGCGGTCTATACAGAACCAAATCTATAATAAAATTTGAAATAAGATAAACCCGGTTTCGTTCAGAGATAAAATATTGAACAAATAAAATAATCTAGTAACCTCACTTTTTTCTTGGAAACTTAAGCTTACATAATTATTAAACAATGAATGCGGTGTAATATACTCAGAAGAAGCAAGACATTTCAGAAAGCATAAAACACTATCGAAGCTATGGCACGTACAGTACTGTTTATGATGGACAATGGACCACTCCATTTTAATCCAATACTCTTTTCAATTACTTAAATATATTAACCTACATATATTGAAATAAAAACAGTATTTCAAGATCAACAAATAAAGTTTTCACAATCAATGCAACTTACCACACTCGAATCCTTTAACTTTAACTCACCATGAACGCAACTTGTGCATTAATAATCAAAATTTATATAGTAAACACAGTTTCAATTTTAAAATGTTGTATCTTTATTTGATTTACAATTTAATTAGTCTTTATGCTTAACACTCAATTTTTTCAATTATTTAATTATAATTACAGCATAACATTATTTTAAAACACAATTTGAACTTTTATTAAAAAATCGTAATATTCCATCAGTTAATTGTAATAATTATTGTTGTTTTTTTTTCTTTTATCGATCATATTTTTTTACATATTAATTTAATTCAAAACACTACTTCAACAGTTCTTATAAACAAATTAAACCTATTAATTTATACAATTTTATTTATAACTTAATAATGTTCTAAAAGTCTATAGATTTTTATTAATTTTTTTTATAAATATTGTTTATTTTTTTATTAGAAATATTTTACACGTTTATATAAATTCATTGTTAGTCTAGGAAAAATAAAATAAAAAACAGTTTGGACTTTCATTTTTATTTAAGTATATTGCTAAGGTATACGTCAAATTGATATTTAATAACAGAAAGCACAAAATGCATTTGGACTTCTTCCCTTAAACTCTATTCCTTAAAAACCAAACACAGTCTAATACTACCGAATAACGGAGAGTACTGCATTGGAAAACAGACTCTTGGATTGAAAGTTTACTTGCAGTGTCCATCGAGCGTGGTGAATTCTATTTCCCCTCGCGATAATATTAGATCCGGGTCTGCAATATATACTGCTTTGCAAATGATTTGGAAAGAACAAATTTTGGGGCAAAAATCGGAGGGTTAGTGATTAAGTTAATATAGGTTAGTGGAAGAACAACACGTGTTTTAAAATTAAAATAATCGTGTAAGATTACAACATTAACTAGCTTTTAAAATTATATAAGAAAACAGTAAAACTACATATTACTATAAAAAAATACATTAAATTATACAGAAAGTTCAAAATATAAATAAAGTTTTTTGCGTTGGTTGGTTTTAGGAGAAGAAGAGAGTGTGGGAAAGGTCTACGAATTTTAATAGCAGATATAATATAATGAATATTTAAACCCAGACTTTGTATCTAAAAAAGATATTTAAGATGGACCTAAATTTTCAATCAACTTAGCTTTTATATTAAGAGGTACATAAATTCTTTATATTGTTAAATATTATTTAAATATAATATTAATACGTAATATGTACAAAGAGAAACTAAAAAGATCTTAAGAGTAATAACTATTCCAGTGTGAGAATATTATTTGTAAAAGAGAGAAATTTCAAAAGAGAGTAATCTGACCCGATACCATAGGCAAAGGAAAGTAGGAATTAGAACACCTTTAATACGATTTGAGAAGAAATCATAAATATCGGAGTAGGTATCGATGATGTACAAAGTTTTATTTCTGACAATACAAAATTACCTGAACGTTTGTTTTGAGTTTTAATATCTTTACTGGAAGATGCCTCGAAAGTCAAAACCCTTTTCTTGCTTCCTCAATCCACAACCCATAAACAATCAGATCTTTAAAAAATAGCTTTTCCAAAACAAATAAAGCTAAATTGAAAATTCATTTCTCAAGTCGCAAACCTACTGAAAGACAAAGCCTCTTAGCTATGATCAAAATTATATTATCCGGGTTTATTTCACTTTGCTTAACAGATACAAAGTTCGTATCGGGAATAAAATACTTCCGCCTTGGTTTTATTGTTCCCTTTTATGGCGCTTACAGTTTGCATGGCGTCACTTCAAACCATAAAATCAACCATTCCAGCTACGTATTCAATGGAATTATTATATTGATGTGACGAATCCATAAAAAAGGAAGAAAAATCTTAATAAAGTATTATTACCCTCGGCGCGTCACCCTATAATTTGTTTGCTTCTTTCAATCCTGTACGATGCGAACTGCCATTGTGAACTAAACTTACACGGAACGCTCTTTGTTTGCATATATTTTTTAATAGGAACTTTTTTGTCTTCTTCTCTTGCCCTATTATTCTCTTAATTACATATGGCGGGCGGAAAATTAATATATCGCCATCTTGTATAGGATATGCCTCCTCCTTGATGCGGATGACATTCGACATTATTCATCGACGAGTAGGCGCACACATGAGTGTAAGGACAAACATTTGCTTGTTACTGCCAAGGACGTGTTTATGTTAAGGTTGAAATATTTCAAGTTCTATTAGAGAGGTTCTTGAATTGAATTTAAATGGCTTTTGTTTCTTTTTTTTCTCAGCATTAAGACATTTCCTCAAATAGAAAATACCAAAATGAGTGCAGAAGAAAACCTCTTCACTAAATGATGTTGGTTTTAGAAGTAAAGTCAGGAACAATATGCGAGGGCGAGGGCTTGTAGGAGCTATTTTTACCTGTAAGGAAACATGTACATTAAGGGAGACAATACCTTTGGCAAAATCTTGAACGAATAAAATAATTTGAAACAAATCATATCATATATAAGTTCTTATATGATAAAAGAGTCAATTGACATGGTAAGCCTAACAACTCTAACCGGAAGTGTTTCGTTTTCAGGACTTATGTAAACGTATCTCACCTAATAACGAACCATCTTTTCCTCGATTATTCAAATAACAAAAAAAAAAATCGAGAGCTTTTAAGAGAAAAAGCGTGAATTGGAAATTTTGCATTTCTTCTTAAATCCTCAATTTTATAAATTCAAACATTTAATTTTGTGACAAACAGCTAAGAGGATAATGGTTCGTTGTCCTTTTTTCATATAAAAGCTCTTTGTGATTCGAAAATACACTTTTTAGCGAGAGAATAGGTCCTTGTTCTGGTTATGAGCTACAAAGTCACGTTTTGTATAAAATAATACCCACACGACTAAAAGCATATATTACTCTATCTTCTATTTTTTACTATAAAATTGCCACACAAGTACTTCTTTGTACTGTTTTTGTTCCACAGCAACAGTTTTCTTGAAGTCAAAACAAAGCTAAAAAGCACCGCAAGAGTCACCGAATAGTTCCTAATCAAAGTTGGACTGAATAGATGTTGGTCTATTGTGGACATTTATTAGAACGAAACAGTACAGAGACACAACGAGGCAGACCAACATTTCTTTTGATGTTGTTAGATTTTAACCTAGCCAATACAACTTGTATTATAGGGTCGAAACTTCGTTTGTAATCTAGCGAAAGAAGGAAGGACCGGTTCCAAAAGCCTGCATTTTCGAAAGTTACCTCTATCAAATGCTTTGAGACATCAAGTTCAATAATCTAACTTTCTCTGAATAGATGGTTATGTTCGACTGTTCGGTGAGATAAACCTTCAGATCACCAGTGGACGTATTGCTACAAAAGCAATACTGTCGGTCACTATAAAGCTTTCGTTCCTCGAGATATTTCTTGGACTTAAAATTGTTATAATTATATACTAATCCTCTTTTTCATGATCTTGGAAAAAAGGACTTAAGTGCAATCGGTCGGTATTTTGCGGAAGAGGGGGATTCGCTTCTTTGGTGTAGGCTGGATAAAACCATCTGCTTGGTGAATTAGGATAGGAAGAAAAGTTTACGAAGAAGCTTTCCAAGTTTAGAAGAACAACGATGGGGAAATTAGCTGGACCAACGAATTTATGTATATCTTTCAAAATTCTGACCATTGTACAAATGCGAAAGAAAATAGGTCACATAAAGTCGTGTATGCTCTTAAGTTGAGGCGGAAATTTGACATCTCTTACAGCAGTGAGCTGTCTATAAAGAAGGTTATTTTTACTTGCGATTATAGGGACTATAAGGCAAGTTTAGGATTCGTGAATATTAAAAAATTGAGATAACAATCAAACATGACATTACGATCATAGAGAAACTAAAACAGTGATCGAGAAAAAATGTCTGTCTGTCTGTCAGTATGTATAACGAACTGCAGCCTAAACGGCTTAAGCGACTATCTTCAAACTTGGTGTGTGTGATTCTTTTGGTATTTCCCCAGAGGGGAAATTAAAATTTTATTTTTAGCCCTAAAAATAACGGTACCTACCATAAGACCGTTTAGCAAAATCTTACTTTTCTTGAAAACGGCTCCAACGATTTCAATCAAAATTTTTGAGAATTTTTTGGTATTGGCTATCATTTGATTAGTACCACATATACGGGAAAAGTCTATTAACGGGACCTTTCATATAACGGTTTTTTTAAATTTTGGCATTCTCGGTTGCGGATCTTTGGATTTCTGTAAAATGTTATATGTAAGAAGATCTAGGTAGCCGAATTAATTCGCATATCAAGATTTTGAATAACTTTTTTTTCTAATTAAAATTAATTTTTGAAATTTTTTTTTTCAAACATCAATATTTTGAAAACTTATCAAAAAAAAATATTTTTAATTTTATAATCACATGTATTTTAACAAATTCTAATTTTTTTTTTTTTTTTTTTTTTTGATCAAAGAAAAATAATTTCAGACTGCAAACTTAAGCAAAAAAAAATCTACATTAAAAACAAAATTTAAAAAACAACATCCATCAACCCGTTTTCAAAGTATTGTTTTTTGAAAAAAAAATAAGAAAATTATAAAAAATACAAAAAAAAGTTTTCGGAAATATTTTGTAATAAAATTACTTAGGCTACCAACATCTTCCTGAATAACAATTTTGATAGCATTCGGATGACCAGTTTTCGAGAAAGTCGAAGAAAAAAAAACGGTTCTATGGGAGGTACCGTTTTCAGCCCACCATTTTGATTTTTTTTTTCACCAAACATAACCTACACCTACAATAGTACACGAATTTTTTTTTATAGAAATTCTTGAAGTTAAGCTTTTGCTTAACGGTTATATGACAGGTACTGTTAATATTTGAGCTTAAAAAAAATGTTAAAAATCCCTCTGTAGAATGTCAAAATATACTTATGTTCCAAATTTGAAGACGATTGGCCAAACCGTTTAGCCTGTAGTTCAATATACATCCGTACAGAAGGATAGACAGACAGACAGACAGACATATAGAATTTTTGTCAGTATCTCAAATATGTTTCTCTATCATCGTAATGTCATGTCTGCTTGTTAGATTATTTTCCCTATATCCCTATAAATCGCAAATGAAAAAGGAAATGGGAGCAGTATGCAGTTATTTTGTATGGCTTAGGTCCAACTGCACGAGAAGGAAATAAATAGCAACGAGTAATGCGTTGTGTATTATGTATTTCTATTATTTTTAATTAATAGTTTATGAAGTTATTTGGAGGCATCCCTAAGTTGCTTTCTTCTATCCGAAACTTCCAAAAATGTACAATGTCCTCATCTTCATCAAACCAGAATTTCACTGAACTCCTTTTTAAATTTTTATTTTTTTTAATTTTTAATTCGAAGAAACTATTTGCTCGCACAATTTCTGCTTTGAAATTTGAAATGTTAAAAATTGTGGCCGTTCACAGTTATCAATTTTATATACTTTTGGAAAGGACAGGTCAATCGATTTACACACAATACCGAATTTCAAGTTAATTCTATTTTTTTAAATTATCTGTTGGTTGATAATTGACAATCACAATAAGGGTGTGTGTTTTTGGTAGGAATAACTAAGAAGTGAATATAAAATAAATTGCACGACTGGATCGAACGTACTTGCTCTTATGTGCGGTCACAGCATGGAATAAAATTTGAAAAATATTAAGGGAACTTCAAAGATTATATTCGATTTTTCTGACTTTTGATTGTTTGAAAAAATTACGTAAAATAGTTTTCAGCGGAAAAATTTAAACGCCATTTTATTTCTTTAAAAAATGTGAAAAAGTCTGAATTTTTTTTTTCAAAATCGTTAGAGCCGTTTTTAAATAAAACGGTTTTTTTTAAGAACTTTTTTTTAAAAATTAAAAAAAAATAATTCAAGAATGCAAACTTAAGAACAAAAATAACGTACATTTAAAAACAAAATTTAAAAAAAAATGCACTTACCGTTTTTTTTGTTATTGATTTTTCAAAAAAAAAATGTTTTAAATTATTAAAAATACAAAAAAAAAATTTGAAAAAAAAATAATGCAAAATTACTCAAACTACCTACTTCTTCTTGAATATCAATTTTGATTGTAATCGTATCACCAGTTTTCGAAAAAGTCGAAGAAAAAAAAACCGGGAGGTACAGTATTTAGCCCACTATATTAATTTTTTTTTCACCAAAATATAATGCATAAATACAGTAGTACACTGATTTTTTTTATAAAAATTCTTGGAGCCGTTTTCGAGAAAAATAAGCTTTTACATAACGGTTATATGACAGGTACCGTTAATTTTTGAGCTAAAAAAAAATGAAAAAAGGCCTCTGTAGAATGTCAAAAGAACCTTAAGTTCAAAATTTGAAGACGATTGGCCCAACCGTTTAGGCTGCAGTCCGTACAGACAGACAGACAGACAGACAGACAGACAGACGGACAGAATTTTGCCAGTAACTCAAATAAGTTTCTCTATCATCGTCATATTTGAATGTTATCTCAAAATTTTTAATCTGCACGAATGCATACTTGCATTATAGTACCTACAATCGCAAGTAAAAATAACCCTAGTGAAGAGTGACTGCGAGAAGTTCTTTTAAAGAATTTGGACCACCAGTGTTTATTAAAAGAAGATTACCACTGAGTTAATAAACTATTTCATCAACATACATCTAAAACCACATCTTTCTGAGCAAGCAAATTTCTGTGGTAGGTCTTTTGTTATTTCCGGTTGTAATTCATCCTCTATAAAGGTTTTATTGCAATTGATTTAATTTTATGGTTTCACACTATCATTAATCACATTTAATTGCTAAAACAATCTGTATTTGTAGATACATTCAGGATGTGCCAAACGGAACAAACAAAATTAACAAATGACTTATAACAAATTAAATGAACTGTGTTTTTATTGCAGAATAATTAATAATTTCATCAAATATAAACTCATTTTCTCTGAATGGGAAAACTCTTTTTTTATTGTCGCTATATGTATTGTATTTATTTGTATGGAATGTTAAATAAAATTTAATCAAAGTGCTTTGCATATAAAAATCGTTTAAAGAATATAGTGTTGTTTCCTTTCCGAAATCGGATTTCATTCATCAATCAAGCCTTTTTGTTATGACTACTGCCGTTCACCGTAGACTTCGCCTCCCTCAACACAATTGACATATAATTAAAATGGAATACATGTCCAAAATTGATATCTGTCATTTACAAATCGTTCTTGTGTTTGGCGAGAGTTTTTGTTGTTGTTGTTGTTGTTGTATCTACACTCGATTAAGGTAGATGACATTCGTAGATGGATTGAACAATACCTATACACACACACTATTGACATTGTGTTGATCCCTGAGCCAAGTAACTTTTCAGCCCCATTTAAGTTGATGCTGATGACATAAAAGCTTTTCGTTGTGATGTTTTCAAATTTATATTTCTGAAACATATGTATGATTGTGGCAACCGTATTCATCTCAATCATATAAGTGCGCACTTTCCATAGATTTCAAGTTGTTAATTCTAAATTTGGCGAAGGTATTGTTTAGATTTGACAGCCTGTTGGAATTTCAGAAGTTGTCAACTCAAAAACAGAGATCTAGATATGAATAACGATTGTTTTTTACTTGCTTGGGTACACATAAATGTCAACCATTTTGAAATTTCCAAAAAAAACCCTGAGTTATATATTATTCAAAGTAAGTTTGATATTATGCATTTGCCGTTGCTGCAACAATAGGTCGGTTCTTTAAATGCTAAGTAGTTTCTTAATATTAAACTGAGAATATTATTTTCTCCTTCCTCAAAAGCCTTCTCTTTTTAAGGACATTTCTTAATTTAAATCTTATGGAAGCTCCCTGTCTATTTAAATGTTTTTGCATTGTGGTTTTTGTCGTGTCCTTCCATGTCAAAAAGATACTATTCCTTTTTTATGGAAGATATTTTTAAATTAACAGACAAGCCACCCGAAAATAGCACAGTGTGGTCTTTTTTATTAAAAAAAAAAATGTTTTATGCATAAACTGTCTGTTTTTGTGTCCATCTTACCAAAATCATTTAGAATGGCTTTGTATGTGTGAACACAAATGTTTTATACCTTTTTTTTAACAATGCCTATAAGATTTGGGTTGTGAAGGGAGGTGTTCACATAAGAACACTTCTCTTCGCAGTGATTCATAAAAGCGATGATAGGCACTGAACGCAAAATAAATAAGGAATTTGCTTCCGCTTCAAGGCGGTGTAGAAAGTTGATAGTTCTGACTGAGTTCTGAACTCAAATAATTCTTATGTTTACGTATAGCTACATCAGATTATATTCGAACAGCAATTGAAGGACAACTGAAAAGTTATGGCTTTTTTATCGATAATGTGCGGTTTTATCGACTTTCATTTATTACTTTTTTTTATAGTGGTATTAGTTGGACAGTCCTTTTCGGGTATAGCATAACAGTTTGTTTATTTAGGAATTGTCCGTCTTTTAAAACTATATTTTATGACAGGCTAATGTTTCGGAACCTTTTTGAAACTTTACAGTTTGGCCATTCAAAAACTAGTTCTCCTGATAAACGTATCACATTCGTGTAGTTTGCCGGCAAAATAAACCACTTTAATTTAATGTTTTTAAAAGTAAATTTCTCAGTTGAGCTGAAGACATAGAAAAAAGAAACAAGAAGAAAAACTGAGAGGATAATTCTCTCTTCGCCTACGAACTAAAAAATGCCCCGTTCAGCGACATATGTGTACTCTCTGTACACATAATGTGTACACAGGTCCCTGTACATTTCTTATGGGACTACTAAAACGTTTGCATTTATTTGGGAACGAAACTAATGGCTGATTGGCTGCTTCTGACACGAATCTCACACGTATTCATACAAAAAATAAAATTTCAGGATTTGTAGGGCATGTTGGGTTCGGATCGCAGTTCTTTTTTCTATGGCTGAAGATATGAATATGGGATAGGAGTTTTACTGCGCGGCATACAACATTAAACACGCATACAGATAGAATACGAACGACCAGCAAACACTACCCAAACGACATAAACAACTTCCATCTACTTGAACACAATATGCACAAGCAACGCTCACAAACCGGAAGGACAGGAAAAATGAATGTGCATCTTTCTTTATTTTTCTTTAAAGCATATATTTGTGTACACCAAGAGTGAAATTAAGTTAGTTGATAACAGTTTCTATTGAGAGGCGGTCGATATTTTGCGTCGTCGCTAAGCTAGAGAAGTCTTTAAAGTTGAAATATAAATAAATTACAGTTATCCATACTAGAAAAATAAAGTATTGTGAGTATTTAATGAAGCTTACTTTTATTAATTAGAATGAAAAAGTAAAAGTTACGTTCAGAGAGGCTTAGTTTGTCGAAAATGTCTTCATCTTCGGGTGTTGTAGTAACAAAAGTACTTTTTTCATAAGGTTATAACAATAAGTAGTGCCCCGTGGCTTTGGTTAGTGTATCGGACTTCTAAGCGAATGAGCCTGGGTTTGATTCCCGCTCATAGCATCCTTCTTTTCCGGGGTACTGCCTCTTGCGAGGAACTGACAAAATCTCGAAGAGTAAAATTTGTCTGGAAAAAGTGCATCTCATCTAGCCGTTCAGACTCGGCGGTAAGCTGAGCTGTTGTTCCCTTCCATTCTTGCAGATTAACAATACACACACAGAAATGTTTGAGAGTATTAAGTCACTAGGCCTTAGCAACTTGGCTCCTTCAGTAGCTGTCGCGCCAATAATTTTTTATAAACAATAATTATAAAATAAGTATATCACATTTTCTAGCTTAAATTCTTATATTAAAAACTAAGCAGCTGCTGTACTATAGTTTTACTAGTATTCAATACGTATCCGAGGCTTGTATGCTTACTAAAAGGCACTCTGATCTCTTAACAGCGTTGGACATGAAACTCTTACGGAGAGTTTTTGGCCCCGTGTGAACGATTCCGGAGATAGAACCATGAATTTTATGAAATCTACCTCGAAGCAGATGTTTAGGCGCGTAGCTCGTAAATGCGAAAAGGAACCAGTTGCTGGTTTATGTATGGTAGAAAGCAAACCTTGTTTGTGTGGTAAGAAGACGAAGATAAGACGTCTAAAGACTTGGAGTGCGAAACAAGATGGCTTCAGCCAACAATTGGGATGTGTAGATTGTAGAAAACATTGTTGTATGAGGTGCCGACCAGATTCCGGTGTTTGAGCTTTGAAGATAATGATGAAGAAGAAATCCAGTCATTTCACGGAAATCGCTTAATCCACAAAAATGCCAACTTGTTGCATTGTAAAAAATAATATGCAATAGTCTTAATTCTATATAATGTTTACAGCTGTGTGGATAATTCAAGCAGCTGCAATCTATTATTTTGAAATGTTTGGTCTTCGTTTGAGAATATTTTTTTTTTGCATTTTCTACTGTCATACTTCTCTTATAATAGTTCAAGGTTTTAATATTTTTTGTTTTACACTTAATGGTTTTTATAAAACTATTTGTATTTATTTTGGGAAAACTAGATGTGAAAGTAATGTAAAAATCTATGACATCTGGAAATACAAATCAAACCCTTCAACAAGTGTCATGTATAGCCAAACAGAAGTTTGATTGAGTTCATATGTTATATTAAAAAAATAACAACAGGCACTACAAAGGGAAGACGAGATGAAGACTGGACGAAACATGCTAGCACTTACAAAATAGGACTTTTTTGTGGTTTTAAGTTAAGATAAGATGCATCCTTACCATTATATGTCATGTTTTCGTGATGAAATTATATAAAAAATTATAAGAAGGTACTGGAAAGCACTCTTGATTGAAGAGTGCGTTATTCGTCCTTTTAGGAAGAATCTTCACTTGCTTCCCAAAAACTATATAAGATGCAACCGTCAAGCCTTTCACATGTTACATCAGTCATCCACCTTCCTAAAATTGATAAAGAGATATACATTACATTCAATCTGAATAGCTTAAATGTCAAAACAGGGAACAATAGGGTTTACAGAAAAACTACGCTTGTCTAGGGAAAGTGTATTTCCGAGAACGCATGTTTTCGTTCAAGTTTAAGGTTTTCAAAGATTCATCTAGTTATGGAAAAATGAATTCTTTTGCACTCTACGACAAGGGACACAAATAAGACCATGGAAGTCACATGCATTCAATGGATTATCTTATTCTTATAACTTTCATATGAATCCTACACCTACTTTTTTCCTCTTCAAAGGACTCAAAAATTCGTCGTGAACTTATTTTTTATCCCAAAAACACCTATAAATCCAGATTCATACAATCTGGTCCGCTATCTGCTCTCATTACGCAAGCTATCAATGCAAAACAAAGGAGGGTTTTACGAGTCCATGAATTTGATAGCACTTTTTTTAATTCGTCCCTTTTTACCTCAAAATGTTGATCAAAACAATAAGACACCTACCTACAGGAAACAAATTTTCTATCTCAATGTGATTGACATTATTGTCCCTTGGGACTGACCTAAAAAAATTTAAAGTCGTATGATGATGGTAAAAAGGGATTTGACAAAAACAAAAATACTGTAAGGGCTTTTGAGAAGCAACAGGCATAGGGTCCTGTAAGAAAAGGGGATACTATGAACGGCTGGTACGGGCAGTTAAAATAATTTTTTTTTTCTGAGATGGCCATTTGGTATTGTTTTTTATTGGTCAAATAAGTCTGAATTGCTTCTGTTTATATGGTACCTAACTACTCGTTACATTATGTTTAAGAGCTAAGTAAGTTTTTTTTTGTTTGAACAAGGATGAACATTTTAACAAATTAATAAATTTCATATTTGTCATGTTATGTTATGTTTGTGTCACAAAAACACCCAACTCTCTATTAAGTGTTTTAAAAGGAAACAAGCTTCGTTTGCAGGCCGTTGTTTCTAAGAGTTGTGAGTTTGCAACATCAATCAAATCAGGAGATCAAATAAGGAGGTCTTGAATAATATTGAGATGCTGAAGAGGAGAATCAAAGGAAGACGTCAACAAAATTCTGACAATGATGAAGAACATAATGCAGTTAGAGGATAAAGAGAAAACTGAATTTTATCAAAATCGGTCCTACTATTTTGGAAATACTTTTTTAATAAATTCACTATTATTTAAGAGGTGTGTGGTGTACTCCATTTTCTCCAAAACCCGTTAAGTGTTGTGGTTTCTGCGTTAAAGATAGTTACTTTTTAACCATCCAACAACAATTGCAACTCAAAACTGTTGTAGATATATCGGACTTTTGTAAGAGCGATGGACAGTAAACGATACGAAAAGAATACTGGACAGGCGGAATTGGTCTGAATTCACTGGCAATGTAGTCCACAAATGCAACGAATCTTTCATATGCATCCAGTGATCTCAGAGTATTCAACGCTATCTCTCTCAAAGGAACAAATTAATTAGTGTTTTCGACGGCGTGAACTGTTTTTTATTTTTAAAGGATACTGTGGCGTATGCGTAACTCTTTTTTTATATTTTCACATTGTTTAAAAAATAGCGACTGTAAGTGTAAACTTAATTCCTTTCAAGATAAGATATGGCAATATTTGCTGAGAGTTCGGTTCCTTCTAAAATATCTTTTAGAAGACCTATTTTTTTTTAAATCGTAGGTTCATTAACTTAGCAGAAATTTTAAAAGGCTATTCCAAAAACCTATATTTCGAAAAAATCCACATTTTTAGGTTACTATAATTTTCGTGTGCTATAACTAAATCCTTTCAGACTAACTTTTTTAACTGCAGTGGTTCACATTTATTCAAAAATATTTCGGTTATACTTTCGCCCCTAAAATTTTCTGTGGCCTCTTGGGACTAAGTGGAATAGTAACATAATTCAAAAAGTATATACAGTGTTTTCTATTATCATAACCACAGTCTGTAGCACACAAATTCTTTAACTATAACGTAAATCGTTATATTGAAAAAGTATTGTAATTTTTTTGTTTTAAAGATATTTAAATAATTTAAAAAGACGTAATAATAACATACAGTTTCGAAAGTCCTGTGCTTCATTAATTTCTTTGATTTATAAGTGCAAACAGCACGACACAAAACTTTTGCGGTAAACATACAATACCTGTATGTTGCTAAATAATACCAGAACAAATAAAAAATAAACAATAATAATGTTTATAGTTCAAGATGCATATTTGATATGAAGATGTTGTTTTTTTGTGTTTTCAACATAACCCGAAGGATATAAATAATTGAGTCATGTTTTCTCATTAAACAAGATTCCGGATGAAGATGCAGAATACACCCTAATTTATATTTGTACTTAAACTAACTCCAACTTCCGTTTATCAAATTTAAATTGAAAAAGAAATAACGTACCCACGATTCTTAGTGCACTGCTATAAAATAAATAAATTTTGTATGTATCGTTCTAATAAGCAACAGTTATTGAAGAGTTTCTTAATTAATTACGAACCAAACTTATTAGATACTTTATTACGAAACACAGCAGCAAAAAAAAAACTGAATTAAAAGTCAAGCACCTGCCATGAAAAATAATTGAAATCACTGCCTCCAGCCCTGCTCTACCTTCTCATGTGGGACAGGTGATATGGTTTCGTTAGTTGTGCCAGTGTATCTGTGTGTATCCAACGCAACATCCGGTGCAACGCAAAAACTCTACAGCTTTAGTATCTACTCTTTATAGGTTTATGTGCATGAAAGGAAGAAATAAATCTAAAATCTACGTTCTACTATGAGTATGATTAAACCATACTGAGCGAATGGAAAGAATAAAATCATATTAGAAAAAAAAAAAACTATAAATGCTATAAATGTGAAAAGTAATTTGTACCGCATAGCATTAATGGAACAGTATCTACTAGTGTGCAGTGGCATAATATTAAAAGCTAACATCCATAAAAGACTCCATAGCTAGCTAAACTACTTTAATGCTATAATTTATTATACAAAGCTAATGGAATACCGTTCAGACTTGGTTGCGGATATTGAATAAATCCTTCGGAGACATAGTGATGACTGCTGGTGCTGCTTCTCGGTCCAACAACTCGACTGTGTCTAATATCCGCAGGTCTGGGATTTTCATCATCATTAAATTCGTCTTCTTCTATGTACATCGACGGGACATCCGTTCTAGCTGGTCTGAAATGGAAATATAATTAAAATAATTAACACAAGGATTAGCTGGAACATGAAAATTACATTGACTTTGTACAAAATTATGTTAACCCCATTAAATCTTCTTGGCAATACATTACACATTCCTATTGAGGATACTCCTTGCTGCCACATCAAAAGGACACAATTTTTACGTTGCGTTGTCTCAAATGCACACACATGTTTATGTGTAAATGGAATGATTCATTCCCCCAATGGTTTCGCAATACGACCACATTTCGTCTCACTAACCTAGTTTATCTTGTTTAAGGGACTTTGTGTCCCTCGAGGAATTAAAAAGAGATTTTTCATTAGGTCGAGAGTTTTATATTTTATTCCATATTTCATTTCAACTTCGTTTTGATACAGACTTTTCATGGGGATCTTAATTTGTTTTAATATTCGAAAATTAAAGGAAGCTTCCCTAAACTTCAAAACCAGAAAAGAGCAACTTAAATTAAATTAAAAATAGATTGAAAAAAAAAAATCAAAAATATGAAATTTATTATTATTAAATAAAAAAATTGTTTTTGCATTATCAATTTGATAATTAACGTTAACAGGGTTAGCAATAGTTTGATCATTCAAAGTTCATAGTTTTTTTTACAACTTTGAACTTTTATTGTGAACACATTCTTAAACCAATGACCAATCTTCAATTACTACTGACATAACTTTGTACGAAGACCATGGCAAACATTATAAGCCTAGTAAGAGAAGCCCTTTGGCTGTCCAGACCAATCAAAATTTTTTGCTTGAATCATCTTTAACCTGGCGTTGGAGAAAGCAATCCGTGACTCTGGCACTTCAACAAGATTGATTATCGTACCGAAGTCGAACCAAACATTGGCTTACGCAGACGACACAGATATTATCGGTAGAACTAAATTAGCTGTAAAAACCTCTTTCATTCAGATCGATCAAGCTGCAAGAAGTACCGGTTCAACAATCAGGGTAATGGAGCATAACATTCAGAATAGTGCAAGCTTTTAACTACATAATGGTCAAAAGTAGAAGCCGAAGCGGTTGCTTTAATCCGACAGAACAAACCTACATAGAGTCTGTCGAGGATCTTCAAATCCAGAAATCTCATTAAAATAACTAAACTGTTGGTTGGCTGGGCAGCTTAGCGGTATGAGCGAAGTGGAATCCTCCCGGGAAGTCTTTTGCTTACGTTAGAAGGATGGTGTTGACAGGGACGCCGAAGCCTTGGGAAGCAGAACTGAATGGCGTCGCCCAGCAATCGGGATGTATAGAAGAACTGGTGTAATGAGGCACGTAACGGATCTAGGTTGTTGCGCCAGTGATGATGGTGATGCAAGATGAAAGGCTATAACTTCTATGAAGAATTCACTGAGTACCAATTGGATATCTTGCAACTGGTATAATAACCACGCACTAGTTTAATTTGAGGAGCTAATTAATACTTGTTACCAAGTTGACAGTACAGTGAAACCCACTTAATCAAAACGAATTTAAATAAAAAACTGGGTAAGTTTTCAGAAGTGCACCTAAGATCTATGAAAGACACTTCAGTTAAGCGGATCTAGAAAAATAAATTTTACTCAAACAGATCAAAGATATTATTAACCTGGACTCATCCGCATTATAAACACCATCTTCATTACACTCCTGAAGAATGCTTGGCAAAACATTCTCAAAACCAATTTTTAGCAGCACTTTTGTCAGCAAATTTTTTCTCTTCAAATAGTTTTTTTAAATGAATGTTTTCCCCTTTTTTCCACATGTCTGACCATCCACTTGTAATAACAGTTTTGCCCTTTCTTGAAAATCGGATGTGCGTACACGTTAACTAGAAATGCTAATTTATAATTTCTTAATCAAGCATTGACCATACTTTAGTTATAATAATGACTTTGGAACACAAAAGTTCCTTCACACTAACAATGTGATATTAGAAGCTGGCCTGAAAACATAACTGCAGTGAAGTCTGATGAAGTGTTAATATCCTAATTTTGAAGCTCTATAACCTCCAACATTAATACACATTCTTAGTAGCATTTTAGTACGCAAACTACTTCATCATGCCAATTTGTGTTTCAGAGAATACAGGTCGTTTATAACACTCACCATCAATTTGTTGTGAATATTATGACTTTCTACAAAAATTGGACGATCTTGTATAAAAATAGCGAAATAAATATTTGAAACAAAATACCTTAAGAAGTAAGCCAGTCATGTACTTTTTACTTGCGATTATATGTACTATAATACAAGTTATGCATTCGTGCGGATTAAAAATTTTGAGATACCAATCAAGCATGACATTACGATGATAGAGAAACATATTTGAGTTACTGGCAAAATTCTGTCCGTCTGTCTGTCTGTCTGTTTGTCTGTCTGTCTGTCTGTCTGTCTATTTGGATTTATTTTGGACTGCAGCCTAAACGGTTGCGCCAATCGTCTTCAAATTTAACTTAAGGCTATTTTGGCATTCTACAGAGGAGTTTTTTCAATTCAGTGTACTACTGTAGGTATGCATTATATTTTGGTGAAAAAAATTAATATGGTGGGCTAAAACCGGTACCTCCCATAGGACCGGTTTTTTTTCTTCGACTTTTTCGAAAACTGGTGATCCGATTACAATCAAAATTTATATTCAAGAAGATGTAGGCAGCTTGAGTAATTATGCATAATTTTTTTTCGAAAACTTTTTTTTTGTATTTTTAATAATTTTTTTAATTTTTTTTTTTTTTGAAAAATCAATATTTTGAAAACGGGTAAGTGATTTTTTTTAAATTTTGTTTTTAAATGTACGTTATTTTTGTGCTTAAGTTTGTATTCTTGAATTATTTTTTTTTCATTAAAAAAAAAAAAGTTGTTAAAACAACCGTTTTATTTAAAAACGGCTCTAACGATTTTGAAAAAAATCACACTTTTTTACATTTTTAAAAGAAATAAAATGGCGTTTAAATTTTTCCGCTGAAAACTATTTTACGTAATTTTTTCAAACAATCAAAAGTCAGAAAAATCGAATATAATCTTTGAAGTTCCGTTAATATTTTTCAAATTTTATTCCAAGCTGTGACCGCACATAAGAGCAAGTACGTGCGATCCAGTCGTGCAATTTATTTACTTGCGATTTAGGTACTAAAATGCAAGTTATGGATTCGTGAATAAAAATATCAAACATGACATTATGCGGTTTTATCTAAACTATTACCCCGATTTCAATAAAATTTTGCACACAGGAAGTCATTTACAATTCAATTAATTATTAATTCAATTAATAATGCATTTCAAAATTTTCAAAAACTTTTTTTCGATTTCTTAAAATTTTCTAAAAAGAAATTTGGTTTTCGAAATATTTTGAAAATGGGTCGACTGAATTTTTTTAAATAATTTTCCCAAATGAAAACTACAGATTTCCTTATAATGACATACTAGAAAAAAAAATTAAATATTTTTTCGAAAAGTTTTTCAAAAAAACGACTTTTTAAAAAACTGGTCGAACGATTTTCAATATTTTGTTCCTCGATAGACATTTAGTTTTCAAATTTTATTGCATACTTAGTTTTTCCGAAAAAAACTTTTAAGCTAATTAAAAAATGAAAGAATTTTCTAAAAAAACATTCTTTTTTATTTTAATAGACGTGTGGTTTTCCATCTGGCAATACTTCTTTGGGAGTTGGTCTTTTTGACAGCTATCACTTGATTTATGCTCAGTTTGGTTTGCCATTTCATAATAAATAGACTCACTCCCGAACAAGTTTGCAAATTGTTCAAATTTATTACCAAAATTATCGTTCGTTTCGGTGGAGCAGAGCATCGAAGAAGACCCGAATGAGTCCATCCGCAATCGCGCGCAACAATTGGAGATGTGCCCATCCACTTTATGGAAGATTTTGCAGGCTTACAAAATCCAACTCGTGCAAGCATTGAAGCCGAACGACCATCAAGCGCTTCACACGTTCGTTCCCAAAACGAAATGGCCACCGATCCGGTTTTCTCAAAATTGGGCCTCGGCTGGAATTTATTCAAGCCAGCCGCGGCGGTCACTTCCCCGAAAACATTTTTAAAACATAAAGTACGTGCGATCCAGTCGTGCAATTTATTTTATCGGATTTGAAAACAATTTACATATATTTTATTGGAGCAACTTCAGCCAGGTCTTTATTACTCATTTGTTTCCAGAAGGCGTATTACTCACGTTGAAGAGGTTCAACCTAATATTGGGTGTTCTTTTCTTGAAATTCTTTCTTTGTTAATATTTTAAAATTCTGTCATAATAATAAAATCAAAATCTTCATATTGATACAATTCCATGAAATATACTCATTTCCAACCTGCTCTATTATAATTTCCTTAAATAAAATCAAACAAAAAAACTTCACTTCCTTAAAGTACTTTTATCCTTAATGAGATTTTTAACCAAACTATCCTTCGGACTGTCCTGAATCCACTGAGTGTTGAGGCATCTTTTTGACGATAATCAACAGGTTTTCACCCCTTTAAAAGATGTTTTTTTTTTAGAACAGGGAAGGAGATATAATAAAAATAAATTTTAACACAACCTTTGTTGCAGGCACAGAAGAACAGCTTTGCATTGCAACACATTTCAAGGATCAAAGAATTATTTTTCTTCCAGAGTGAGAGGAAAAATCTCTTTGCCCATTTAACTTAACACTTTTATTCAAAAATCTAAAAAAAAAAATCTAAAGTACATTCACCTAGATTAACGTTTCCCTGTTTTCTGTTTCGTGCCCGCAGGGATGTAACACAACCTATAGCTAGCTACTTTGCGAGTGAACCTACAAAAGTTCTTCTATGCTGAATGGGGTCAAACTTCTGTGCAACAAAATAATGCAGAAAGTTCTTGTTTATGAAACCAGCAGCACTAACGATTTTCAGATATTTTCCACTTACCTACCTTCCCTTATAAATTTCCTTTTTTATTTTTCCATTTTTTTTCTGTATGATTGCTAAGCTGGAAAGGGAGAAAAATCTAGTACGCTTGCTATATGCATCCACATTTTTATCATTTTGCAGTTGCAAGTAGGTACAAATAAGCCAAAGCCAGTGACTTGATTTCGCATGGATGGAGCGCAAGAAGTAAGTACTTTTCAATTTGTTTAAGTGAGGCAATTCATTGATTTAATTGAACCGTTGTTTGAAAGGGATTCCATTTTTATTTCAACTGCTGAGGTTTGAGTTTTTACTTTTAATTCGAGCAATTAAAATTTTATTTTAATGTGAGGTGGACTAGATTGGCATTGCTTGCAGATCAATGGGCTTATCAGTTGAGTAAAGCTGAGGAGTTAAAAGCTTGGACCTAAATGATTTCATTTTACGTTTCTGTGTTCAATTAAATTTTCAAAGCTGACTTTTTCATCGATTGGGTGTTTTTACATCTTAGGCTTTAACTATTGCCATTTAATAATCATTTTAAAAGAGTGTCATGACAAGCTTAATTCAATGATTAACTATTTATTTAACCTATGTTTGTAACAACAATTTAATAAGTGTTGCAAATGGAGTTAAAGTTAAGTTAAAGCGGAGATGAAAATATTGGAATTGATTTTCAAAAATATAATTCTGAGCATTATATAAAACGATAAAAATATAGTTAAACAACAAAAACTATTGCTAGTTGTTTGTTGTTTGTTTTATTATTATTATTATATATTAATATTATTATTTATTATTATTTTTTGTTATGGTGGTTGGGTGCTGTATGAATAGGGTAGGCACTGAAAGGTATCAAACTGGTGATGCACAGTCGCTGCAACTATATCGTACACATCAATTGTGCTTATTTTACCTCCCCGCGGTAACCACCGGGTACTGGTCTGTCCATCCGGACATTCCTGCTAAACTTATAAGCGCGAGTGTTGAACACAGAAAAAATATCAACACTATAATGCTCTGCTTAATGACTGTTCTGATCGATTCGCAGAAGTCTTTCACGAGCCACTCAGAAAGAGGACGTACGGCGGATGAGCCCAACCAATTGGACCAACGGTGGCGTCAACAGTCAACGAAGGAGACGCCGTAATGAGCTACCTCGACGTATTTGGAGATAAGGTCATTGGGACAATTCAATGCAAGTTGAAATTGAGATGGTGGCGGATGAACCCTTAATGGGCCAACGGCAGCGCTCATATCCCCGAAGTGGGTTACTGACTCCGGATTCTCCGGTTCCTTTTGTCCAAGGAATACAACAAAGGACCTGGCCTTCCAGGTTGGGGGTTTTGCGTGGGGTTAACAACCCTGCCACGGAAAAAAGAAAAAGTTGCGAAGCGACCAATAGCCTCGGAAAAGGACGGATTTACTGTTGACGACCCGGAAAAACGAATCAAGGACAACGACCTTCGGATCTGCACGTGGAATGTTAGAACTCTTAACAGATCACGTGCATCCAAACAACTAGCGGAGGCCCTAGACTGCTACAGAGCAGGAATTACTGCCATCCAGGAAGTGCGATGGAATGGCCCGGTCAAAAGGAGGATGAAAAACTGTGACGTGTACTACGGTGATTGCGCAAGAAGATTACAGCGTTTCTTTGGGTGCGGATTCGTCATAAGCGGTAGACTTAGGCAAGAAGTCGTGGGCTTTCGACACGTAAGTGAGCGACTTGTGATAATCCGTATCAAAGCTTAATTCGCCAACATTAGCCTAATATGCGCTCATGCCCCCACAGAGGACAAAGATGATGCCACCAAGGATGACTTCTATGAGCTCCTCGACAAAACATATGAGCAATGTCCTAAATACGACGTTAAGATCGTACTAGGCGATTTTTACGCCAAAATAGGTAAAGAAGGAAATCTTTGGTAGGACTGTCGGAAAACAAAGCCTACACGACACAACGTCTGAAAACGGACTTAGGCTAATTGACTTCGCAGCGGCACATAACGTCACCATTGCAAGCACACGGTTTCCTCATCTCGATATACATAAAGGGACTTGGCGACACCCAGATCAAAGAACCTTCAATCAGATTGATCACGTTGCGATCGATGCAAGACACGCCTCCATTATCTTAGATGTTCGCACCTTCCGAGGAGCTACCATCGATTCGGATCACTACCTTGTTGCAGCAAAGGTAAGAATGCGAATAACCCGAACTCCACAACAACGGAGTAATACTGTGAGGAAGTATGACGTCGGAAAGCTGCAATCGCAAGAAACCGCCAAAACCTATGCCGATCGAATATCCCGTAACCTCTCAAGAAATCCAATACCGCCAGCATCAAGTGCCGAAGATCAGTGGCAACACTGCCAACAAGCCATCAGAGATGCCGCAACTGATGTGCTAGGTTTCACCAGACCACCACCACGAAACCTCTGGTTTGATGACGAATGCAGGCAGGCCCATGCAGCCAAACAAGAGACATATAAAGCGACGCTGCAAAGAAAGACGAGAGCTGCTCGCGAGCTCTACGAGCAGAAAAGACGGGAAGGACACCGGCTTCTCCAAAAGAAAAAGAGAGAGCATGAGAAGCGCGCGATCGAAGATATTGAGAGATGCTACTCCAGGAACAACGTGCGGAAGTTTTACCAACAGGTAAAAAGAACGTGCGAAGGAAAAAAACCCGCACAGAAGCCTGTAGAGATAGGACACACAAAACCGGCGGATTGGACAAAACATCACAATAGACAGGTACAACTTTGAGATAGTTAGGGACTTTGTGTACCTCGGATCCGCTATAACATCTGACAACAACATCTCGTCAGAAATAAAGCGAATAATTACTCTTGCCAATTGCTGTTTCTATGGGGTAGGAAGGCAATTGAGTAGCAAAGCCCTCTCTCGAAAGACAAAGAGACTCTGTATCAGACCCTAGTCATCCCAGTCCTGCTCTATGGCGCCGAGGCATGGACTCTATCTAAAGCGGATGAAGATATCCTTAGTCGTTTCGAGCGTAAGATTCTTCGGAAGATTTTTGGCCCCATCTGCGTTAACGGGCTTTGGAGGAGAAGGTTCAACCAAGAACTATACGAACTGTACAGCGACATTGACCTGGTCAAAAAAATACGCATATCACGTTTAAGATGGCTAGGCCATGTAGAGCGAATGGACAACAATGCTCCGGCTCGCAGGATCTTCGATTCCATCCCAGAGGGTAGACGCAGTCAAGGAAGACCTCGCTTTAGGTGGCGCGCTCAAGTGGAGGACGACCTGAACCAACTTGGAGTGCAAAACTGGAGGCAGCTAGCCAAAGACCGAGCTGGCTGGAGAGGCATGTTGGTTGAGGCCCAGGTTCGTCCCGAACTGTAGCGCCACCTAAGTAAGTAAGTAAGTTATATAAAACGGGTAATTTATTCTAAATTGATACCGTTTTATTTCACTTCCATTAGTATCACTTTGTTGCTGTCATTCTTCTTAAAAGTAATTTAAAGTGCAAACTAATTAAACAGTCTTCCCAATTAGATGAATTTGAATTTCTCTTTGTCGAAGTCTCTCTTGATGGAAACAAGTTTTTGATCGGCGTTATGTGTTTGGCACCAGATGTAGCAAATAGCACTTTAGTTAAGGATATTCTTGAAGATTGGGGAGCACTTTATTCAAAATGTATTATCTGTGGCGATCTTAATCTGAATTTTTTAAGTAAAGGTAATACAAATATTTTAAAAATGGTTGAATCGTTAGGTTTTCATTTAGTTAATGCGGAGTATCCTACTCATTTTTTCCCAAATAAAACTCCGTCCCTTCTTGACGTTTTTCTGGTGTCACAAGTTGAACTTGTAAGTCATTTCAATCAGATTTGTGTAGCAGGTTTCTCGCATCATGATTTGATTTTGTTGGTCCTAAATATCTTTCCGTCTTCGTCTGCTGTTGTTGAAAGTAAGTATCGACACATTTCTTCAGTAAATATTCAGTCTCTGATGAATGTCAAAACCTAAATTGGTCTCTACTCTATTGCACTTCTGATGTAAATGTTCAAGTTTCTGTTTTCAACGAATATATTAATTTTCTTTTTGATAAGTACATTCCGTTGAGAAAGAGAAAAATAAAAAATGTTAAAACTCCTTGGTTAACACAGAATATCAAAGAGTCAATACAGAAGAGAGACATTATGTTCCATAGATGGCGCAGATACAAATGTACATGGTTTTTAGAAGAGTATAAACGCATAAGAAACGCTACAACCTCCTTAATACGTAAGTGTAAAACACAATACTTTGCAAGTAAGTTTTCCACAGAAAAGTCAAGTGTAGCTTTCTGGAAAACCATTAGACTAATAGGAGTGACAAACGATAACACTAAAAGTGATCTTAATCTTAACCCCAACGATCTAAATGAGAAATTTATTAATTCATCAACAATTAATTGCCAAGTAGACTTCTCAACTTTTTGCAATGCTCCACTTAGTTTGCTGAGAGAATTCTCAATACAGGGGGTAGATTGCATATCTGTGGGAGAAGCAATCCTCTCCATAAAATCCAAAGCGACAGGGCTTGATGGTATTCATCCTTTATTTGTTAAAACCCTTCTGCCTGTCATATATAAAAATATAACTCATATATTTAACACTATTATTACGACAAGTAAATTTCCCGATCTTTGGAAAAATACAAAAATAATACCTCTACCAAAGTCCTCGTCACCAGGAAATAGAGATTTTAGACCAATCGCTATCCTACCTTTCTTAAGTAAAGTGTTTGAAAAAGTCATCACCAATCAAATGAAATCATTTTTGGAAGAAGAGAAACTCATAACTGAATACCAGTCAGGCTTTAGAAGCAAACACAGCTGCATAACTGCGCTACTCAAAGTTAGCGATGATATTCGTTCTGGTTTTGATGAGGATATGACGACCATTGCGGTTTTACTAAATTTTTCAAAGGCGTTTGACTCAGTAAATTACCAAATTATTTTATTCAAACTGAGGAGTCAATTCGCATTTAAAGAGTCTGTATCTTATCAATCGCACACAAGCCGTACACTACGAAAAAATGGAATCATTATATTTGCCGGTTTTTTCGGGTGTACCACAAGGATCTGTATTGGGTCCTCTTTTGCTTACTCTCTTCATAAATGATATTTCTAAGTGCATTCAACATTGTCAACATCACATTTATGCAGATGACGTACAAATTTATACAAAATTTTCAAAATCTAGTGAATTATCCGTGGTTGAAAGTTTTAATTCAGACCTTCGGTCAATCGATTCTTGGTCAAAACAAAATCAATTAAATCTAAATCCGATAAAAACCAAGGCTATGAAAATGACAAGAAATCCTATTGATTGTTTAACTCCTCCTTTATATATTAATAACATTCAAGTTGCATTTGTTAACACATTTAAAAATCTGGGGATGCATTTCAACGTCCGTCTTAGTTGGGATGACCATGTGCACCATATTGTTGCAAGAATATATGGGATTTTGCGAGGTCTCAGCCCCACGAGACAGTACTTACCCACAAACGTTAATATGAAACTTGTTAAGTCCTATGTTCTACCTTTGATACTCTATGGATGTGATTTTTTTTCCAATCTGAACTCAGAGTCTATTAATATGCTAAATGTGGCTTTTAATAATTGTGCCAGATACATATTCAACATCAGAAGATTCGATCACATTTCTTATTACTCCAGACAGATTGCATATTGTCCCTTACAAGCTCTTTTAAAATATAGAACACTTCTCACATTATTTAAAATTTTTCATACCGAAACAACTCATTATTTGCTTGACAAACTTAAGCTTGCACGTTCACGAAGATCAGTATTGTTCATTGTTCCTAGATATAAGTATTTAACAAGTAGCCGGCAGTTTTGCGTTCATGCTGTTCGCCTGTGGAACCAGCTTCTCCCAGACATACGAAGATTAAACACCATAAATCTTTTTAAAAACCGCCTCTTTGATCACTACGCAAATAACAGCAACTAAAGTCATTTTATGTCCTTTTCTCTATCCTCTCCTTATAATTCCCCGCACTTGCTTGTTTAAAATACTTATCGTTAGTAGTACATTGATGTAATTTATTTTTGTTAAACCTTTATATTTTCCTGTATATGATCAAAAGTCGAAAACTTATATATGTACAGAGTTGAATGAATAAATAAATAAATAAATAAAATAAAATAAATATTTGTACGCCGTATATGTGAGAATTTGAAGCTCTACAGAATGTAAATAATAATATTTAAACACTTAATTAAATGTAATTAATAAAAAAAAACACTTTATTGTGTGTGAATGTTATTCTATTTATTAATCTCAATAAAAATACATTAAAAGGAATTTTGTATGATGTTTTATCAGTTCCGAACAGTTTCGTTTTCTAACTACGACTGCAACTGATTGCGTATTGTCCATAGAGTAAATATGTATATTATCTATATATTATTGTCTCTATATTATCTATATATTATATTATAATTATTTATCCTTTTGTTTTATGTTTATTAAACTAATCAAAACATAACTGTTGATATCTAATTATGTATATTTTTCTTATTGTTTATATGGGACTTCAAAAAAATTTCAGAGGTAACCCTGGCATAGGTTATATGTTTGTAGTCTTGCCTTCGTTTATTTATGTTTAAAAAATAAAGATGTGACGTGTGATAGTATCATAGTAGAATAAAATCTAAAATCTAAATTTTCAAAAATAATCTTTCTAATGTGACTATTTCAAGTTTTTTGTTCTTTCTGCGACAATAACACACATAAGTCGGTTGATAATAAAAATTATTAGATAATTGCTTTTGTTAACCATTGGAAATCTTCAAATATAACTCCTTTTTCCAAGCCAATGAAAATTTGTATGCAAAATAAATCAATTCAATTTTAGTTCATTGGAAGAATGGAACATACATTTTCTTCACACTTTGCGAAATACATCCAAACTGTACCACAAATCAGAATTGTGTGATTTAAATTGAATGGAAGTACTGCAACGGTTCACACGAAACAAAGGGTACATACCCTAAAATAGTACCGAAATTCTTGACGTTATTAGATTCATCTCTGTAGATAGCATAGGAGAATCAGAGTAGTAGTAGATTTCAAATATTTCCAAATTTAAAACATAAAGTTCCGGGTTGAAATGAAAAACATGAGGATTTCTTACTTTCTCAAGAGTTCTCTCTTCTGTAAAAAAAACCTAAAAAAAATGTCACAGATTTGTACCACAATTGGAACAGAGCTATTATTATTATTATAAGATCATCTGTGAAACTAGTGTAGAAATGTTGAATGAATCTAATATATTTTACCAAAAATACCTTAAAATATGCCAAACTGTTTATTAGTGCTTTCTACTGCAAAACTTCATTATTTTGATTGAATTGTTCTAACTAATTAGCTCATATCTTAGGTACGCTTATGAATATAAAGTTTATTGAAACAAAATATTTCAAACAAATCGGGAACTTGTTTTGTTGGCGACATATTTTTTTGTAGAACATTCGACATTCGTGTAGTACGGCTAAAGAACTAATTCTGTTCTTGATAGTACGACCGAAATTGGTTTCAACAGGATGATCATTCTTAGAAGCGTGAGTATTACCGTTGAATTGTTTAAGAGGAGGAATTAAGCTGGCAATTTTACTAGAACACTGAGCGAAAAATTAACTGCAAAAAATGGAGAAATTAGAAACATAACGACGGTGTTCCAGTATTTGAACCTTCCATAAGAGATGATTCGTTATGCACATACCGAGAATCGTAAGCTGTTTAGTTTCCTTGATGCTAGTGCCACTTATAGATAGTGGCAAGGAGGTAAGTCAAGCATTGACGACACCAGACAGAATTGATTTTACGAAGCATTTTACACTATTGTCTTAATCAGAATTTAATGAGCTTATTATATTTCGCATTTGTGGTTTCAAACCCGAAAAGCAAGGATGTGAGTCCGGAAACAAATATTAGAAGTTAGGGGTACCATCGTCTGCGAAACAGGAGATTATTTATAGAAATGAGAAAAAGGATCGGTGATAAAACGAAGCCCTGGGGCATACCAGCATTTATATTATGGGTTTTCGGAACCCGTACAATACAACTTGTATGGAACGGTTCGAAAAAATATGGCTTTTAAAAAAAGCATTGAAACCTTTAGGATTTTAATTTCTGTAAAAAATAATGAGTTTTATTTTAGTGCTGATGTTTTCAGTAATGTTCGATTCAATTTTCAAAATTCACAACTGTAATGCGAAGTCGTATGAATATATTGCACTAAATTGCTCAACTGGATAGCACTTTAGGCAGTGGAAACTTCTGTGTGCAGAAAACGCTTAAAAATACCGTTGAATGTAAAATTACCAGTGAAATGCTATATATAAGTTTCATTGCACTCATTTGACCACAATGACAGAAACTGTATAATTTTTTAATGGTCACTGTTTTCTAGGGTAACCATAAAATTTTGAAATTATTGGGCTTCATAAATATGATAATATTTTTTATTTGCTATAAATTCACCCAAGCTTCGAATGGCAGTTAACTTTTTTAAAAAAAAAATGTATTTATTTCACATAAGGAACCTTAGGTCGAAACCTACTTTTGAGATACCAAGAGCTTATTTTTTAAACATGAACGTCAAGATCTCAGATAATTCTTATCAATTTGCATATAATCACTTCATTAAACCCTTGAAATATATGCAAGGAAAAAGAATCAAAATGTATTCACTTAGTTACTGATGAGCCAGCACTTGAAACATAATCTTGCATCATTTGTAGTTTAAAGTAGAAGATTTGTTTTGTTATTAAAATGAATGTCCGTTAAAAGGTCCACGTTGGCGTTGGCGTTGGCGTTGGATGGACTGATGGACAAACAGCTCCAGCTTGAAGGACCTTTTGTGTTTTTCGCGCGTTGCAGATAAACTTCATTCATTCAAATGGTACGACGTGTATGCCAAAGTAGCAGAAAGAGAAGTTACAAAGTAGTAACAATTTATGCGAATGTTTTATCCATGTTTATTAGTCAAAGTTTACAAGTTATTTTTAGGAATTATACAGAGTGAAAGGGGCACACAAAACCACTCTATCCAACTCATGGAATGGCAAACTAAGCAGCCGGCCATCCGTGGAATTTTCGCAGCAAATTTATTTGTATATGTGGGTGCGGATGTTGGACAAAAGGACAACACCAAAGACGAACGACATAAGCGAATTACTTTCCTTTTTTCAGCTGCTAAAAGGAAAACATTTTTTTCATAAAATGCCACCAGATTATACATATACAGCAGAAGTGGTGGAGGAGGAGTAGGATAAGGAAAATTTAAAGCAAGGACTCGTATAAATTTCAATCAGGATAAACTTTTTAGAAGTTTTGCACAAAAAGGCCCAAGTCCTTTTTCCATTGTGAATATACTTATTCCAACGTACTACTGAAAGTAACTTAAAATGAAAGGACACGGGAAACCAGGACAGGCCTATGCTTCAAAACAGAATTAAAAAGAAAACAATTGCTTTCCAAAAGCAAATTGCCTACTTTCTTCAGAAAATTGGTCCAAAATGGCACAATCTATGTAGGTACTCTGTCGAGGCTTGAATTTCGGACGTAACGCACACTACACAGCAGGGGACCGGTGGAAAAGAGGAGCGCAGTTTACAGCTAAATAAAAGTCAGAATACCAGTTCCAGTTAATCAGCGAAGAAACCTCTCATTCTACCATTTTGCCACATATAAACTGCTGCCGTCATGAACCTACCCACCAACACTATGGAGGTAATATATTTTGTTTTTCATGCAACGTACCTCATACTCTTTCGGACGTCCTGGGGCTCAGGTGGTCTCGGCCGGTGTTTGCAAACGACTACAATTCCAGCAACTATAATTGACGTAACTATAACAGCGCCTATCGCTACTACGGCAGCCAGTATAAGTAAAGTTGATTGCTTCTCATTGCCCTGATGTGTTGTTTCAGCTGGGGTCGGATCCTCAGATAGGATTGTTTCATCTGAAATTAAACAGGAAAAAATGAGTAGACAGGACGAAAAAAATTGTCGGAATGAAAATCTAATAAAATCTGAATGGCTATGAGCAAATTGGGTGAACTGGAGATTATATAGGAGCGCAATCGGAGAGGAGTCGAGTTCCAAAGTAATGGCACGTTTTCGAACTTCAAGAGCCTAAACTCACAGCAAGCACGAAACGAATATCTTTGAAGAGTTTACATCTGGAGGGAAAAACCATGTAAGAAGTTCTACAGAAAAAAAAAACAGCTTCTTTGCTTTTCTTCAGCCATTTACCGTTTTGTATCGAATCTAATGGGGGGTGAAGACATAAATAACATCCCGGCCCACTTGGCAATTTTTCTCTGGAACGGTGTACCTTGGTGTTTGTGCGTTTCTCGAAAAAGTGAAATATTGAAGAGCACACAGTTCACCGTTCGGTTAGCATGTGCACGTATTAAAGTACATTTTCCACAGCCCCAACTCCAATCCACCTGAAATTGTTTTCAATAAGAGGTGAATAAAAAAACACATCTGCTCCTTTGGAGCAAACCTCCTGTCTTCTCCTTGCTCCTGCTGTAGTCCTTGGAGACGGACGGGCCCGGTTATGTGATTTTCAGTGGAAAAATTAAATAAATAATTCCCAAAAGGGGTCTCCTCTTCTTTGGTCTTTCGTTTAGATTTTTGGCAAAAAACGTTTTCCTTTGGAGGCTTTTGTGGAACACAAAGTGAAATGAAATATTTGTTTTTTTTTTTTTTTTGTTGGGGCATGATTTAAAATTATAGAGAAGGAGATTCTTAATTGATTTCAAATTGATTTGAGAACTGTAGCCAAAATAATAAGAAAGCCAAAAGAAAATGATTTATTTTAGAGGCGGGGGGCATAGCAAATATGAAGCAGTCTAGGTGCTTGTTTGTCTGACTAAACAACCTAATGTATATGTTTTTTGGGTATCTACGTGCTTGGCACACAGTCTGGATAAAAAAATGTTTTTTTCCTTTAGACGAAATGTAAAGAATTTTAAATTTATTTAGATATTTTTGAAATTGTTTATATAATATACAAAACGCTTATGAACTTACCATATGGTCCCAATTGAGCGGCAACTCGAACTCTTTCGATTACTACTGGTGGCTCACTTCGTCCTTTGGCATTGACAGCGTACACTAAGAATTGGTATTCTCTGCCTGGCTCGAGATTATTCAATCGGAACAGTGGGTTTGATTCTTGCATTCGGAAAAGTGGAGCGAGCGTCGCCTAAAAAATTCAAGATTTTGACAAAGAAATTTTTTTAAAAAATAATGTTTGTTTTGTAGCTTTATTCTTAATTGAAATTTGTATATAATCAAACTGTAGAAAACTCAATAAATATATATATTATCTATACATAACAATTGGTGAAATATTTACAATTACGTTTACATAGACAAATATATATAAAGGGTCAAGTTCTGGGAATACGCAAGGCTGTGTTCTACTTAAGTAACCACTTTCCTAATTGTATATACTGTGATTTCTATAATAGAAATCGATGAATTTATTAGCACATAGTTTTCTGGGAAAAAATTGGTTGTAATCTAAGTAATGGCATAAGCTTTTTGAAACTCCATTTTTAATTTTGTGTGCGAATGAAATTAAAGGATACAAATTCAAAAAGTTCAATACGTTTCTCATATTAACGAGAAAAATCTAACTAGCTAAATAAAAAAAAATTGGTAAATATAAACTAGCCAGGAGGCTAAGCATAATTACAATAAGAGAATTCTGCCCGAAGTATTCTGGAATAAAACAAAATTAGAGGTCAACTTACTATGAAACTAAACATACATCCTAAGAACTTCGTTCCATACGTCATAGTAAAAAGGATAGGAACGTTTAACAGTACCTACGAAATTTGATTAAAATCTGTAAGGCCGCATTTATAAAGGGTCCGCTATCTAACGTTTTTTTTTTAACTAGTGCTTATTTCGTGAATGGTAACACTTAGCCCATGTCTGATTTGACAGATAATTAGTTTTATCCTTCCGCTGAACGAATATGGTTAAGTATACGCTTGAACAACGCTGGGAAATATTGCGACATTACTGCCTGCGATCGATTCCGATTTTGCCAAAAAAATCATCTTTTCAGATGAAGCTCATTTTGACCTTGGCGGGTATGTAAACAAGCAAAGTTGTCGCATTTGGGGCACAGAAAACACGCACGCATACATTGAAAAGCCGATACACCCAAAACGAGTCACTGTTTGGTGCGGATTTTGGTCCAGAGGCATAATTGGGCCAGTTTTCGAAAATGAGCAAGGAGTGACCGTTACAGTCAATGGCGATCGTTATCGGGCCATGTTGAACAAATTTTTGTTCACAAAAATTGAAGAGGAGGATATTGGCAACATTTGGTTTCAACAGGACGGCGCTACGTATCATACAGCCGAAGCTACACTCGATGTTGATGAAGCATTTTCAAAAAAAAAAAAGAAGTTATTTGGCGGACCCGTTAGATGGAATTTTTTTATATTAAGTATTAACGGATTTTTTTAATTTGACCGAAGATTTTTGTTTGAAAAGTTGTTGGCTCCGCGTTATGCTTTAAAAAAATCATAAAATAAGAAAAGGTAATTTGACTTCTTTATAAAATTTACTAAAAATAATTACTAAGCAGACAACAAATAAATTTAGAATAATATGAAAACTAGCGAGACTGACAGACGTCGTCCTGCCTTTCTTTAAATTCTTTTCATTTCAGCCAGCCTTTTCGATCGGTTTTTTTGCGTTCTACATAATGCATAAATCGGTTTTCAATTGAATTCAATTGACTACACTACTGGACGCGTTGAACGAAAAATTAACTCAGTTATAATTGTAAAGCCGACTGAAGTAGATAACAAAAGAAAAGATCTCTTTAAGAGTATAGAGTAATGGTTTAGCGAGCATTATATAGGTATTTTTATTAAGGTAGAAGGATGAAAATCCTTTTTCTTTATTTGAAAGGTCCATGTACGCCATTATGTATGGAATAAGAAATCTTTCAAATTTCTCAGACCGCGGCGATGTTCTCGGCCGATCTGCTTTCCTTTGATGTACGAATTTTGGCTTATTGATTACGGAACCAATCGTTTCAAATTTGGCCATCAAAAGTTGAAGAGTTGAATGATTTGTGGTGATTTGGCATCAGCAACTGAATAATAAAAAATAGATTTGACAGATGTCATTAAAACAACATGGCGACACAGGATGCCAAAATCTACGGGCGACGATTGAAAACTCACTTTTATTCAAACTAATGATATTTTTTTTAACCTTATTTAATTAATGATATTTTGTTGTAATTTGTTTCAATTCGTAAAATTCGCTCATTCCCATCTAGTGGGGTGAATTAGCTGAGAATTGTATCCAAATATTTCACATCTGACAACCATGCGCCCTTTTGGATTTATATAGTACATGGGTAGATGATTCTAAAAAGCCCGGGACACAAATTTTTCTGGTCTCCTAGCGGCCAATTTTTTTCCTATACAACTCGGGTTTGCGTTTTTATATTTACCTATATTGTTAATGATTATTAAAAAAGGAGAAAACACGCTTTTCAACGGTATATCTTACAACATCATTTAGGGTCATATAATACCAGAAATGTTCAAAACTTTGCTATAAAATCTTCTTTTTTTTATTTTGATTTCTTGAGACATTTTGCTAAATTATCTTGAATCTGTTAAATATATATCGGAAATTTTATCAGGTAGTTTTTTGTTCATCGAAAAATTCCCTTTCATATATCACTTCTATTTTATCATAAAAAGTTGCTAAAAATTCACCAAAACAATGTAGCATATCACAGCAAGTCGTTATTGCAACGAGTTCTATCGAAGAAATAACTGCCCCTCCAGGAGCGGACTGAAGGGTTACGTGTCAGAAAAAATATTTTTACACACAATCTTCAGATGCATAAAACTCGTTATGTAGAGGTCTTAGCTGAGTATATTTTATATTTTCAGATAGGTATTGAGCTTAGTTACTCGATCACACAAATCCGGCCGTCACACGCCTATATCCCGTTATTTTGTTTCCTTTTCCTTGTTTTTGTTTTGTTAACTACATTAATATTTTCCACAAAACTGCCTGTGATAATTGTGTTGTAATAGAGGGGGAAATCAATCCGAATAGTAACTCAAATCAATACCAACATGATGTGAATATGGTTGGCTTTCATTAGAGAAGAACATTATCTTGTATAAATTTTATGGAACAAGACGTCGTACAGTGCGTACAGAAGAGTCATTGCTGGTGTAGAGCGTGGCGTAGAAGAAGACCAGAATCAGACTATCCACCATTGTGTACAGGAATTGGATATGTGTCACTCAACTTTATGGAACATTTTGCGGAAAGATCTTTGTTTTCGTTCTAACAAAATCCAACTCGTGCAAGAAGCCACAGGATCACCTAGCAAGGCGTAAATCCGGTGAATGGACTCAAGGCAAGGTTGCCGTTGATCCCAATTTTCATTAGCGAATTTTGGTTGAATGGATACGTCAGTAAAAAAAAGAACTGCCGTATTTGGAGTGACGATAAACCTCAAGTGTATGTTGGAACACCGTTACATCCACAAAACCTAAATGTTTGGTGGAATAATTGGTCCGTACTTCTTTAAAATCCGCTATACAGCCATAATTACTGACCTTTTCGTTTCAACAAGGCGGCGCAACATGTGACACAGCTCGTGCCAGAATTGATTTATTTAAGGAAACGTTTGGTAACCGCATAGTTTCACGTTACGGACCCGTGAATTGGCCTCCAAGATCGTGCGATTTAACGCCGCTTAACTGTTTTCTGTGGAGATGTGAAAAGTCGTTAAGTCTACGCCAAAAAGCCCGAAACGATTGAATACTTGTAGGAGAACATTCGTCGCGTTATTGCCGATATACGGCCACAAATTTTGGAAAAAGTCATCGAAAATTGGAACTCTAGATTAGACAACATCCGAGCCAGCCGGCTCATATTTAAACTACAATGCCAGAAAATTATCTTTCGAATAAGGTACCTGAATTTCATGACAATTTGAAAAAATTATTTTATTTATTGTTTTATTCCATTTAAAAGTTATATATCTCTAAAAACAACACCCTTTATTGTCACAAAAAACCGAATTAATTTTGTCTTCATTGTGATGGGGCAGAGGACCGTGGTTACAGAAATTTGTCTTTTGGTTTCTACCGGGCATTCCAAACATTACCCTTATCGAAAATTCAGAACTGTCCGACCTTTTTGTAAGGTAAAACATTTTTATTTACTGCATATAAAGCGGCTGTATGACATTTAGGAACCTGTTGGCGGTGGCAATAACGACTTGCTGTGACATGCTACATTGTTTTGGTGAGTTTTTAGCAACTGTTTATGATAAAACAGAAGTTATATACATATACGGTTCGAAAGAGAACATAATTGGAAAAAAAGTATATAATACAATTTTAGATATTCGAAGTTATTTTAGTAAAATGTCTAAAAAAATCAAAATAAAAAAAAAAGATTTTAACAAAGTTTCGAATATTTCATGACCCCAAATAATGTTGTCAATTATATCGTTTCACAGCGTGTTTTCTCTACTTTATATATCACTAACCATATTATAGGTAAATCCAAAAACTCAAACCCGAGTTTCATAGAAAAATGTAGAATCGTGTCAAACAAATTGGCCGTCATATTGATTACGTCATCAATGCCGCTAGAGGGCCAGAAAAATGTGTGTCCCGGGCTTTTTAGATTAATCTACCCATGTACTATCCAAATCCAAAAGGGCGAATTGGTTGCCAGACGTTAAACTTTTTTTAGCAAAATCTTCTCGTTTTACCAATTCAACAAAATCTCAAATCTTATAACCATTTCGTCGAATACTTTAAAGCTTTGGAAGTTTTTTGCCACGTAAGCCATGGCTATCTTGTTTCCGGCCGTCTAGACCTAGACGTTTTTTCGAAGAATGTACATCTTTCAAATTAAACATGAAAGGTGGCTCTCACTCAAACCTTGCGCTTTTATTTCGGCGTGCGTACAAAATCCAGAAAACCTTAAAATATATATTTATCTTAATATATTTGCCAATTTTTTTCCTGGAAAATTCAATTTGTTTTTCCAGGGCTTCTAAGAAATTTTTAAACTTGCAATATTTGCTTTTAAATTCTTTTCCACAATCATTTCAATGGATCTAATTTCTTTTCGACTTTTTTCCCTTACAATTGAAGCAATTAAAATTAAAATTAAATTAAATTAAAATTATTTTCCTAATAATAAACTTTCAGTCTAGACTTTTTTTTAGTTTAGAAAATGGCCCTAGAAAAAATCATTTCTACATTACATTACCTTACATATTGATCTGCTCCGTAGATAAATCTACGAAGTAGAGACACTTATGAGCACTGGCTGCTGAGGCCATCGGCTCAGACAATTACAAAGACAACACACAAGACAACATTGATACAGGACTGAACAGAAGATAGAGAGAGGACGGAAAACAGAAAACACATAACACATGTCAACAGCACGCAGTTGGTTTCGAGACGGTCCCCCATCTTTCCACTAACCACGCGCAACGATGCTTGATTTCGCTGATCTCACGGGAAGCTAACTTTATATTGAAAATTGCAAAAGAAAACATTTTTTAATTATTTTCTTGTATCAAAGAACGGCTGACTCACCGGGCGTTGCTCGGGTATAAAATGCATTTTTTCTGGATCAAATTAACAGTACCACATTTCGGGTCCAACAGTTACTTCTCGACTGAAAAGGTAAAACATCTTATGTCAATTTAAGATGATTTGCTTATTATTAATGGATCTTGTTATCATTTCAAAGGAGCATAGATCTGTCTCATCCGTATTCTTCTATCTCATTCCTTTTCCTTTTTATTAAGGAAATTTTTGTATCTTATGTAGGAAAATTGTATTCTGACACAACGTAAAATATCTTAAACCCACATAAGATGTTGTGTTCAATCGAATAAAAAAATTGTAAGCAGGCTTTAGATTATTTTATCTAAGGAGTTTGTTATGATTGTAAAAAGGTAAAACATATTAAGTTGACTTAAGATACTTTACCACATGCAAACCAAATAAAAAATCACCCTTAAGTTGACTTAAGATACAATTTGTCAAAAAATGTTTGAAAAGTGAGAAAAGGTAAATCATCTTATGTTGATATTAGATGTTTTCGTGAAATTTAAACCGTTGTTTTCTGAGCCCTAAGTAGACATTGGATAATTTACCGTTTGTAAAATAAAAAAAATACACGCAATAACGATGACATAAGATACATTCTATGGCAGTTTATTATTATTATTATCTACATTCCATTTAGAAACTTCGGTATCGTTTTATAAAAGACTTTTATGGACTTACAATTTGACAGTGCATGACTGTGTGTCTGGACAACCAGTTTGCATGATGTGGCATGAAGGCATTGCTAAACGTGGTGGAAACGAAATAGCTTCAAGTATATTGCAATACTTAAAATCAATCCGAAATGATTGTAAGCATATAATTTTGTATAGCGACTCTTGTGCTGGACAAAATAAAAACGCATTTGTTTCAACTATGTTTTCAACATTTATGCAGAGCGAAACAACAATTGAAACCATCGACCATAAATTTCTTGTTCCGGGGCATACGCATATGGAATGTGATATCGATCACTCCTTGATAGAGCGTAAAAAGAAGAAAACGCATGCACAGATTCATCATCCACGGGATTGGTACTTGTTTATATCAGCATTGGGGACCAAAAACATTTTTAAAGTACATGAAATGGACCAATCAATGTTTTTGAACTTTTCAGCGACCTTAAAAGAAAAATGTATGTGGCGAAAAACAAATACTAACGGAGAAGCTTTTAAATGGAGTTCAGTTAGATGGCTGAGGTACACAAAAACATTTGGAATTATCAAGTATAAGACCAGTTTAGCGGAAGAAGAGGATTTCAAAATATTGAACATTGAAATATTGAAGTGATGTAAAAACGGCATACAATGGACCCATGAAAATAAGTGCTGCAAAGAAAAAGGACCTTGTTGATATGCTTGATTTGATAAATTCAAACTATCATGACTTCTACCTTAATCTGCAATCCGATGATCAACCGGATATTCATCCAGATCTTTCAGAGGACTCGAAAGAAGAAACCTAATTTTTAACTACCCATTTTATTTTTAAGTTCGAAGAATACTTCAATAACTTAAAAATAACATCAAATATAGTATTGATCTCTATGAATTCTTTTAAAGATTTTCTGTTACCGTTAACTTTTTTTAACTGAAATGTGATTTAAGAATAGTCGTTTATGTTTTTGAAGCTTTTATTTTTAAATTTAATAAAAGTATTAAAATTTCATCTTATGTCTCATTTATTTCTTCTAAAGCATTTGCAATTCATCTTACATCGACTTAGAAACTGGGAAGATTTTTCGAAAAGAATAGGCAAAGAATCTTATCTCAACTTAAGATTTTAGAAATCAATAATTGAAAAAAATTTTAAATAGGCAAACTATCTTAAGTCATATTTAGGCATGTAACTCACAAAATATAAACTATATCATCTCACAATAAATTTATAAAAAAAGTACGTTAAATTCTACATAAAAAAAGTTTTTTTTAAGAAGTCTTTGTTTGAAAGGTTTTTTGGAAAGCTTCTATTTAGAGTTTTTTTGCTCTCCTGAAAAATGCTAAGAATAGACTTAAGATGATTTACCTTTTTAGTCGAGACTTAACACCACCAACGTTATCGTGTAAATACACTCAAAAAAAGTTTTAAAAATTAAATATTGTTGATATGAAAATATATGCGGGGAAAACTACATTACTATATCATAAATATTTCCACCCCAGATCCAGCGAAATAATCGTTTCTTATAATATAGTCAAGGCGGCCTGTTATGATATCCAAAGCTGTGCATGCTTATTTCATCTAACCAAGGACAACTTTCCAAACCGTTTAAGGATGAAATTAAATTCTATAGAGATTATACAAAATTACGCTTTGTTCAGCTGCTATTCTGTGCCTGTGCGTGAATTTGTAATGAGGACGTATTTCTGGCGGACGCAGCACAATTATTAACATAATTTTGTTTTTGTTTTATTTCTTTTAACCATTTCCTAAATGAATTCCGTCTATCCTTTGTCTAAGCGACGTTTACTCCTAATTAACAATTGTTTTAAAGAGGAAGGACCTATCCGAGTACTTTTTTTAATAAACCCTAAGGAGAAAGTTTTTTTTCCTTTAATTTTAAGATGAATATTAAATCATTTGCGGACTAAAGCCGAACCCAAACAATCATCCTTTTTTTAGATCCATTTAATTTGTTTAGGATTGATAAGGATACGAAAGGTTATTTCCCAACGAACAGTCTAATTGACGAAATTATTCAAAAAAATGTAACTCTTGTTTTTTTTTTGAATTTTATATTTGTCGTTTGTAGAAGAAACAATAACAAAAATTTTAGCATTTAAATGCCGACTTTCACGTAGGTTTAAATAGCTTTGATGAACGTGCTTGTTTAAATATAATCTACTGCGGCACTGTTGGTTATCGAAAGTTAGTTTTTAGAATTATATGCATTTCAATTCGATAAAATTAATTAGAAAATATTTATGTTGTATGTAGGTAAATATATCTATAATTATTTTTCCGGTGTCATCAAATGCACATTTTGCTCAAATTCACATTAAAAATTGCCACTTAAAATGAGGTATTCATATTGACGTTTTTAATATTATCGATGAATGCTATGAAAATTAAGTGTAAATATCTCTTGTATCAATATTTAATGAATTTTTTACCAAATAAAAAAATTGAAAAATATTTCAAAAAACGAATTCATTATGTAACCTATGCTCTTCCATATTTGTATGTCACTTAAATGTTTCAAGAAAGTTCGACACTTAGGGTGTAGACAGTATTCAATGAATGAAATAGAAAACCAAAAACGTTTTATTTTATAGCAACATAAGAAAGATTTTTTAAGTGATGAAAACTGAGAAGGGTGAAACAAGGGAGCGTCTCAAGGCCAAGCCCTTATTTGTTTCTTTAATGTTCATGAAATAGTGCAGTCAAAGCGTAGTTAAAATCGCTCTCATGTTACAAAAAATATACTCAATGAAATTTTCTGGTGCGTTTTGAGATATCCGCGAAAAACCGCGGCATTTTTGCACTTTTTCGGTTTTTTGCCTACGTTTCGGAAACTATGCGTCTTTTCCATTATATTTCCTACAAAATTCATGCATATTGCTAATTTCTCAGGCGTACTGTTAGCCCGTTAGAGCGTGTTGAAACTTCAACATAATTTCCCATTTCTGTAAAAAAAAAACAATTTTCGCTGTAGTAGAGTACCGTCCAAAACCGTTACAAAATTCATATGTAAAAAAATTGTTTTGCGCTCTAACGGGCAACGGTACGCCTGAGAAATTAGCAATATGCATGATTTTTGTAGGAAATTTAATGGTCTTTCATTTTGTTGTGGATAAAATTTCAGTTAAGAAGCATAGTTTCCGAGATGTAAGCAAAAAACCAAAACGCACCAGAAAATTTTGTTGGATTTCTTCAGATTCGGATTCAGCCACCCAAAAAACATAGACTTCGAAAAAAAATCCGTTTGTATATTATTTGTAACATGAAACTACCGTAAGACTGGACTAAAAGGAAATATTTGAAAAATGAAAAAACCTTTAGAATCAAAGAAAAGTCCTCATAGAAAAACCAATTTCGATGAACTGGAGGCAATTGTCTGTAAAGTTTTTGCCACGCGTTTAAAAATCGATTAAGGATTTCGTAACGACACTAACACCAAACTTTGCATTTAACAAAATTCATTACAAAGTCAGAAACTAGTAGAATTAAAATATATATGATTATGCTGATTATGCTGTTATTCAATAATTGAGCACCTGCTCATATATGAGAATTAAACTCAAATTTTAGGTAAATACACGGTTTAAAGATTGTGGTCAGAACCAATGGATCGTCTAAGCTAAGGAAACCTCAGGAAATAATAATGTGGTTTTCAGTACAGAACGTGAAGCTTTTCGGATAAACGTTACAATTTATAGTCTAAAGACAGGAAAAATAATTGGGATTTTGCAATGCTGCTAAAATTTATGTTCATCTATTCCCTCCGGAAATGTGTTGTCCTTGTCACTTGTATTTATTAGAAATGATTTTTTCTACATTCCTAACTACTACAATCCATGACTAGAGACTAAAGTTATTTTCAGAAAGGCCAAGGCAAATATTAAGGAAATAGTTTGGTTTCTAAAGTATGGGTGGAAACTAGGCTCGCCAGGCTATTTTGAATGGGTAGTGAGCTCAAATTGACATTTTAATTTTGTGTTAGGGGCAAGTAATGTACATGATCAATGAAAACTTTCACTTGGATAGTTACGTTTCTTTTCTTTGGTCCACGAACTGTTTTTGTAATTTTTTTTTTTGACTTGCGTTTACGTATCTTCAAACAACTTACCTACAACACATTTGAGGCAGAATTGCAGAACGATTTTTGAACTGCAAAACTCAGCTGTCAAAACAAGAAGCCGTACACTTTTCGAATCAAGCTCTTTATTCTGATAATAGTTCAAATATAGTCTGTTCAACAAAAATTGAAGATTTATGAAAGTGTGTAATTTTTGCAAATGATGCCACAAAATCCCTCAATACCCAGTGAAATTAAAAAACTCAACCACTGATTTACCTACGACTTACATATCGATTGTTTTTGCTTTTGTATTGAAAAAAGCACATTAAAAAGCATTATACTTCAAATCGTGGTAGATTTTTCTTTTGATTTTGTTAAAAAAGCTTTTAAAATTGGTGCTTTTCTAAAACCACTACGGAAACTCTGTTATATTTTCGCTCCCTAACAACTTAAAGAAATTCCACTGCGGACAGAGCGGTGAACGTCCTATCTTCTCTGTACTAAATTTTGTTTTAACAGAGTATAGTTCTTGGTGAAGCAATTCATTTCGACGAACCAACGGACGTGGTGTGTAAATGCTTCAAATATCAAAGATTTCTGTTTCAGTGATGCGTTGAAATTTAGAAACAAAGCTTTACAAATAATTGATATTTTCCAAGGATGTCTCTAGCAAGAAATTCGAGCAAAATTGTCTCACCGTCTGAGGTGTTTTCTCAAACCAAGTTTTCCTCACACCATGTTTGAAATTCGAGTGTATACGACCCGCTTTATGTACTTCGCAGATGGTAGACATATTTGAGCAACCTTAAAATGCAAGGACAAGCAACCAACATCATCTAATTTAAGGACCAGTTGGAATATTTTTTTAAAAAAACTCACAAACTGGAGTAGGAAGAGGTAATTGAAATTAATTAGGCAATATCTTACAAACCATGCACTACATTAATTACATCAAGAACCAAACATGAATGCTCGAAAGAAAATTTGGAAAATTTAATAACCAACAACCCGAACCATTAGAGCAGGAGAACACAAAATATTTTCGTGATTTGTGCAATTTTCAGCTCAAACGAATTCAAAAACCTGTAAATGTAAGCGTTTCTGAGATATTTCTGATAGATAACTTTAAACACGAGTTCATTGAGTTAAAAATAATTATTTTGCCAAAGATGATTCCGGAGAAAAGTCATTAACTTTAACTTAGCGATTATGGTTTAACAATTATTGATAACATTCGCTTCAACATACCAATGTAAGGCTGAGTTTTCTTCACTAATAAGCATTAAAACAAATCTAGAGAATCTAGAAATAATCTATATGTCAATATCAAAGGAAATTGTTCTGAAAAACATATAAATAAATACTTCATACGCAGAAATCAAGCACAATCAAAAATTCAAGAATCAAACTATTAAAAGGAGCAGTTTTAATGCGGAGATGATGTGAATCCTCCTTCAGGCATGGAGTACACTTTCCAAAACCTAACATTGCGCATCAAAACTTATAAATAATTAGTTATCGCAACGGATTCAGTTTTCTAAAATTACGAAGAACACTTAATGCAGAGTAAATTAAAAAAAAATTACTTTGGATTGTACATAAGAACCATTTCATTTGATAACATAAAAAAGAAATAACTCTTTTAAAAATCGAATACAACCCATAAATGAACTGTGTTTTTTCACTAAAATATTTCCTCGCAGAAGTGTCCTTAAAATCACTTCACCTTCGACATTCTCCCTATAAACTGCCGGCGCCTTTTTTGATTATTTTTTTTCAAAAACAAGCTATTATCGACGAAATGTAGGAAATTCAAAAGTGTGTTTTCTCCCCTTAAATGCTGCAACTTGGTTGGCTCTTAAGGGACACAGAGAACTACGAAATTTTAAAAGGAAGTTCTTTAACTTTAAATATTTATTTCAACACCCAACAACAACCGCTGGCGTTGTGCTGTAAACCATTTTTATTCCCTTACCTTTTCGGCATCTCGAACCTTTATCTAGGCTATTTTTTTTCCAATCCCCCCCAGTATTTATTTTGTTTTGGGACCTGTGGTAGCCTCCTTGTAAATGTTTATAGCCACCCATTTCCGATGACTTTTCAGTGGAAACGTGACCGTTCGTTATCAGTCAATTGACTACGAAATTACATCGAATTGGGAACTGGCAAATGGGCAAAACTACCCTCATTATCATCGAACTGTGAATTTATTCCCATATTATGTATATAGACCCTCCTCTCTTACCAAGCTTATAATCGTTATGAATTTCTCAAACGGGCCATATATAAATTACATATACACAAAAGATAAACACTTAATTGCCAAACCTTTGTGTAAATATATTCTGTCCAAGTCCTTACGATTGAGTTGTCATGGGAATTCGGATCGGGAGCCTTATTCTGATTCGACAGCAAAAACGGCTCAGCATGTACATACATTTCACAGAACAATGAGTTTTAAATCAAAATGAACATCAACTTAAGGACGAGAACGAAAAAAATTAGGTCCTGTCGGAATCTCCGAATATTATACCAAAAATAAATTCAAAGCAAAAAAACTTTGAATTTTATTTTCATTTATAAAACCTCTCCTACATTTTCGAAGAAAGGTCACTAAATGGCCCATGAAAGCAAGGAATGGAGACAAAATTAAAATCATTCAATCAGAGGGAAAAGAATTCGAAATTCGAAAACACCATCGGCAGCCATGTGTAAAATATAAACAAAGCAAGACCAAGCAAATCGTCGAAAGAGTCCATACATTCCAAGATTACTTGACGAATTACAATTCGACCGGAAAATGGTTTCGCATCCTTATTTCCGATGATATTGTACGGATTTCTCTTTTGAAATGGAAACAATTTATGTGACAGGGATTGGTATGACTGTCAGTCAGTGGTGTGTGTGTGGGTTTTTGGGTGTATATGTTTCAACTCGGTTCAATTCAGTCGAATCCTCATGTTTATAAATTAAATTTTCAAACCTTGACTGCTGCCTGTGTAACCCTCACCTGATCATTCATCGTTGAAATCTCATTATCGTTGGTTTCAGGTTCGGTGAAAGTTCTTGTTGTGTCGCTCGAGTAGATTGGATTTCCTCCGATAACCTCGAGAAGAAAGTGTTGCAGAAGGCCTCCGTCACTGCCAGCAACGCAAACAACCTCCAAGAATGTATCGTTACGCAATTCACATCCCTTCGGGGCTTCAGGTGTATCTGAAATATAAACAATTCGTATCTTTATATTAAATCTACACGGTGGGCCTTGCGGCATTTTGAAATTTAAAATAAAAGTCAGTAAATATAGGTGGATACGGATACGTTAAGACGGGTGTAATGTCCCATATTAAAAATGTCCTGTCCTTTTTTTGTGATGTTGCCTTAACAACAGTGGCGACGTAGGTGGGTCCTGATTAATACAATCTCATCATTGTTGTTGGGTTTTCATGTCATACTGGCCCGGTCTCCGGGTGTGTACTTTGTATCTGCTGTGTTTATCGGACAGGGAAACACAGCATAACCGGGTGTTTTTAATTGCCAAGACCATGCATTATCAAAAGTTGTCAGATACAAATGAATTGGTGTGTGTAGAAGATAATACTTGGTAAGCTTATACTACATGGGAATATAAATGAGTACTTGATACCTCTTTACTTTTTTTTTGAAGAGTCAAGAGTGTGTAATAAATTTGTAGATATTATAAAAGGACCTCTTTTATTAATATGAATAAAAAGCCTTTTTTAACAGGAACATTTTTTGTTGAATGTTCTTGGCCAAAAAAAAAACGGATGATCGCATGAATAGGTAGGTATACGTTTTCAAGTATACATTTTTGATCCGAAATTAGGCCTTTTCTAACATTATTAAATATTTTATTTCTTGAAAGCAAACGATATAAATTTTGTTGTTCTTTATTAAGTTAAAGCAAGGAAGTTCTAAGAATCGCTTACTATGCAGTAAATTGTTTGTTATGCTTATTATTTGTAATTATATAAAATTTTAATGCATTTCAAATATGTAAGAATTAAAAATAAAATAAGAAATTAATCATAAAAAGGTTTCTAAGAATAGCAAAATAATCAAAACTTTGTGAAAAGTAATAAACAGAACCATTTTTTAAAGAATTTTTAAATGAAAAATTTTCTCTAAGAAAAGCGTGGATTTTATTGATTCCAATATTTTCGTGAAATACGATTTTTTTGAGCATGGCTCTCGGGATTCTGTCCCCAACTCAAACTCCAAAACATCTATTTTATTCCCTCGAAACAAAGCTTTGTTAACTTTGAAGAATGTTTTGAGGGTTTATCTTACTAAAAAGACCATTTTAGATCAGTACGTGTCTCGTCACTCCCCAAGCCATTCCTCCAATATTTTCAAACTTTTGGGGTTTCATCGTTGATTTGCTGGAGGTTGGCAAAAGATCCTGCTCTAACTGCTCTAAGCTGCAAGGAGCAAGATTTTATTTTTCAATACAGAATTCTGCTCAAAGCTGCTTTCATTTTTCTGATTTACTGTTCAATGAGTTTTTCTTGAGTAAATTGCTTTGAGTAAGAGCAAATGAGAGCAAGTTAGAGTAGAAGTGTCAATATCAGATGCTTTAATTTATTTTTGATATATTTTTTTCGTCGAGAATTGAATTAAATATCGAAAAATACATATTAAATAGTTTTAATTACCCAAAAGCATAAGAATTCTAAAAATGTTATTGAAAAGCGTCATATTGAACCTATACCTAGTCTAATGAGGAATGCTAACACCAAATGTTTTTTGTCTTGAAACATCATGAATAACATTCGGTGATCTAATTTGTTATGACATTTATCAGTTGTTTTAATCTGCTCTACGCTGCTCCCATTTGCTCTGCTCTACTATCTACTCTAGCCTTCATTGGACAAAGTGTTTGTCTCTTCTGTGGATTTAGATGCCCGACCTTTTTTGGAGTATTTTTTTAGATTGGTGACATTAGAAAACATTTAAACAGAGCCTTCGACAGTTTTCGCCCTTAGGCTATGCTAAAATGATAAATAATTCAACAAAATACCCACAAAACAAAACAAAATGCTCCACTAACTTGATTGTTTTTTAAATTCATACTGTTGTCTTATATTTAATTCTTGTTTTTCTCTTAACTTACTTCGAATTTCAGTAAATTTTGGGCGTTTTGACATTTTTAATTTGGGAGATAAGGCTTAACGCCGTAGTTTTCAATAAAATTCTCATGAAATGGCTTTAGTTCACAATAAAGTCCAATGGCTTTAATGCATTTCAAAAGTCCAAGATCTACTTGAATATATTTGTTTTGGAGATATTAGTTTGGGTATTTTTGCCATGTAGATTATCTCTTTGTGGATTTTGCTTCTGGGGATTTTAATTTGTGAATTATGTCTTGGGGGAAAATGTCACCAACCCAACATTGGATAAACTGTTAGTTAAAAAACCGTTAGTCCAATACCAGTTTTTCGTCAAGTGATCGGCTAATCTAAGAGTAACTACTATTATTTTGCCCAAAGCTATGTGACTTAGAACACTAGTAGACAAAGGCATTTGCATGGTTTGTCATTACAATAGGAGTTAGGATTGCGGATGCAAAATTTTGGCGTAGAAAAAATGTGTCTTTTAACTCTCCGCCATTTGATCAAAAAAAGATTTCAGACCTTAAAGCGAATCAAGTCATTCATAGAGTTGGGATTACAGAATGCGATTTCACAGTTCACAAGAAATGTCAGCTAAACAAATTCTCTATTCAGTTATAAATCATTGTCGGACGACTGATTTCCTTTAAATTGACATTTTTTTGAAAGGTATTTTCTTTTTTATGGCCATTAACCGTTTAACAAGCAATAAGTGTCCTGAACGTTTTTAAGGCAAAACGTTTTATTTGTGGTTAAAAGTTAAATAAAACTAATAAAAATAAAATATATTGAACTGGAAATGTTGCTCCGTAAACCAAAGTGCTTCTACGTTAATGTGGCAAAGGATTTTGAGGACAATATTATAAATTTGAATTTGAATTAACAATCCCGGTACGTTTGCCAAAGCCTCTATTGCATTACTATGTCTTCCCAACACAATGCCCCCTAATCGCTTTATCCAGGTTTCTCTTCTCTTATTCTGACAATAATAATGAAAATGAATGTGTTAGGTACATTTCCATTCAACAGCACCCTTTATCCCTCAGGATCCACTCCTCCCGCTACAATTTCAAACACAGCTGATCAACAGTTTTAATCAGAAGCTTGACAACAAAATTGATTATATTCTTTGGTCCTGAGTTGGGCGCCAGGAGTTTGTAAAATTAAAATGCCTGATATTGATAAACAAACACACCCCAGCCACTGGCATGGCGTGGTAGGTGTGTTCATGATGTGTCTGTGATATGTTAAGCTGTCTGGTTTAAATTATTCCACTTTATTGAACTTATTTCGGAGTTCGGAAATGATATAAGACCTCCAAACGAAAAATAAAGAGGATTGTCGGTTTAACTAAATTAATGTTAGCCCTGTTGGTTCAGCGGAAAGAGCAAGGTTTATGTTTTCACATCGTTGTGTCACATCGCAAAGCGTTAAGATGAAGTTTGGATTCCCATCGGATTTGGCTTGTGAAATGATTTTTAAGCATTTTAAATACACATACACAAAACTGTACCCACTCTTTTCTGTGTTGGAAAACCCTTTGGGGCAATTTAATATTAATTTATATTCAGCCGGATAATACAGACATGATAAATGCTTGGTTTGCTTATCCGGCAAGTAGATTCAATACTTAAATGATGTATTACGACCCGAAGGTATTTTGGAAAACAAATCAAATAAAACTTACTGGCAGGCAGAATGTGAACCAAACATGGCGTGGTTTGGCGTCCGACTGCGTTGCTGGCCCAGCAGGCAAGGGTTATAAGCTCGGAATCAGTTTGGGGTAGATATGTCATGGTGCTCACCAGTCCAGTCGAGAGAATTCTCGAATTCAAAACCTTAATGATGGGTGATAGGAGTTTTAATTAAAATGCAATAGCATTTGGTTACAGTTAATGATAAACGTATTTTAAAATGTGAATTAACTATATGAAGAGGACAGTTTTACATACCGGGGAAACGTTCCTTGTGTTGTTGTATGTCCAGCTGAATTTGACTGAGTCAGGGGGGTCGGCATCTACCTCACATTTCACGGATATTGAGTGCATGTTTATTGCACCCACTGAGGTTTGTTCTGTACCAGGCTTGCATCTAGGTGAATCTGTAAATGAAAAATGAGACATAAAAGCCGTAAAAAACGTCGGTGAAAGAAAAAAGTTTGATTTTTTGTAGGTTGGTGTAGTGAATGTAGTTGGTACTGATTTCCTGAAGATTAAATTATGCTTCAGTGACACAACAGTCTGTGCTGACATCCAGAGTTTATGGATCATTCAGCTGCTTAGAGCCGCTTTGAAAAAAAACAAGCTTTTTCTTTATTTTAGCTTTAAAATAAAAATTAAACTTGTCTCTCTTGAATTGCAAAATAACCATTTATTCTAAAATTGAAGGCGGTTGGCCCAACAACAAGCTGTAGGTAATAATATGTGAATATGTACCGAAAGTATAAGGTTATGGTGATGTAAACTGGTTAACATGTCACAGTATCAAACTGCGTCTGAACTGATGGTCCAAATCATGAACCCCGAAGACTCTTTGGTTATAGATATTATGAAATTTTGCATTCATACAAATTTTAAAAGAATCCATTGAATGTAATCGCTTTTGAAAGATGAAGCATTTTGCAATTTGCAAAGCCATTACGCATAAATTTTAACTCCATTTTGGTTGCAATATTTAGCTTGCATTTGTAATAAAAAAGAGGCTATTTTTTTTATTTTATTTTCTTATTTTTTTTAATAAAATTGTACCTCTCTCTTCAAGCTTTCTTTTATTTGAACCAATCTTGATATATGTAGCTACTATTTTGAGAAATTGCGCCCTTGAAATGCAGTCTTAACCAATCAAATGTGAAATCAATATCAAATATTTAATTTCCTGCAAATCAGCCATATTTTTTTATAATAAGGACAAAATAAACTTACATTGCACTTTTAACGTCAGGCTGGAACTTCTAGTTTCTCCTTCCGTATTTGTTGCACCACATGCATAAGATCCTGCACTCTCTCGTTCCAACATTGTCAAATGTAATATTTCCAAGTTTTCGCCTGACATTCGCATTCCCTAGGGGTGGAAAAAATATCCATTTTTATTAGATTGAAATCAAAATACACTTAAAACAAAAATTAACAATCATGGCCGCAAAACGGATCTACAACCAAACACCAAGGAGCGGATATTGAGTCTCTAGACAATATTATTTTTTTCTGAGTTGAACATAAGGTTTTATTGTACATGTTCAGTTCATATTGAATGCTATTTGCCTTATTTGCACTTTTTTTTTAAAAAACCTTTTATTTTAATGGAGAAGGAGTGAACAAAATATCGTGACTTGGTTGAGGGCTAGTTGCCAACTTTTTTTAAGCCAATTATCTATGTGACATGGCAAAAAAGTTATGGGGCTTGAAAAAGTGTAATTGAGATAGCAACCTACTTTGGGTTTGAAAAATTGAATGTTGTTTAAAGAAAAATTGAGTGCACAAACAACTTTATTATTGTTTATGGTAGAATTATTTATTAAGGATATTGGCTAATGGGAAACAAAAAACCGCCATTTATACTACTTATACTTTTTCTTTTTTCGGTTAAACGGGTATTTATTATTGAAAATCATTTTCCATCATTTCTTTTATATGTTGTTCTTATATGAATCACATTATAGGCACAAATGAAGTTCATCGCAAAAAGAAATATGGTTGCGGTATTTTTATCTTTACCCCAAACTAGCTACAGACAAATTTTGCTCAAATAAAGTTTTACCATGACTTTCATATCAGCTTGAAAATCGAATATTTTGTGTAAAAAATCCTGGCTTTTTAGGCAAAATCAATTGCCAGATACATTAATACAAGATATCTTAATGTACATTATTTATGTAAGCTTTAGGGTGGCCTATAACTTGCGCGTATAAATAAATATTTGAATAACTTAAAAGTTGAAATTATGTTGGATCTATGATCAAAATCGAAAGTTTAAAACACAATTTCAATAGCGACCGTTCAAACCGTTTGCTGCCGAATCATCACTCCATCCAACGTAACCTAACCATATGTCACACACCATGAAGATAGTTGAGCGGTTATTGGGTGACTATTTGCGAAAAATTATACGCAATAATAATGATGATCACAAAAATGTACGAGTAAATTAAAACAAAGGTTAAATGCCCCAAAACATTCACCGAAGAATTCCTAATCAAATATGGTGTGCACCAGGGAAGCTTCTTGAGTCCATTGCGTTTTACTACATCCCTTGACTTCCTGCCAGAATGTAAGTTAAGTTGAAAGTAATTGAATTACTTTTTGCTGATAATGTGAATATCTTATCTTGCAACGAGTTGATATATGGCTAGATGTTTTGGAAGAAAATAAAGCCGCATTTACATGAAAAAAGCTGAATCCCTATGCTGCCCATTTTCCGATACAAAAACCCTAATTCGGACATTTATTACAGTTCTTCCCTAATTCGAACAGTTTAAATTATCTTCGATCTATGATCAAAATCGAAGTTTCTTCCGTTGACGATTTCACTATCGCGTTAGTGTTTGGCGGATGAAGTGGCGGAAAAACCGAATACCATCTTTTGTGGTCAAAAAATGCCAACCAAAGTTGAAAGAAATGCTCTTCATTCCAGCTGTTCGGCCAGTTCTGCTATACAGTTCGCAATATTGGACAATTTATAACGCGTATAAAAAAAAATGATGACCGTTGAAATTGAGATGTTTCGCATAATAGGAGAAGTAACAAAGTGTGATTGAAAAAGGAGCAAGAAATCCCGCAAGCCTTGCTACAAAAAGCACACTCCATTTACAATCTTTGGAAACATATTTCTGATTAACTTGATCCACGTGAAAAGGAAAATTATGTTCCACACACAAATATAAATTGCAGCATAAGAAGGTGTAGTGCTAATAAGATAGTACTAAGCTGAATAAAACACCATGGTTGGATAGGATGGGTAGTGGCGATGTTCCACGGATGAGCGGACGAGCGTGAGCCATGTTCAGCATGCCAGCAATGACCCTGTTTGCAACAAAAGAACTCGCGGAAAAAAATTGCACTGAGAACTTGGCTCAAAAGACAATAGCATGCCACGTTCCAAAAACTCCTGGATCAAACGATTGCAACGACAACTACATTTAGTTCGTTTCCAATTCAAACAGAATCATCTAATAATCTCTAGACTTTTGCCGTCGTTTTCTGGGGCCAATCAAGTGAACCGAGGGATATATGGTCTCACTAGAGATCATAACAAGTTTCGGTAACAGAAGAAACTTGGAAAAAACCTGATAAATGTATGAGGATTTCCGACCCAGAAAAACAAGGAACAACAGAATCACTTTGAAAAAACTTACCATTCGAGACAGACTTGTTTTGAGTTTTAATTGTTTTATGTTGAGTCAACTTATTTTGGATAAAAGTATGTACTTATAGAACAAAAGTTACTGGATTATATTTTGAAAGCCAGCATTTGATTATTGAGGATTACAAATTGTATCTATATGTCTCTTGTGTTTGAAATACTTCTAATGTTAAAGACTAGTTAGAAGCCGTTTTTGATTTGTCCATGCTAGAAGAAGAGTAAGTAAAACGCCAAAAATTACACGCTAGGTTATTAACAGTTCGTGAAAGAAAAGATCACCTAGAGGTTGACATCAAGGTGATCTTTTCGAGAAAAACATTTACACCAATTTCAGTGTAATATTTAATTAACCGAAATATTATATGTGGTCAATATCCTAGGCTTCTGTAATCTTATTCAGTTTTTTTCTTAGATTTCTGCGACTTCCAAGCCAATGAATTGATCGCTAACGATAGAACCCTAAGCTTCTAATTTTTTTTCCTACACTCACATCCTTGCTCTTTTCAGATTTGGAAATGCAATGGAGACATAAACATCATATACATTTTCCTTATAAGCATCATCGTTTAACTCTTATCTTTTTCCTTTTTACCGTTACTTCAACGGTCATTCTCGGTGCTATAGTGAAATATCCAGCTGCTATCCTTTCTTTAAATAATTCAATCGAAATACCCGCTTTTCTCAGAATTCTCATTTGTTTACCTTTGAGTCCAATTTCGGTCGTACTGCTAAGTAGAGAATTCGGCTAAAGAACGTATGTGTGGAATGAATGTGGAACGCTCTACCCAACTCAGTTTTTCCCCCTGATTGTAATAATTCCATTTGTTCGCACTTTGTCTCTGACATATTAAGGGTATCAAAATCTCTTGATTGCGCGCTTATTATAAAAGATGGATTTTCAGTAGTTGTTCAACGAAATTTTTTCATAAGCTGAGAATGGTGGATTGAAACATTTTTACTTCAATGGTCTTATGAACAATCAAAAACACAGAATCTGAAGCTAATTGTTAATTATCATTGTACGCACAGTTTGGTTTGGTTAACATTTTTTTAGTTTTTTCTTTCGTTCTTAAACCAAAAAAAGGTTGCATTCCTCTTCGTCTTGCAAAGAATGCTCATCATCTCACCCTTGCCTGAGTTCGGGACGTACCGTGTTCTTTTACTGAACAACACGAAAAGTTTACCCCGCGTGGTTTTTCCTTGGCATTACAATTTGAAAGCATTCACCTTTTATCACTCCTTCCCTACCGCCCTCTATGATCACGTTAAATATTATAAGGGCAGCACAAATCCCTTGTTCGCGCACATAATATAAAAAAGTTAATATCAATGTCTTTAAATATCTGCCAATGATATCAACAATTTTTAAAGCCAGATGTACTTAGAAGAAATTCTTTGTAATTGGAATAATATTAATTTTGATATTGTTTCCTTGACTTAATGTCAATATCTAATAACCGAAAAACCATGCAACTGCTTATTGCCAATATTCGAGAAGTGTGATTACTATAGGACTTGCATTTCTGAAAAAGTGATACAAAATGCTTTAGATAGAGCTCGTCAGTTTGATGTACACCATGTGAGAAATATTATATTTAAAACATTATTGAATATGCATATTATCTAACATCATAAACCTGGCTAAGCAAACCTTTCAAATGAATATCTACAACACTTTTCTTGTTGAATAAAATATGAAATCATTTAAAACTTTTACTGTGTTATCCTTAAAAAAAGCATATCACCGTTTTTACTCTGCATCCAAAAAAATTAAATATTTACGTTAAATTTCGAAAGTCATCCATCTTCAAATTTACATAAAAATTAAAAAAATTATTTTTTCCCAAGAAAGCAACCCTTCTTTCAGACAAGCATCCAGGGAAGACTAAGCGAACATTTTCGCAAAAGCAAAACCATGTTTGGAACAACTTAATTCAGTTAACTTCTAAGAAATTCTTGGCTTTAATTTAACCAAACAGAAGGGAACATTTGCTCTTTTATTCTCTTTGTATTTAAGCAAAAAAAAAAAATGTAGACATAAGAGTCTCGGTTAAACATTATGCCTTACTTCCTTCCATTTCTACAGTTCAACACTCAAAAGAATAATATTTATGGAAAAAAAACCCGGCAACCTATGCCAGCTTTTAAATGCTTCCTTTCGACTCCCACAATCCGCATTTTAATATCACAAAATATACTCACGTTTTTGAACCATGAATACGTCGACACGGGTGGTCTTGCATCAGCTCTGCACTTAAATGTGACATTCTGCCCCTCCGCCCGGGTTACAACCCTGCTAGGATCTTCGTTTGCCAAATGCACCGATACACTTGGAGGATCTGAAAATGGAATAAATGTAATGGAATGGTTAAAAAGCAAAATGCAAGGCAGTGGCATAAAATTGAATTCCACTCTTTAGGTTGAATTTTAGCATTTGAATGTCCTGGTCCTCTATAAGATGGCTGCCACTGTGGAAGTTTGTTCTGCTCAATTAAAATTCAAAAGAGCCCACACAAGCTACACACTTTGCGCCACTTTAATACCTCAAATGACTTTTAATCAGGCTAAAGGTATTGGAATTCTATAATTGGGCCAAATGCTGAGTAAAACAATTATTTAAAAAATAATTTAATGTGTCAAAGGACGTGAAGTATGTTGTTTTATTATTAACGCAAGTAATTTTGCTTAAGAGGTGAGGGAAAGAGGGATAAGTTGTAAATTTAATATAACATGTGCTTGAGTGAAATTTGAAAAGTCCTTGGGAACTATGTTTGTACTTACATGCAACTCGGATTATCCTTTTATCTTCTATAGCACCTCCAGAGAACCAAGGATTCGATGCCCGACATGTTAGCTCAGAGTTATCGTTTTCCGAAGTTACTCGTAACGTTAGTATGCTTGTTGTGAGATTAGAGTCCTGCAAAACATAATGAAATATACTTAACTAAGTAAACAATTTTTTTTTTTTTTGTTAATACATTTAAGTTAAAGGTTTCGAAAAGTTATGTGTCTGGACAATACAAAAGTTCGATTCACAAACATAAAAGTAAAATTTGTGTTAAAACTTACTCCAGCTAGTTTAATCTTTTAAAACGTTTATTTGCATGTGTGAACCAAATCAAGTTTTTAATCTATAAATGTAAAGAACAATCCAAATTATGTTTCTGGGCGAACTACTTTTTTCGGCTCAATCGATTTGAATGAAATTTTTAGGAGATCCTAGGACATGTTTGGAGAGTTAATATGAGAAATCTGTTTGCTGTCCGCTGTCTAGAAATGGAGTTATGACCAAAACTGTAACTCACATGGTAAAAATGACAAATTGATAGTGTACCCGAGCAACGCCGGGGAGATCAGCTAGTGATTTATACAGATGAATTTAAGAAAATGTATTCAACGAATCTAAGGCTTTTACATAAAGCAGACAGAAGGGATAGTATTTAACTTGCTAACAAGAAGCTAGTAGTGGCCCGTGGCTTAGTGGTTAGTGTGTCGGACTGCTAAGCGAATGAGCCTGGGTTCAAATTCAGCTCATAGCCACCTTTTTTTCTGGGGTACTGCCTCTTCCGAGGAACTGACAAAACCTCCAAGAGTAAAATTTGTCTCGAAAAAGTGCATTTCATGTAGCCGTTCGGACTCGGCGGTAAACTGTAAGTCGCTTCCATTCTTGCAGATCAACAACACACACAGGAATGGTTGAGAGTATAAGTCACTAGGCCTTGGCTCCTTAAGGAGCTGCTGCGCCAATAAATTTATATAAAATTTATTATTTAACAAGAAGCTATGAAACTTCAACCTAACGCCCTAAGAAATACAAAAAATGGACAAGAATATGTGCCTAATTACATTGGAAAGCAAGATCTTTGACAAAAACAAGTAACATTTACGTTGAAAAATAAAAGGCACGACTGGGTCGCACGTACTTGCTCTTATGTGCTAATCCTTTTTAAGTGCAGGCGTCTTTTTGACAAAGATTTTATTTTAATATTTTTTGTATGACGTGGAACTTCCTTAGAATCGTTTTGGGGTGAGGCTCGAACGAACATGCGTCACGACAAAGGGATAAACACATAAATATATAGGATTGTTAGCTTTTGCAGTTTTTTAGTGTAGTATTATCTTTCCACTTGCTGCTTACTGTTTATAATATAATTTGCTAATAGAAAGATACAAAGGACTTTTTTCAGTTAAATTTTCACTTTGGTATGGAAAAATTTGAACAACTGGCATAAAGATTCGTCGGAATCAGCAGTGTGGCAATAATGCTAGGTAAAGGGACCTTTATACGTCCCAATATGGGACCAATGGAATTTATAAAGGATTTAGGTACCTATAATAAGGTTGGAAGGAAGGTAGGTACTAAAATTAAGATACGTGTTCCAACTACTGCTAAGCCAGTAGGTATAGAGACAATATTAAAAGTTAACACAGTGGTTTTGTTTATTTATAGGAAGGTGTAAACTTTTGTTTTCTCGATTGAAATTTTTGCATTCAGTAGTAATCGAATAGTTTTTTTTATTTGTTAGTTGTTTTTGTGTGTTTATCAAAGGCTTCCTTATTTATTCTGTGCTTTTATGATGATGAAAAATACTTTAAAATACGTAAGTATGTATGTAATGTAGGTTGTCACTTTCTTTTATTTGACTAATGGCTTAGCTAGGGCTTAGCCGAGCAATATGAAATAAAATGTTGGGGAAAAAAATTTATGAATTCAAAAAAACACTTATTTCTTTTGCTGTTTTCTATTTTATGAATTTTTCATTTCAAAATCGGTCGAACGATTTTTCAAAAAAATGTTGTTTTTTTGTTGTATTTTTAGTATGTCAATTTTAAGAAATCTATAGTTTATACTAGGAGAAAAATTTAAAAAAAAATCTATGGATCTGTTTTCAAAATATTCAAAAAACAAAATATTTTTTTAAAAAAATTATTAAAATTTAAAAAAAATGTTTTTGAAAATTTTGATAAGCAATATTATTTAAATCATAAAACACTACATATTTTGAAAATTTCATCAAAATCCGTCAATTAGTTAACGAGAAAGTCTGATTTTAAAAAAAACCGGTCATATGGGAGGTACCGTTATAAAACTTTTCTGAAAAATCCATTAAAATTAAAAGATAGATTTTGCACAGAAAACATCATTCTGAAAGTTTAATCAAAATCGAAGGAGCCGTTTTCGAGAAAAGTAAGTTTTTTAATAAAAGTTTTACGGCAGGTACCGTTAGTTTTGGAGCTAGAATGCCAATTCCAAAAACTGTCGGGTAGAGCACTCTAAAAATACTATATACCAAGTTTGAATCAAATCGGCCCAACCGTTTAGGCTGTAGATATCGATACGGACAGACAGACAGACAGACAGACAGACAGACAGACAGACGGACGGAATTTCCGGACCCACTTTTTTTGACTTCTCTATCATCGTAATATCATGTTTGATTGTTAGAATTTTTTTTTTTTTTTTACGAATGCATAACTTGCTTTATAGTCCCTATAATCAATACTTAACGGTTTTTAGTAAAAATGATGTACGCCATCACACGTCTTATATAACAAAGAATTTATGAAAATATATTTCGAAAATTTCGGGACCGGTTTTAATAAAATCCTGTTTTTTATTTTTAGTTTATTAATTATTATTAATTAATAGTGATTATAGAATTTAAAATATTTTTTTTGATTCGTTTTAAAAATATTGATTTGAAAAAAATTTAATTTTTAAATTAATTTTAATTCGAAAAAAAGTTATTCAAAATCTTGATATCGAGACTTAATTTGGCTATTTAGATCTTCCCAAATATAAAATTTGACAGAAATCCAAAGAGCCGTTACCGATAAAGCCAAAAATTAAAAAACCCGTTATATGAAAGGTATGGTTAATAGACTTTTCCCGTTAGTTTGGTTCTAATCAAACGATAGCCATTACCCCCAAAAAAAGGGTTGGGGTCAAAATTCTGCAGGGGTCAAAATGCTTTTAACAAAATTCTGCTTTCAAAATTCTGCTTTTAAAATTCTGCTTTTGAAATTCTGCTTTTCAAAATTCTGCTCGCCAAAATTCTGGTTCAAAACTCTGTATATCAAAATCCTGCAAATAATAAAGAAAACAAAGGTTTGGAAAATGTTAAAAAGCGCGCGATTTTAATATAAACTCCAGCAACAAGCAAGCCTATTCCAAATTAATAAATCAGAATCGACTCGGGTGTTCAATCGGATTCTCAATCTTCATTTATCCTGTCAACAATTTTGTTGGAACGTTTCACTTAGCATAATGAAGGTGTTCCAAGAACTTCTTCTTAAGACATTGAAATCTCGCAGCTGATAGAAATCGGACGCAATCTAAAACGTTGTCTTCTATTATATTTCAAAACTTGTAGGATAATTTGTCTGCATAAACTCGACTTTTTTTAAGTTTTTTGATCATACATATATCACCAAACGCCATTCCTTATTCGACTGTGAAGTAGCATACTGCTGGCTTTAAACATAACTGTTAATGAGGCAAACGAAATATCCTTTTTCTTTACGAGGATATCTTGAAGTTCGTTGAAAGCTTGTCCTGCATAAGAAGCTGGTGCCAGCTGCTTGTAGTCTGTGAAGATGCAGATATTTGATGAGAATGTAACTTTTTTTTAAAAGAAAGGGTTTTATGACAGGTACCGTTAATTTTTGAGCTAAAAAAAATTAAAAAAAACTCCTCTGTAGAATGTCAAAAGAATAAGGTTCGTTCAAAATTTGAAGACGATTGGACAAACCGTTTAGGCTGAAGTCCAAAATACATCCGAACAGACAGACAGACAGACAGACAGAATTTTGCCAGTAACTCAAATATGTTTCTCTATCATTGTAATGTCATGTTTGATTGTAATCTCAACATTGTTAATCTGCACGAATGCATAACTTGTATTATAGTACCTATAATCGCAAGTAATAAATTGAGGGTGCGGTGTAGTCAGAATGAGAAGGGAGTTGGGATCGATCAGAATGATTTCAGAATGTTTCTTTGACCAATAGAACTATTGACCCGTTGAGAAGTGTCTTCGAGACAAGTGCCTGTGATCTCCACCATGTGTTTCATAGAAATATCTAGGGCTGTTCAGTCAAGAAGAGCGGAGAGCACTCTACTTAGATTATCAACATAAGGCGTTTTGTTCAAAGTAGTCTGACACATTAACCGCTAAGTTTATTTTTACTCGTGATTATAGGGACTATAATGCAGGTTAAGGATTCGTGAATATAAAAAAAAATTGAGATAACAATCAAACATGACATTACGATCATAGAGAAGTCTAAGACAGTTATTGGTCTGTCTGTCTGTTCGTCTGTCAGTTTGTATAACGAGCTGCGGCCTAAATGGTTTAAGCGATTATCTTCAAATTTGGTGTGTGTGATTCTTTTGGCATTCCCCAGAGGAGAATTTGAAATTTATATTTTTAGGTCTATAAATAACTGTACCTGCCATATGACCGTTTATAAAAAGCTTATTTTTCTCGAAAACGGCTTCAACGATTTTGATGAAAATTTTTGAGAATTTTTTTGTTGGTATTGGCTATCATTTCATCAGAATCAAATTAACAGGAAAAGGCTTTTAACAGTACCTTTCATATAACGATTTTTTTGATTTTTGGCTTTCTCGGTTACGGCTCTTTGGAATGCTTTCAAATTTAATATTTGAGAAGATCTAAACAGCCAAATTAATTCTGGATATCAAGATTTTGAATAACTTTTTTTTTAATTAATATTAATTTTTGAATTTTTTTTTTTGGAAAATCAAAAAACAATTTTTTTTTTGTTTTATAATCTCATGTATAAGTTAACTCGTAAGAACTGCATACCAAAATTAAAAAAAAAATCAAAAAAACTAAAAATAAAAAACAGGATTTTATCAAAATCTGTCCCACAATTATTGAAATACTTTTTTCATAAATTCGTTATTATACAAGACGTGTTACTAAAAACCGCTAAGTGATGTGGTTTTGACACTTTTTCAAGTTCAGATAGTGTTATTTGTCTTACGTTAATGTTACTTATTTTTTAAATTTTATTCGACGATGTGACCGCACATATGAGCAAGTACGTGCGATCCAGTCGTGCAATTTATTTTTATTTCCTCTAGGAAAGGACAAAGTTTTTCGAAAGTTTACGTCCAATCTACAGTGTCCTGTCCTTTTGAAAAGTGGTTTGCATGGTTTGAAGATAGTTCAATGATACAGCGATGGCAACGTCATCAGCGTGTGTAAAATCATCTTGAATCCCTCAGTTTCTAGTCTAATTAGACTAGAATGAACCACTGCGTTCCATATAAGTCTCGCCTCGTGGTTATTGATTCTTGCTTTTTAATAATGTGTTTACAGCTCTTCCAGTTAGTGCTCTACGTTAGGGTTCTTCATTGACTTAGTGGCCGCTGACGTTGTGGCAATTAGAGTGTACTCTTTGAGGTGTAGGAGTACTTGATAGATCTAAAGAAGGTACATACATATGTTGGTTTCTACCGGTTGTTGGTTAGTCTTTTGTTCCCATAGTTTGCAGTACTTATTTCGAATTACACAATTGATGTACGGAATGTCTTGTTTTTGAAATGTCAGTAGTTTGGAAACAAAAGCGATGTCTGTTATTTAAAAGCTGATTTTTGAAATATCAGTTTTATTTTTTTTAAATGTTTCGTGCATTTTTTTCTGCATAAAAGTTGATTGTTTTAATTCTTTTGTTGAGCATGCTAAACGAAAGTCTTAATGAAAGTTGACAAAAACCTGAATGCAATACCATATTTCAATAAGGTTTCAACGAGATGTGGGAATTTAATAAAATCAGAATCATAGTATTGATTTCATTACATAAGGCCAAATACTGTTCCATTATACTCTGTAAAAGCAACACATTTATAAAAAAAAAAAAACAATTTTCAAGTGTGAAGAGTATGGCGCTTACGACGCCATATTTTAAAGCTCTTGTTCCATATGACACGTCATTGTTTAATGGTGCACATATTTTTGAAACAAAAATATTGCCGAAAGAACCCATTTTTTATGTAGGTAGGTATTGGCACATCAAAAGATTGATGCCAGTCTGTTAAAGTTCATCGCAGACAGTTTGTCAGAATTATATGTAAGTCAAAGTCATAATCATAACAAAAATAATGTTATGTACTTTCCTCCCCAAAGAATAAAGTTACCTTCTCAGAATTCACACTCACCACAGCCCGAAAGGAGGATTTGGTCCTTAAAATTCCAGTCGGTTTATCAAAAGCTAGCCACAAGGTCAAGTTTTATTCGAGTATTCATAAATTATAAAAAAAACATACAATTGCTCAAGTTTTAGGACTTTTTTTGTTGTTGTTTTTTTAATGATGACTGAAGGGTTTATTTATATTATAGCGGGGAGTGAATAAAGTACAATATGCCGCAGTACTTCCATGAAGGCAAGACTGTGTTTTTTTTCATCAGCACATCGTTGAGTTTATGTGGGAACTATTATCATGTCATACAAATTCAATATGCAGTAAACTCTGGGAATCAGTGACCCAGAATCTATGTCCGCTGGCGGTTTCCTGAGATACCATCGAGTTATGTCACGATGTCTTGGGTATATTATTATAGTCAGCCTATAGGGGATATCAGTTAATAGTCACGGCTGTATTTATGAAGGAAATTAGGTTTGCTTGGACCAGATCAGGTGAAGCGATTCCATCATAAAAATTGTGCGAAAATCTTAAATCTAACAAAAGCAATTAAAGATACGAGAATTGGAGACATTTTTGAATCATGAATTTGAAACGCCTGTTATGCTTTATTTAATTCACTTTTTAAGGGCGCTGTAATTCTTCATATATATATATATGAATTTATGTATTTTCAAAAAAATTAATTATGTACTTTTGATTAAAAAAAAACTATATATCTACTTTTTTATTAAGTTTGATTAAAATTGAATTAGCCAAGTCTAATGTCACAACCTTGCTATACAGATAAGCGCGTTCACAGTTTAGGAATTTAATGAGCTTAACTAATGTTTTGTTGTGATTGCACGTCCGAAGGTGAACAACTCGAATTTAAAAATATGAAAATCTGAGGGAAAAGTCGTCAGCAAAACACTTAACTGGATTAGAAGCAACAGACAGTAGATCATTTATAAAAATGAGAAAAAGAGTTGAAGACAGAACGGAGCCCTGGAGCACACTAGCATTTATTTTGTTGGAATTAGACTTGAAACCGTCCAATACAACTTATAGACAGCTTCTAATCCAACGAACTAAAGTATCATCGATCCCAAAAGCACGATCTTTCTGCCAAACTATATCGAACGCCGTAGTCTTATTTTAGCAATGTAAATATTGTCCCACTGTTTCGTGAGAAAGGCCATCAGATTGCTATGAAAGCCATACTGCCGGTCGTGAAGAAGCATTCGGTCTTCGAGATATTTTTTAGGCTGACAGTTATTCAGCGTTTCCATGATCTCAGAAAGATGGGATGCAAGGGCTATGGGTCAGTAGAAGAAGAGGGAGGAGAAGTCACCTTTCTTAAGGACAGGCTGGAGTAATCATGTTTTCCTTCTTCTAGGAAAGATTCCGGTAGAGTAGGAGTGATGGAAAAACTTACGCAGTGGTTTTGCCAATGTGGAAGAACACCTCTTCAGAAGAATTGGGTATACCATCCGTGTCAGCGGATTTTGTGTATAAGAAGATTCTTCAGAACTCTTGCTACTGTACGAGAACCTGTACCAATGGACAAAATTTACATTCTCAAGTACAGGAGGGGAACGTCGTGATCTGGAACTGTCAATAACGAAGTTGCATGAGTTCTTTTCCTGTTTCTGATTAACCTCTGTAAATTGGTTTTGTGAGATCGGAAACTTACTTCTTTGAGTCTGATAGCGTTTTAACCCTCCGAGTTAAACCAAGACTTTTCTTTGGATTTGATGCTTTTTATTCTGTAAAGAATCAATGCATATATCCTTCATTTGTGATCATTTCAGTACTGGCATCAATGTCACCATCAAGGAAGCATAGTGGCCAGTTGAAGTATTGAAAAAAAAATTTTCAGGCCGTCTCCGTTGGCTTTCTCGTTTTGCCAAACGATCCTGGTGGGAAGTTCTTCCTTAACTGGATGAGTAGAGGTCGAGAAATAAGCTGAAATGACACAATGATCCAAAGTGCCATATGGAGGAGTTACACAAAAGGTATACTTATCATGGTGAAAAGTAAGAAACAAATCAATAGCTTGGGTGGCTTACGCAGCAACATCCGGTATTCGAGTCGGCTCACGATCAGCTGGGTTAAGTGGTGTAACCCAGCAAAGAAGAGGTAACACTTAAAAAATCTGGAAGGTGATTAAGAAGAATGATGTTCTTGATGTTCTGAAGTTTTGTACAAAGAAATAAATAAGCCGGGCAAAGCATTCCCCATTAATATGGGGGCGGCTAAAGAGCGATTCTCTGATAAATTGGTGCGCATTGCTAGCATTGAAAATACAACAGGAATATATAACTATTTCACTAAAAACTTTGTAAAAAAACGATAAATAATTAAACGTATGAATGATTATGTGGGTTTCAATAGATGAATTAAAGGATTTTTGACTAACGAAATCTTCCAATGCTCTTGCGACTTAACGAGTGCTAAGGAAAGAGTTGTTACTCATATGAGAACCTGTTTCTTCTTATATGAGGCGGTGTTTCTGACTTACTGAAAAAGTTATCTTTTTCTTAATTCAGTTTCTGGAATAATAACAAGTGGCGTTATCATAGTAGTGCTTCATTTAAGAAATGCAAATTTATCGGATCAAAAAAGTCTAGTTCCCTGTATACCATGTAAAAAGCAATTCTTGCCCAACAAACAGATTTAAGGAAACATTTCACTTTCAGAAAATTGTTCAGATTCTTGAAATCATTTTTGTTATTCAAATTGAAGAAATTCGCATAGAATACGCTCCCAATTCTGTCGAAAAAGTGATTTTCATTTTTGGTTTTAATAACTCTCAAATGACCAAGCCTTTTAGCTTGTAAGTATAAGGAAGGCATTTTCCTAGTACAATTATCATTTCCGGGGGGCCAATATAAACAGGATAGATAACTTTTTAATTAAGCTCATTCGCGGACACATTGCAAGGGCGATGACCTCAAGCAATGGACAAATCTTCGGGGCTTACTACCCCCAAGATGAATATTTTGAAAGCACACGTTCGAGTGGTTTTATCCCGCCCGAGGCTTTCCTATACCTTGATAGTCGAGGGCTGATTCAGGATAGATCGGCGATTCCGTTGATCTACCACGTCGGCCGCAGAACAGTCGATAGGCGGCTCCTCTACGACCGAGACATAGTCGCTGGGAGCGAAGCAGAGCGCCTCCGTTTCAGTAGGGCCGTGCCCGACCGGGATCGGAAGGAAGCCCTAGATCAGGTCCACCAATTTTGGTGGCTTAGCTAAAACCCGACCATTTTCAGTCGACATAGACGAAATATCGCCTATGGCCGACTACATATATCTATTGTAGCTTTTAGTTAGGTAGGGCAGTTGCAGCGGCACCAAAAAAAAAAAAAAAAAAAAAAAAATACAAAAAAAAAATATAAAAACACAAAAAACAAAAAAAAAGCTTGCTGTGGCTGTTCTAGATTTAAGTATTTTAGGTGTATTTTAAGTTATTTTAAGTTTATTTTTAGTTTATTTTTAGTTTAGTTTTAAGTTAGTTCTTAAGTAGTTTAAGACAGATTAATAACCTGATAAGATACCCAGTTTTTTTTTCATTTTCTGGGTGAAAAATAAAAAACCCTTTATATATAAGATAAACTTAAGCTCTTTTGAGGCCGAAAGGCAATTAAAATTAAGTTAGAGTATAATTTAGAGCGCCCGCATAGGGCCAGTAAGTTAATTAAAATGATAGTTTTAGCTAGTTTTAAGATTTTTGTCTAGCATTTAAGTAGATATAAGTAAAAGAAAAAATAAAAATCAATTAAAAGTAAAAAGTATTATCATTTCCGGTAATTATTAAATTATTAAAGGACACTGTAATTTGAATGAGCAAACCATGATTCATTAGAAAAGTAATTAGGAGTTTTGTTTGGCTAAAGTTTTGTTTGGAATTAATAAATTATGAAACTAAAAGCTTAGTTCATACCTTATAAATATTTGTGGCTTCTAAATATTGTCTTTTCTTTTTGACGTAATAATGACTATTTTATATTCTGGTTTAAAGGATGAGGATTGTTTTTTTAAGGAACAAGCACTATAAATTTAAAAATTCCCACATTTTTACCTAACCTATATATTATCATACAAAAAACTATTGTGTTTAAGTTTAAAGTTCAAAGTTTGTGCCAAAAGTAAATTTATAAGGTTTGCAGGCTTCACAAAGCATCTCTGTTTATGTACCCACGATTGCATACCTCATAGACATACTTAAGTCAAGAACTTTTCTTTTGTCTAGCTACAGAACGGCAAATCTAGAAACAACGAACGACACGTAAATGCTTTTACAAATGCATATAATATACATACATAAATATGTGTATAGCTATGCTTGAATTTGTGTGGAACCTTTAATGTGTGTGTACATACCTCTCTATCACTATGCACTGTAACGTCAGCACTGCGGATAGGTTCTCCATCAAGTAACCATGTTATTTTCGCTGCGGGATAAGATCCCCACGACTCGCATCGCAAAGGCACAGGATGTCCAGCTGTAAGTAGGTCATTGGGCGTAATAATTTTCACCCGCACTGGTTTCACTGCGATAATATTAAAATGGCAGAAGGGAAAGTTTATTTTATTATTATTTTTGAGTGGAAAAAGTTGCGGTGTGGTGGTGAGTAATTATACGACTTACGATGAACTTGTATAGTGACATCTTTTTCTACTGGAGATATGAGCCTTGTTCCCTGAGCTCTGCATTGTATTTTCGAACCATAATATTCTCTCGTCACTGTACCAATTAGTAGTTGATTTATCATGACAGCAACACCTTCTTCCACTGAAGAGTGGCTGGCTCCAATAATTTCTGTATCATCTCTCCACCACGTAACCTTTGGTGGGGGTCGACCTGGGGATGCAGAAATTTTGTTTTATAATTTAAAATAAAAAAAAAAAAGTTTGTCGAAGTTACATGTACGGAAAATGGGTAAGAAATCTAAGGAAATGGTAATTACGGAGACTATGGAAAATAGTTTGGACAGATGTGATCCCTGATCCACAATACGACTTTTACAAGGCATCGTTTGGACTTTGCAATTCACTCAACACAGTTTATAGAGATCCTATTAGAAGAAATAGCTTTCGCATTTCTTTTAAAAAAGAATCTTGAAATATTGAAGCAGGGTTTAGAGGTCCGGGCGAGAAATGTGCTGATATTCAATTGGGATAAATGAAAATTTTATCAAAAGATGCAAAATGATGCTTTTGGTGAATATTCGTTTTAAGATTTATCTCAAAGAAGAAAAATTTTGCAGTCATGACTAGTATTTTTGGAAAGCATTTTTGGAAACCCACCGTATTTGACAACATAAAAGGGACTTCCATTTAGTACAAATGAATTCAATGAATACTGCGACCAAGAAAATGTCTCGCATATTCAGATTACAACGGGCGTCCCCAGAAGGAACGGACAGGTTTAACGAAGAGTTAGGATCATCATAGCCACCTTAACTAAACTATCCTTTCAAAACTCATTGAAATGTTACCAACACGTTCCAAAATTACAAAAGGCTTAAAATTTAATTATCTCTAGAGCAACGAGAAGGAACCCTTTCGAACTTCCCAATGCGGAACAATGAAGATATGCTACTAGCTGAATTGTTGAAGGAAGAGACTTGTTAAGAATTTAAAAACAGCAGAGTTAATTAACGATAAACAGCGCAACTCCAAACTGAACGAATTCAGGACAAAAACAAAAAAAACTTGGATAAACGTCGAAAGCCCGCAAGAAAATATGCCGTTCATGACTTTGTTGCCATTCAGAGAACTCATTCGGCGCAGGACTGAGAGTGCAGCCTAAATACCTAGGACCGTATGAAGTGGTTGAATCCAAATCTAGGAGAAGTAAAGAATTTTTAAAAGTCCGTAATCACGAAGGTGCAAACAAAACATCATCTGACAGCCGTGGGTCCAAGCCTCCAAGCTGAAGAAGACTCCGACCCCGAGTCAGATTAATTCGCGATGACCGGATGTGGGATAGGAATGCTCCTACTTATATTAAGCCCATTTTCTTCATTATTACCATCATCATACAAATGTGAAAATTTTGAGCCAAATACGATAAACTCCCTACGAATGAATAAAGAACGTACAAGTGAACAATTTACAATTTTAAATAAAACTTAAACTTATTTTCTTAATACATATAAGTTGAATTAAAAAAACCTACATATTAAAAAAAAATGTGTGAACGAGCCTCATGACAATCCGCATTAATGTTTAATTTGCCAATATTAGCCTTATATGCGCGCATGCCCCCACAGAGGAAAAAGATGATGACACCAAAGAAATGTTTTTTGAGCTCCTGGACAAAACATATGAGCAGCGCCCTAGCTATATGACATTAAAATTGTCCTAGGCAACTTTAACGAAAAGCTAGGGAGAGAAGATGTCTTTGGTAGTACAATCAGAAAACACAGCTTGCACGACACCACCTCCAATAAGGGATTGAGTACCAAGTTCCCACACCTCACATTCGCAAAGGGACATGGACCCCTGATCAATCCACTGTCAACCAGATTAAACACATTGCGATCGATGCAAGGCACTACTCCAGTATGATGGATGTCCGAACTTTCCGAGGGGCAAACATTGACTCGGACCTCGGACTGAGGATATCCCGACCAACGCCAAGAAGAGGTAATACTGTAAGGAAGTTTAACGTCGGACGGCTGCAATCGCAAGAAATCTCCAGGTCCTTTTCCGATCGAGTCTCCTCCAAAGGAGTCCTTTACCGCCAGCATCAAGTATTAAGAACCAGTGGCAACATTGCCAAAATGCCATCAGGGAAGCCGCCACTGAAGTGCTGGGCTTTACACGGCCACCACAACGAAACCCCTGGTTTAATGAAGAGTGTCGGCGAGCACACGCAGCTAAACAAGAAGCAAACAAGGCGGCGCTGCAAAAAAGGACCAGAACTACCCGTTCTCAACGAGCAGAAGAGGAAAGAGGAAAACCGCCTTCTCAGAAAGAAAAAAGGGGACATGAGAAGCGCGCGATGGAGGAAATATAGAGCTGCTATTGCAGGAATGAAGTTCGAAAGTTTAACCAAAAGGTAAAAAGAAACTATCAAAGCTACAAAGCTCGAACTGAAGCTTGCAAAGACGATCATGGGAACATCATACATCTGAATGAAATTAAGCTAGCTATATCTAAGCTTAAGAGCAACAAAGCCGCCGGAACTGATGGCCTAGCTACCGAGCTCTTCAAAGCTGCAGGCGATGACTTGGCTATAAGTATGCACCAACTCACAAGCAAGATCTGGTTAGAAGAAAGCATGCGCGATGAATGGAATCCCAGCATAATTTGCCCGAAAAGGAGACCCTTTGAACTGCACCAACTATAGGGGTATCATTCTCCTCAACATCGCCTACAAGATCTTTTCTGCTGTATTGTGTGAACGCCTAAAGCCATTCATCAACAACCTGATAGGTCCATATCAGTGCGGTTTTAGGCCAGAAAAGTCCACTATCGATCAAATATTCACATTACGGCAGATCTTGGAAAAACTCAAGAACTTTAAATCGATACCCACCACCGTTTTATCGATTTCAAAGCCGCGTATGACAGCATTTATAGAGACGAGTTATATAGAGTAATGTGCAGTTTTAACATCCCTGCCAAACTCGTCCGCCGGTGTAAAATGGCGATGAAAAACGCACTCTGTTCCGTCAAGGCCGGTAAAGACCTCACCGACACCTTGAAGTCAAAAAATGTTTAAGACAAGTCGATGCGCTGTCATGCGACTTTTTCAACATCATACTTGAAAGAATAGTGCAGAACTCTCACACCAACACCAGAGGCACGATCTTTCAAAAGTCCGTCCAATTACTCGCATACGCCGACGATATTGACATAAATGGAAGAACGCAGCGTGATGTCAGTAGCGCTTTTGTGAGTATTGAGACGGAAGCGGTGAAGATGGGTTTAGCAGTCACTGAGGGCAAAACCAAATATGCTGTCATCAAAAAGAGACGCATAACATCGACGTCTTCGACAAAACATCACCATAGACAGCTATAACTTGGAGGTAGTTGAGGACTTTGTCTACCTGGGCTCCGCTATTAACTCAGACAACAACACCAGCGCTGAAATCAAACGAAGAATAACTCTTGCCAATCGCTGCTTCTTCGTGCTTAGAAGGCAATTGAGTAGCAAAGCCCACTCTCGGGCAACTAAATTGTCCCTTTAAAAGACCCTCATCATCCCAGTCTTGCTCTATGCTGCAGACGCATGGACGCTGTCAAAAGCGGATGGAGGACGCTGTAGGCTGTTTCGAGAGAAAGATTCTCCGGGTGATTTTTGGTCCCGTATACATTAACGGAGAGTGGAGAAGAAGATACAATGAAGAACTGTACCGGCTGTACAGCGACACAGACCTAGCCAAAGGTTAAAAATTTAACGTCCCAGATGGCTGGGTAATATAGAGCGGATGGACATCAAATCTTCGAATCCACCCCAGAGGGACGGCGTAGTAGAGGAAGACAGAGACACAAGTGGAAGAGGACCTCAACCGACTCCACGTGCGAAACTGGAGGCAGCTAGCTAGGGACCGAGCTGGCTGGACAAGCTTGTTGGTTGAGGCCCAGGTCCACCCCGGACTGTAGCGCCACCTAAGGTAAGGTAAGGTACATATTTGAAACTTAATTTAGAAGTGCCTATATCGTGAATCGTTTCTTATGAATCAAAACTAAATCAAAATTAAATTAAAAGTATTGAGTTCAGCTTTTCCTCCTCCCACATACATTTAACATTTAAAAAAAATATTTGACAGGAAAAAGTGTCGGTAGTAACCCGACAACAGGATAATTGCTACAAAAAAATCGAAAAAAAAACAAATATCCTTTTTCAAACAGTTGCGAATCCTGAAAACCAAACTAAAAAAAATGCTTAGAATAATTGTATCAATATCAATATCAAATATTGCTCCAATCCCCATTTCTATTTCGAATAAATAAAAAATTAATTAAAATTAATTTAACCCTACTGCCTACTGCAACCAACAGTCATGCTTCGATGATTGCCAACACAGACATATTTAATCTAAAATTCCTTTCACTATAATAAATTGAATGCCGAAAAGAGATTACTTCCATAAACCCACTCCAAATCCATAATCAATTCTCAATTTCATCATACAGCTTGGCAAGTTGCGTATATAGCTTCCTTTGAATCTCGCATGCTCTATGCATTTCCAAAGCCTCACCAATCTCCATTCCAAACCAAAACACGAACAAAAATCTCAAACCAGCATTAAACCATCAAAGCTGCATTAATAATGAATGACAAATTTCAACATTTAAATTGATGACAACGCTGTACAAGAAACCATTCAATCCATCGATCCGTATACAAAAAGTACTAGATGCTCCACTTATTGCAATAAATGTTTAGCTTTATTGTTCTGTCCAGAGATTAATTAAAAAGGAAAATTTCTTCACACAGCACAATGAACGACAACGACCAGAGGACCAGGACACAACCACAAGGACCAGAAAAATGTGACAAGGGTTTGACTTAAACAAATCACTTACCTCCCTTTACTTGGCAGCATAAAAAAAGTTCGTATCCTTCCCTGAACGGACCGGCCACTTGGGATATTTCCTTACCCTGTGCATCGAATATACGAGGTTCGTCCGGAGGAACTAAATAGAGATAGATAGATTGAAGAAAATCATCAAAACGGAAAAACTAACTGAAAAAAACAACATAAAATCGAAAGACGATATTAAAAGTTTAAACTTTTCTGGCGAATAGACCCGAAAGTACTAAACAAGAAGCTCAGCCGGAATTCTATTAGAGATCCAATGAATTTTAAATTAGTTTTGGATCTTTTTAAAATTTTTTCGCAGTTCTATGCATCCGTCTTCTCTTACCTCATGAAGACGAAGATGAAGCAGGAGTCCTTTGAGAAACTTACCTACTAAAGTTAAATTTATTCTAAAGTTTCGTGTTGGTGAATTAAAAAAATCTATTCTACAGCGGTAGACGCCGCCATCGGATGTCTTGACGTCACTAATCTGCAATTTTGAATCTTTGGGGTCGTCGCCGATTGAAAAAAACAATCGTTGCCCCAAATCGCTAGCTATTGCTGAATGTGGTGCTAATTTGACATTTCCTCCGCGTGAGTCCAAGCTGAAAGAAAAAACGCCAAAATGAATTATTAAAAGTTTAGATACACTGGAAAGCTTTTTTTGTAACTCTAATGATATTGTTTGAAGCTTGAAGCGGAATTAATTACGTTTTTGCTGGAGCTCATGTGGCTTGCATAACGTTATTGCAATGATTCACAATATTGCCAGGAATATTCTACGAAAACTTTGCTCATTGTGGTGTCATGGTATGATTTTTTTTTTTTTTTATTCCATGTGGCCTGGTAACTGGACACTATTATCATCCTTAAAATTAATCCCATACTCTCATGGTACAGTGTAATGTGTAATGGACTTTTTTTATTACGTCAAGGAACTGCTGCAGGCTGGCTTATTCCACCCGAGAGCCATGAACGTACATACACTGACTTAATATCCCAAAGGACCCTGAATGTGTCATAGTGATGGCAGGTGGGTTTGGGTTTGGATGAAACTAAAGTTCTATGAAGGTACTCAATGATTCAATCTTCTACATTTCGTCTAGCCGGGTAACATGAACATAGCTGGATTGAGAGTTTTGGTCTTTTGGAAAGAGCTTTGTATAAAAGAGCATAACGTCAGTGGTTTGTGATTAGAAAGGTCACGTTTGAGTTTAATGTGCGTAACTTAAAGAACTATCAGCAGGAACCAGTGGTCTACTATTCCATAGTGTGACCAGGTTTTATTTTTTTTAACAATTTCCAACAAATGATTTAAGAATTTGAAGGTTTTTGTGGCTTGTTTTAGTCACGTTTCGAATAAAGTTTGTGGCTCGCTTCAATGAAAGACTAAACATGAAATATGATAGGCCAACAGCAGGTTATATTAACACAAAAACGTTTGGAATTGAAATGCATCTTATACGTCTTTCCATCGTCAAGGCAGAATGAAATCCTACGAATATATAGCCGCACATGTACTTAGAATTACTTTTTTCAATTGGTGTGTTTTTTTTTTTTATTTGTTCAATCCGCTTGTCATTGTAATATAAATTTTTCTTTTTTAAAATGACTTTTCGGATGTAAATCATAAATTTCTTATTTGATTTTCAAACAATCGTTTGCTTCTGAGGAAAAACACAATAAAGACATTCCTTCGAAGAAAAATGCTCAGGACGACGATGATGATGATGGCGACGTGTCGCACAAAAAGGGCCCTCATTTTAAAACTGTCACTATCTTATTATGCTTGTTTCCGAGATAATTTAAAACTCAATTTTGAATACATAAAGTAAGTCAGAAATATGAAGGTATTTCAAAAAAGCATTGTCATAAATATGCGTCGTTGATGAAAAGAGAACTGTACTGGATTTTTTTCACACTTAACTTTTTACAAATTTTATTGTATATACTTGGAGGAACGTGAACTTATGTAATCTCAATATGATATCTCAATATAAGTTTTCAGTTAAAAAAAAAAACACAATGAAATCCTTCTAAAACCTAAGCGCTTTTATTATTAAGGGTAACACAACCATTTTACTTTTGTTTACTAACTCCGAATAATTAAAACTCGCAAGTCGATATAATTTACGTCTTTATTGGTCGGAGTCAGTTTTACAACTGTCCGTTTAACTATGTTTGATAGTGATAGCAAGTTATGTACAAGTGCAAATACATTTGATAAGAATTGATTTAGGGGTAACCTTACAATGAGATACTATCTCTTTGACGCATCACTGCAGCTCTTGGAATGTTTCTTTTCAAGCGTTAACTAGAGGAATTTTGTAGTAATATTTTAATGCTGGTGAACACAGCGCGATAGTTACGCAAAAGATTCCACATTTGAGTTGTGCGGCTGAAGAACTTATCTCTGTACTTAACAGTAAGACCAAATTGCGCTCGAGTGTAAATTGGCGGCCGAGAAGCGGAAGTTTTACTGTGAAACTTTTTTAATGGACAAATGCATCAATCTTTTTCTGTAGAACATTGAATGTAAATTGAGATTTATTGAAGTTATTCAACAAATGTCAATAAAAAAAGATAGTCAGAGACAAAACGAAGCCCTGATCACCGTTTGTTTTGACGGTATCGAACTTTTTCAATACAACTTGAATTGGACGGTTCGAAAGGTAATTCTTAATCCAGCGAAAGAGGAAAACATTGGTTCTGAAAAAATGCATTTGTGGTGAAATAAATCATACCTGCCGGTCACTAAGATGCTCTAGTTCCTCGAGATATTTCTTGAACTGATAATTAATCAGGGTTTATATATAACCTTTGAAAAAGAGAACGTAAGTGCAATCGGTCGGTAATTTCCGGATGAGAAGAATTCGCTTTTTAGGGTATTAGGGTAAAGACTGAAGAAAAGCGTTTTTTTATCTGTTCAGAATGAGCGGTGATGTGGGTGATAAAAAATCTTACGAAGTGGCTTTTGAAAAAAAAAAAATATATTTGTCCATAGAGCAACTTACGTTCTATAATACGGGCGGGGCGGGCCTTAACAATATCTGGCTTTCTCTTGAGAAATCTTCAAATGGGCTCTCATTGAGGACAAACGTTGGAGGAGGAATTAACGAGCGAGGAGGAATTGCTCATAGTTTTACAATTTACCAAAAATTCTTACTATCTTTCGGACATTTTAATAATTTTTTTGAACTTTTTCCTTGAACCTGATAAACACTTGAAACTACAGCTTGAACTAAACCATTAATTTTATTTGGTCGGTATATGCCGACTTATGAAAACTTTTTGTCGAAAGCCTCAAAATTTTGACAATTTTGATTGAAAATAAGTATGACGAATGATCTAGCACAACCAGTGTCGTTTTTTTTTTAAACGCAAACAAAAATGGAGCATACACGTTTCGCAATAAATTGCAGGACTGGATCGCATATGTTCTTATGTGCTGTCAGTGTCGAATGAATTTTGATAAAGAGAACTTTCAAAGTTTTTTTTCGATTTTTGTGAATTTTGATTGTTCGAAAAAAGTACGTAACAGAGTTTTCAGCGGAAAAAATTAAACTTTAAATTTAAAAAAATTAAAAAAAAAACTTAAAAATACAAAAAAATATTTTCGCAAATATTTTAAATTGAAATTTCTTAGGCTACCTAGATCTTCCTGAATATCAATTTTGGTTGAAATCGGTTAAACAGTTCACGAGAAAGTCGAATAAAAAAACGGTCCTATGGAAGGTGCCGTTTTTAGCCCACAATTAATTTTTTTTTCACCAAAATATAATGCTTATCTACAAAAGCAAAAGGATTTTTTTCATAAAAATTCTTGGAGCCGTTTTCGAGAAAAATAAGCTTTTACATAACGGTTATATTGTCAAAGTAACCTTATGTTCAAAATTTAAAGATAATTGGCCTAACCGTTCAGGCAGTAGTGCAGTAACTTAAACGTGTTTCTCTATCATCGTAATGTCATGTTTGATTGTTATCTCAACATTTTTAATCTGCATGAATGCACACTTGCATTATAGTAACTATAATCGCAAGTAAAAAGTGGCGGGTTGCAATGTTGTATATGAACGATCCAAACTGTTTACTTAAAGGGATGACGAAGAGAAGAATACCTTCTTGAACAAAATACAACCTTGACTATAATTATAGAGATAAGCCGAAAACCCAGTTCAAAAGGCTGTAGCAAGCCACGTTCCAACAATATGTACTAGTGAAAAAGATTTTGGATGTATTCTTTTTTGAAAATAACTGAGATGTCAATTTTAAACGATCCACCGCGCTTTTTGTTAGCGGTGAGATAAATATTAATTTGAGTTTCTTCTGCCATACGCTAGAACAGTCTCATCATCAAAGAGCCGATCAGCAAAAATTTTATCAATATCTACCTTAACCCAATGAATGATTAATTTACAAGACCTTGATATTGAAAAAATAAAATAAAAATAAAATTAAAACGAGATGCTTTTTGTAACTTAACTCTTCCTATTTATGTCTTGGATCTTATTAAATTGAAAAATATTCATCGAAGGAATTGGCAAAGATACCGCCAGCCTTTTTCGAAAAACATAGTTTCATATTATAACCAACTAGTTTCAAGAGAAATTGTACTTCTTCGAAACAAACAGTGGAACAGCAAATTGAGTATGCTTGATAAAAACGAAAAGCCCTTCTGGAATATTGTCAAACTTACAAAAAATAAAAACATAAAAACTCCTTTTTTGAGACAAAGAATGAAATCATATGTACAAATGAGGAAAAGGCCAATTTATTTGCAAGCAACTTTTTAACAAATCATAGGGTTTCGGAACATTTAGGTGACAGAGAAACAAACACAACTGTTAATACATAAATCGAAAATTTTGATTCTTTAAATACTTTTACACCTTCTAATATATTTGTTTCGGTAAAAGATATAAAAATGGTTATTACAGATCTAAAAGTTAAAAAAAACTGATGGGTTATATCACATTAAAAACATTTATTTAAAACACCTTTCAAAAGAAGGTATAAAATTCCTGACATTTTTGATAAACGCGTGTTTAAAAATGCAATACTTTCCAAAGGAGTGGAAAACTGCGAAAGTTGTCCTAATATTAAAGGCCGGGAAGCCTCCAGATATAGCCAGTTGATAAAGACCAATTAGCCTGCTGAGTAATTTAAGTGAAATTTACGAGAAAATTCTAAAAGAAAAAATGCTTAAAAGAAAAAAATTTCCCTGATCAGCAGTTCGGGTTCAGAAGATTTCACTCTACTTCTCATCAGGTTAAAAGTGAATTTGCTATTTTCGCTGATGACACAGCAATATACCCTTCAGATGAACTTGCTCTCAACATTGAGAGGAATTTAGTGCATTCTGTTTCTTTCAATAAATGGAAAATAAAGTTAAACGCTGACAAATTCCAGGCTATCTTTTTTTCAAGAAAAAGAAAGTCTTGTTATCTTCCCAGCAACCAATCCATTATAATAAATGGTAAAAACATAGCTTGGGAAAATTCTGGAAAATATTTTGGGATACATCTTGACACAAAACTTACATTCAACCATCATATTAATAATACTATAAGGAAAATTAATATAGCTATTAAACAATTGACAATTGAAAATAAAGTAATTATTCTAAAGGTTATATTTCAGGCAATATTGCTGTATGGAAGCCCTGTTTGGGGAAGGGCTGCTTTGTGTCACATTAAGAAACTTCAGGTGTCACAAAACAAATTATTAAAAATGATGCTAAACCTCCCACTTCGTTACTCGACTAGTGATCTTCACCGAAAAACTAATGTTGAATTGATTTCTGAACGAATAAATAAGCTCGAAGAAAACTTTATTTATAGATGTAATAACACTGACAACCCTCTTGTTCACCAGATTAATTACCTGTGATAAATGCTTGTTATGTTTTTCATTTAAACTATTTATTCATTTATTTATTTTTATTATTTATTTATTTATTTATTTATTTATTTATTTTTATTATTTATTAACTTATTTATTTATTTATTTATTTATTTAATTATTTACTCATTTATTTATTTATTTATTATTGTTGTTTTCATTGTTTATCTATATATTTATTTGTATCTATTACTTTATTTACTATGTAATTAATTAATTTATTTATGTATTTAATTGTTTATTTTTTTTATTTATTATTGTTGTTTCATTGATTTTTTATATATATATTTCTTTTTTTTTACATAACTTAATTTAAATTGTAGGTTTTTTCTGTGCTTTTCTTTCAAAAAAAAATTTTTCCCAAATATATTTTTCATAATAATAAAAATAATGTTTCAGATGTAAGACCTTACATGTCAAATCAATGTATTGTAAAATGTGCGGTTACAACACCTTTTGTAAAAAAAAAAAAAAAAAAAAAAAATTAAACATTGAAACCCATTTATGTAATTCTTCGATTTTCCCCTGAAAAAAAAAATTGTCAACAAGAAATGGAGATATGAAATCCTATCTAAACCGAGATCTAATGCGTTAAATCCCGAGTTTTGAGGGTTTAACTACGTATTACTGAGTTCTAACTCAAACCGTGTGCCACCATCTTAAAACTTGCTGAAGAAATGAGTTATCGTAGTTCTAACATTTCGATAAAGAGAAATTAAGTAGTTAGAGCTTGTGAAGAAATCGGGCATAGAAAAAACCGTAAATAAAAGTTTTCGTAGAATTCGGCAAATCATTAAAAACTGAAGTAATGAACAAAAAAAAATCAAAGCCCAAGTGTTATTCATCGACGATATAAAATGCAATTGTAAAAAAAAATGTTTATCAATTTTCTGAGTGGTTAAGCTCATTTGCCAAAGAGGCACACAAATCGATTTCCACAAAAAAAAAGTTTAAGTATTCATTCAACAAGGAGTAAATAAAAGAGCAGTACAATACCTGTAGAGGGGAATTCCGGTTGTGTCCTTGAACCACAGGAGTAGTTTCACTGAATCCTGTTCTGTGGGTGGGGTTAAATCGCAAGGAAGATCTACGCTCTTTCCAACTGCCGCCCACACAAGTCGTGCTGGAACTAAAAAAAAAAAGAAAACTTATTAAAATTGATTTGAATACCTTCGATAAAATATAAAAAAAAAACATTTTTTATTTTATAATAAAACAAGTCATAGTCCTTGCAGTTGGTGTCGGTTTGAGGGACGTTGATGTATTGGCTTAAATTGAAGTAATTTGATATTATTGGCATGTTAAAAACGTAGCAGATCTCAGGTAAACGCAGTGATTCAAGGAAATTTCAAATCAGCCTTTTTTGTGTTTTTTTTTATTTAAATCTAAAAGTGTGGTGAAAAATGTCTGCTTAAAGATTCCAATCAATTTTGACATAATGATGAAGAAGGTATTCGAAAAGTGGGTCACGTACTTCGGTCCGAGTGCTATTGGCAATGTATACTTTAGCACCTGAAGCCCAAAAACATTTTTCTGATTATTATCAAAATAGAAGAAAAACAAAATGGTAGCAGTTTACCTGGCAGATGCGAAATCGAATTGGAAATATGATAGGTTTATTCATCTTCATGAAACCTTTCGAAAACCGGAAGAAAGGTCAATAAACAAAACTTCGATTTCAAATAAAATCTTTTAGTCTTAAATCAGGAGATTGGACTTTATTTCATTTAGGAACAATATTAAGTAGTCTACAAGGTGCTTCATAGAATTTTAGGAATACCAAGGGTTGAAGAGGGATGGTGTTACTCCAGAAACTCTAGTTTGCAGACAATTTAGGACTTAATAGCAGTTAATATGAGCATAAATCGAAGTCATGGTATACAATGGACAAAACATTAATGAAATGTGCATTTGGTCGCACAGGAATAAGTTTTTTTTTTTCATTTATATGTTTTAATTGTTTTTGAAAATTCACCATAATCTAATTTGTTTTGATAATGGAGATTGTGACCAAAGGTTTGGTCTTACCTATATAATAGAGCTGAGGGGAATGTGAGAGAAGAATAGAGAGTTATTGATAACATTTTGGGAAAAGTTAAAAATCGTGTTGAAATTCAAAACATTGAAATTGATGAAACTATAGAATCTGACACAGGTAGGATTTCAAATAAATTCAACGAGTATTTCTCTGAAATATCAGAAAAGTTGAAGCCGATGTTTGAACCATGCATAAACTGTAATTGCTCCATTGATTCAGATATTCTTATCGAAAATATACAACCAAACAGTTTTGTTTTTAATTCAATAACATCGGGAGAAGTATACAAAGTTATTATGTCGCTTAAAAATAAAAATTCTTGCATTAGTGATCGTATATCAAAATATTGCCTTGAATGTCGTGGATGTATTGACCTACTTATTTAACAGTAGTGTTGAAATGGGTTGTTTTCCTGATCATCTGAAATGTGCTGAAGTTATTCCTCTCTTTAAAAAAGGAAACAGAAAACTGCTTTCAAATTATAGACCAATATCTCTTCTTTCGACGTTTTCTAAGATTTTCGAAAAGTTAATAAAAGTTCGCATTGTGTCATTTTTAGATAAATTTAAATTTTTTTGCAACAATCAGTTTGGGTTCAGAGCGGGTATGTCAACAGAGGAAGCAATTTTGTGAGTGTGTAGTCAACTTTATGGTAGTTTAAATGGCAATAAATCAACCATAGGTTTGTTTGTTGACATGACGAAAGCTTTTGATATGGTAAACCACGACCTTTTACTTGACAAACTTTATAATGCTGGTTTTCAAGGTAGTTTTTTAAATTGTTAAAATCATATCTAAGCAATAGGAAACAAATTTTAAATATAGATGGATATTTAAGTGAACCAAGGGTTTTAAGAAATGGTGTTCCTCAGGGTTCTGTACTTAGCCCATTGTTTTTTCTTGTCTACATAAACTCTATTTTCAAACTTAAGCTAAATGGTATCTCAACAGCATTTGCCGATGATATAATTTTTACGTATGAATATGGAACGGTATTTGAATGTATCGCCAGGATTGAGGAAGATCTTGAAATCTTAAGGATGTGGTTCACCATGCATAGTTTAATTATCAGTGAAAAAACTAAATTAATGTGTTTCAAGATATCTGCCAACAACCTACATGATTATAACCTATGGTTTCACATCCACGATTGTAAACAGTGGTAGAAGTATTTTTTCATCGGACTTACAATGTTCTGAAAATTGTTTCAACATTCAGTCGGTGCCACATGGTATAACAAGCAGGAGTGGTTCGTATGCTAATTCTTTTGGACCCTTATTAATAGCGCAAAAGCATTTAATACGAATAACTTGCAATAAACATCGGTATTCTGAAACTTTCCCTTTATTTAGAAGATTGCGAATTTTACCAATGAGACATTTGTATATATTTAAAGTATTAAGAGAGTTTTTCAAGCAAAGTGGAAACCGAGAAATTCCGAGTAGAAACTCTCAATTTTATAACCTGCGTTTAAATAATATGAACCTTGTCAATGTACCATTTGCACATAGAACACATTTTTCACATTTTTATACGCATACAGCTCCATATATTTTCAATAAATTACCCTTAACAATAAGGAAAACAGTTTCTTATTAAAATTTCAAAAAAATGTCAGCGACTGGTTATTCAAAAATAGCTATGAAAATATTGAATTATTTTTTTTAGATGTATAAAAACAAAAATGTATTATCTACAAATTGTTAAGTTTTATGGCAATATATCTCGCTTTTATTTTTTAATTTCATTCACCACTTACTTCTAAAGTAAAAGAATGAACACTATTATTTTTTTCTTTTTAGAAATTGTTAATTAGCTTATATAACTTGAAATGAATAAAAAAAATATCTATCTATCTAAAAAAAAAAAAAAAAAAAAAATTAGGCAAACTTTTCCATTGACTATTAATTATGAGACATCTTTAAGCTTTAACTACAAGAAAACCCGTATGAAGGTGGAATAGCAGAATATTTAATACAAAATGATCCTGTTTCGCGACAACATGTCTGATATATCTCGGTTTGGTATTTTACCGCTGTGTCGAAAAGAAAGTGTTGAAATCCTTCCCGAGGCACTTTTTTTGCGGGGCAGTGCCTCTTGCGAGGAAATATGACAAATCCTCAAAAAACTAACTGGTTTCGAAAAATGTGCAATTGGAATCGGTGATAATTTGTAAGACCCCTCCGCAGATCCACAACGCATCCATAGGGATGGTTTGTTATTATAGACTTAATAAGCGCTTCTTAAAATAAATCTTAAGATAATAACTTAAAATGAAAATAAATTGCACGACTGGTTCGAACGTACTTGCTCTTATGTGCGGTCATAGCTTGGAATAAAATTGGAAAAATATTAAGGGAACTTCAAAGTTTTTATTCGATTTTTCTGACTTTTGATTGTTTGAAAGTACGTAAAATTGTTTTCAGCGGTAAAATTTAAACGCCATTTTATTTCTTTAAAAAATGTGATAAAGTGAGCATTTTGTCGTAGGAGCGGTTTTTAAATAAAATAAACCGATTTTATTTTAATAACTTTTTTCATAAAATAAAAAAAAATTATTTAAGAATGCAAACTTAAGGAAAAAAACAATCTACATTTAAATACAAAATTTTAAAAAAATCCGGGTAGATGTTTCCAAAATATTTATTTTTGAAAAAAAAATAAAGGAAATTATTAAAAAACACAAAAAAAAAGTTTTCGAAAACATTTTAAAATAAAATTACTTAGGCTACCAACATCTTCCTGAATATAAATTTTGATTGAAATCGAATTACCAGTTTTCGAAGTAAAAAAAAACGGAGGTACCGTTTTTAGCCCACCATCTTGTTTTTTTTTTCACCAAAACATAACCTACACGTACAATAGTACACTGCTTTTTTCATAAAAATTCTTGGAGCCTTTTTCGAGAAAAATAAGCATTTACTTAACGGTTATATGACAAGTACCGTTAATATTTAAGCAAAAAAAAATAAAAAAGTCCTCTGTAGAATGTCAAAATAGCCTTATGTTCCAAATTTTAAGACGATTGGCCAAACCGTTTAGGCTGTAGTTCAATATAAATCCGTACAGACGAACAGACAGACAGAATTTTGCCAGTAACTCAAATATGTTTCTCTATCATTGTAATGTCATGTATGATTGTTAGAATTTTTTTTCTTTACGAATGCATAACTTGCCTTATAATCCCTATAAATCGCAAGTATACAAAGAGGAGATCTAGAGGAGTTGTAGAGGAAGTTTCTACAATGATACACTCACTGATGTGAAAATCAATAGTGATTTAAAAGTTTCTGATACATTCTAGAGATTGGTTCGAAAAAGTAATAGTTTTTTACTTTTACTTTTAATTGATTTTTATTTTTTCTTTTACTTATATCTACTTAAATGCTAGACAAAAATCTTAAAACTAGCTAAAACTATCATCTTAATTAACTTACTGGCCCTATGCGGGCGCTCTAAATTAATCTTTAACTTAATTTAATTGCCTTTCGGCCTAAAAATAACTTAAAATTATCTTATCTATTACGGGTTTTATTTTTTACCCAGAAAAATAAAAAAACTGAGTAATCTTTATCGTTTTCTATCTTAAACTACTTAAAAACTAACTTAAAATAAACTAAAGATAAACTTAAAACTACTTAAAATAAACCGAAAATACTTAAAATTACTTAAAATTAGAACAGCCACAGCAAGCTTTTTTTGATTTTTGTGTTTTTATATTTTTTTTGTATTTTTTGAAATTTTATAATTTTTTTTTTTTTTTTTTTTTTTTTTTTTTTTTTTTTTTTGGTGCCGCCGCAACTGCCCTACCTAACTTAAAGCTACAAAAGATATATGTAGTCGGCCATAGGCGATATTTCGTCCTTGCCGACTGAAAATTATCGGATTTTAGTTAAGCCACCAAAATTGGTGGACCTGATCTAGGGCTTCCTTCCGATCCCGATCGGGCACGGCCCTACTGAAACGGAGGCGCTCTGCTTCGCTCCCAGCGACTATGTCTCGGTCGTAGAGGAGCCGCCTATCGACTGTTCTGCGGCCGACGTGGTAGATCAACGGAATCGCCGATCTATCCTGAATCAGCCCTCGACTATCAAGGTATAGGAAAGCCTCGGGCGGGATAAAACCACTCAAACGTGTGCTTTCAAAATATTCATCTTGGGGGTAGTAAGCCCCGAAGATTTGTCCATTAGTTGAGGTCATCGCCCTTGCAATGTGCCCGCGAATGAGCTTAATTATAAAGTTATCTATCCTGTTTGTATTGGCCCCGTTGTATAGGACCTCGTTGGAATAATAATGTTTGTACTCCGACTCTGGTGTTCTATAAAGACCGAGACAAGCGCGAAGGCACTGTCTCTCGAACACCCGAATCTTTTCCATTAGAGATGGTGCAACGTTGAACCACACAGGGCATCCATAGGCAATCATCGGCCTGATTAGGGCCATGTAGCAAATCACTTTCACCCTGCTATCAAGGCGGCTGCTATAAAACAACCGTCTTGTCAGGGCAAAAGCTCCCCTAGCCCTGGTCAGAGCAGCCTCTACATGTCGATTGAAATATAGATACTGATCCAACCAGATGCCAAGGTACTTTACTACACTTTTACTCGCCAGTGGATGTCCATGTGGCCCAGCGATCACTAGCTTGCGCCAGTTCTTTCTCGTATCCCTAGAGGCCCCAGACAAAGGGGTTCTAAACAGGATAGTTTCACATTTCTGGAAGTTGATTTTGAGCTTCCAATCATTACAATATTGTTGAATTTTATCGAAATCACGTTGCAAGAGAATTCTGATGACTTCAACTTTTGGACCTGTTCTGTACGCAACTAAATCATCGGCATACGCAATTGCATGAGGTAGACTCCCAATGAGATCGCTGGTGTAAATACTAAAGAGAATCGGCGAGTTCACCGCTCCCTGTTGCAGACCGTTTTTAATATCAAACGTTGTGGTAGATGTTACATTGCCACTCTTGACAACAAACTTTCTACCATTAAGCATGTCATAAAGCATATATAGCAGTGGTTTACTTATGTCCCATCTGGTTAGCTTCAGATACAGACCCTCTAACCATACGGTGTCGAAAGCCTTCTCCAAATCAACCAGACAGGCACCCGTGCATTAATTGTTAGCATTGTTCCATTGGACAGCAGATACTAGCTTTGACGCGGCATGAATTGTGTCATGTCCCGCCTTAAAGCCGAACTGGGTGTCTGGAATTATATTTTTGTCCTCGGCCCACTTGGACAGAGCTCTATTGATAACTTTTTCGAATACCTTGCTGATACTCGGAAGAAGACTTATCGACCGGAGATTTGCCGGATTGGAATTGTCCTTTCCCTTTTTGGGGAGAGGATGTACAACTGCTGTCTTCCAACTTACTGGATAATATGCATTATTCAGCGCGTTGTTGAACAGCGTTGTGTATATGTTTATTGCTTCCTCAGGGAGATGTCGTAGTACAATATTGGGTATACCATCGACTCCTGCTGACTTCTTTTTCTTTAATGATGCGAAGATCATTTGTAGTTCGACCTTTGAGATGAGCAGGGAACTTGGCCCATTTCGCTCGGCGACGGTGGCGTTTGCCAGATTGTCTTCATTGAATCCGGTAAAACCAAGATTCTCAGATCGCCATTGCGTGATGCTATTTCGCAGGTAGAAGTGATTCAGCAGAGCTCTGTTCTCCAGGTCGTGATTTGGATGAATGGACTCATTCACCTTATACACTTGCTGAAAAGCAGAACCCACTGTCTCAACCTTCTCCAATGGATCTTCGATCACAAAGAATTCGTCGTCCAAGACGGCGTCCCCCAGATCTACTCTTGCGGTCAGGAGTATGTTTTCGTTGTTTGTCGTTCTTTGGAGCTTAAGACACGGAAGATCATTTTGAGTGTTCTTTCTAAAGATTTTATTAATCTCGGGAAACATACTCGGGTCGCTAGAATTAACGGCTCGAATTCTGTTATCCCAGTATGAGTTAATAGACAATCGATAGTTTTGTTTAATGAGCGAGTTGATATTTTTGATTGAAGACTTCAGTGTCCTAATCTCCAGATCGTTTCTGTCAGTAAACCGCCTGTACAAGAGTTTTAATCTTGTCAGGAGGCCACTTTTTTGTCTATGTAGTGCGTCTATTGTCGCGTTCTTGTACATTTCAGTTGCGTTATGTTCTTTGTATCGTGGGATCGTTCTGTCCATCGTTTGTTTTATGACACCATCCATCTGAAGCAGGTATCCATCGATCTCTACGTTCGATAGATTCCTGTCATTTGGAGGCACAATGTCGTTAGAGAGGAGTTCTCTTGTCAGGATGTTGGAGAAACGTGGCCAGCGTGCCTTACTAAAATTGTAAGAGCGCGCAGGCACAAATTCATCCAACACCACAAGTTCATTTGGTAGCTGTATGACGGCGGAAAGTCCGCAGTGGTCACTGTCGTATTCTACCGTCTGTAAACAGTTTCTTGTCTGTTGGCCCACAGAGTCAGTTACTGTCAGTCTTGAGTCTAACAGTAGTAGATCTAGAAAAGCACCGCTCCTTGGGAACGATGGTCTATCTGTAGCAAGAAGGTCGATTTTATACTCAACATGGTGTCGACCCATCCAATTAAAAAGATGGTATCCCCTTGGATTTTGGATTTGATTTCCCCAATCTTCATGTTTGGCATTCAAATCTCCGGCGATAATGTAGTAGTTTTCATCCGAGTACAGACTAAGACACTCGAAAAGTTTTTCGAGCTCTGCAATAAAGTTTGCAGGTTGAGGTGCTTCTTGTGCGTACACTGCGATCACATACATTCGCTTCCCATGTTGGAGAGGAATGCATACGATGCAAGCTTCTAACAACTCGAATCTTCGCACTTCACTATTATATATGACCTTATGATCAATACCTTTTCGTAAAAAGATAGCGACCCCGCCCCCACGAGTGGAGTTGGGCCGGTCCCTTCTTACGATGTTGTAATTATTATGAGTCAGTTTGTGTTTCTGGTTTAGCTTGGTTTCGCTAGCCAAAAAGACATCTGGACTGTGATCATGCAACAATTGAAACAAATTTGCTCTACGTTCGGTCCTGATTAGTGAATTTACATTCACAGCCAGGATTTTAAAGGGGTTCTCGTACAGCGCGCCCATTATGATTTAAATTGCCCTAAGCTGGGAAGGTAAGCATAGACACGGTCTAGTCTTTCCTCCTGCTTTCCGAGCTGTTGTTGTAGGCTGGTTAACTGGGCCTGCATGGCCAGCAACACAGTCATTATATCGGCCTGTCCCGCAGGTGCCGTAGGCACGGGGGCCTGTTTGGCAACCTTTGGTTGTGGCTGTACCGTTGTTGTTGCCCTCCCTGCCGCCTTTTGGGCGTAAGAGATTTGGGGCACAACGGCTGTCGGTTCAGGAGCAAAAATAGGTCGCCTCTCCACCACCTTCGGAGCTTTTGTTTGCTTTATCTGCTGAAACTTAGGACAGCCCCGATAACTAGCAGGGTGCCCCTCGCCTCCGCAAAGCACACATTTAAGTAGAGTCTTATCTTCGACCCTTTCCTGTCCGAGTTTACACTCACCTAAATTGTGGTTCTCACTGCATTTCACGCAGCGAGACTGCATACCGCAGTTCGCCGCGGCATGCCCGAACCTTTGGCAGCGCATGCATTGAAGCATGTCGCCGCGTCTCTTTAATTTGTCCCAGGTTACAACCTGGTAGTCTACGTTGGTAATTTTCCGTAGACTATCCAGTTTGCTTTTGGGCGACAGCTGAACCAGGAAGAACGGTAATTTCCGTTGCTCCCGTCTGGCTCTGACAGTCGTGAAAGGCTTGACCCCCACGAACTCGAGATCGTTCGTCGCTACCCGACGGAGTTCGTTTAAAAGCGCCACCGTGTCAGTGGAGCTATCAAGGCCCTTTAAGAGGACCGTTTGGATTTTTTCCTCTTTCGGCGTGAAACTGTAGTGTTCAGTGGCCGTTTTTTGGAGGATATTTTTAACTGTTTTGTGCTGATCCACTGAAAAGCAGTGGATAGCATGCCTATTATTACCTAATCTCTTTATCAAAAAGTTATCGCCTATGGCGTCTCTACATATATCAATAATTTCTTTAATGTCCATCTTAAAGGTATTAATTGGCGGCACCTTACCTGTTTTTTGTTTTTGCTGCGGTGGCTGCTGCTGTTGGTCCTGCTTCTGTTGACTCTGCTGCTGTTGTCTCAGCTGCTGTTGTCTCTGCTGCTGTTGGCTTTGCTGCTGCTGCTGTTGGTTTTGCTGCTTCTGTTGGTTCTGCTTCTGCTGTTGGTTCTGCTGCTGCTGTTGTGCCTTTTTAGAGGTCGATGGTTGATCCATCTCTATTTGCTGTTGTTGCTGTTGTAGTTTAGCAGGCTGTTGTTTTTGCTGCTGCTGTGGTTGTTGTTTCTGCAGCTGTGCTTGCTGCTGTTGTTGTAGTTGCTGCTTCTGCTGCTCAGCCGTCTGGAGGGCCTTAAGCTTGGCTGCCTCCTTTTGCTCTTTGGCGAGCCTTTCCGCCTTCCTTCTATTTTCCTGTTTGGTTCTGACCGCCAGGATTTTGCGCTCAAACTCGCTAATTACTTCTTCCTCATCATCTGACTCTGATGAGGAAGGCATTTTTTTTGTATTGGTGTTGCTGTTGTTGTTGCCTTCGGCAACTGTTGTGTCGTCAGGGGTGCTTGTGTAGTGCCCCTCTCCTTCGTCGGACACATACGACACAGATATGTCCGACGTCACGCCAGCAACTTCCAGCTGCTGACGTATCTTTTCTGCGGCACTGGACTTGGCTGGCCGCTCTTTTGCTAATTCCTCTATGGGTTGCACTTTTTACAAGATTAGGCTTAACTTGTTTTTTCCTCCTTTTTACTGACGTCATTGGGACATCAGCCGATTTTTCTGGCTCATCATCCGATGGCGCCATGCTTTTGTTTTGCGGTAATTTGCCGCCTTCTAGACTTTTTCTGCTGTCTAACACTTTTTCCCAAAAAAAGTTAGTGAAGTCACCCAGGCCGGATTCGAACCTGGGTTCATCTGCGCCGCGATCGGCCACTCTACCACTGAGCTAAACTCGTTTTACTTTTAATTGATTTTTATTTTCATTTTAACTTATATCTACTTAAATGCTAGACAAAAATCTTAAAACTAGCTAAAAATATCATCTTAAATAAATTACTGGCCCTATGCGGGCGCTCTAAATTATTCTCTAACTTAATTTTAATTGCCTTTCGGCCTAAAAATAACTTAATTTTATCTTATATATAAAGGGTTTTATTTTTCACCCAGAAAATGAAAAAAACTGGGTATCTTATCAGTTTCTTAATCTATCTTAAACTACTTAAGAACTAACTTAAAACTAAACTAAAAATAAACTAAAAATAAACTTAAAATAACTTAAAATAAACCTAAAATACTTAACTCTAGAACAGCCACAGCAACCTTTTTTTTTTTTTTTTTTTTTTTTTTTTTTTTTTTTTTTTTTTTTTTTTGGTGCCGCCGCAACTGCCCTACCTAGCTTAAAGATACCAAAGATAAATGAAGTCGGCCATAGGCGATATTTCGTTTTTGCCGACTGAAATATCGGTTTCTTAACTGAGCCACCAAAATTTGTGGACCTGATCCAAGGCTTCCTTCCGATCCCGGTCGGGCACAGCCCTACTGAAACGGAGGCGCTCTGCTTCGCTCCCAGCGACTATGTCTCGGTCGTAGAGGAGCCGCCTATCGACTGTTCTGCGGCCGACGTGGTAGATCAACGGAATCGCCGATCTATCCTGAATCAGCCCTCGACTATCAAGGTATAGGAAAGCCTCGGGCGGGATAAAACCACTCGAACGTGTGCTTTCAAAATATTCATCTTGGGGGTAGTAAGCCCCGAAGATTTGTCCATTAGTTGAGGTCATCGCCCTTACAATGTGTCCGCGAATGAGCTTAATTAAAAAGTTATCTATCCTGTTTGTATTGGCCCCGTTGTATAGGACCTCGTTGGAATAATGATGTTTGTACTCCGACTCTGGTGTTCTATAAAGACCGAGACAAGTGCGAAGACACTGTCTCTCGAACACCCGAATCTTTTCCATTAGAGATGGTGCAACGTTGAACCACACAGGGCATCCGTAGGCAATCATCGGCCTGATAAGGGCCATGTAGCAAATCACTTTCACCCTGCTATCAAGGCGGCTGCTATAAAACAACCGTCTTGTCAGGGCAAAAGCTCCCCTAGCCCTGGCCAGAGCAGCCTCTACATGTCGATTGAAATATAGATACTGATCCAACCAGATGCCAAGGTACTTTACTACATTTTTACTCGCCAGTGGATGTCCATGTGGCCCAGCGATCACTAGCTTGCGCCAGTTCTTTCTCGTATCCCTAGAGGCCCCAGACAAAGGGGTTCTAAACAGGATAGTTTCACATTTCTGGAAGTTAATTTTCAGCTTCCAATCATTACAGTACTTTTGAATTTTATCGAAATCACGTTGCAAGAGAATTCTGATGACTTCAACTTTTGGACCTGTTCTGTACGCAACTAAATCATCGGCATACGCAATTGCATGAGGTAGACTCCCAATGAGATCGCTGGTGTAAATACTAAAGAGAATCGGCGAGTTCACCGCTCCCTGTTGCAGACCGTTTTTAATATCAAACGTTGTGGTAGATGTTACATTGCCACTCTTGACAACAAACTTTCTACCATTAAGCATGTCATAAAGCATATATAGCAGTGGTTTACTTATGTCCCATCTGGTTAGCTTCAGATACAGACCCTCTAACCATACGGTGTCGAAAGCCTTCTCCAAATCAACCAGACAGGCACCCGTGCATTAATTGTTAGCATTGTTCCATTGGACAGCAGATACTAGCTTTGACGCGGCATGAATTGTGTCATGTCCCGCCTTAAAGCCGAACTGTGTGTCTGGAATTATATTTTTGTCCTCGGCCCACTTGGACAGAGCTCTATTGATAACCTTTTCGAATACCTTACTGATACTCGGAAGAAGACTTATCGACCGGAGATTTGCCGGATTGGAATTGTCCTTTCCCTTTTTGGGGAGAGGATGTACAACTGCTGTCTTCCAACTCACTGGATAATATGCATTATTCAGCGCGTTGTTGAACAGTGTTGTGTATATGTTTATTGCTTCCTCAGGCAGATGTCGTAGTACAACATTGGGTATACCATCGACTCCTGCTGACTTCTTTTTCTTTAATGATGCGAAGATCATTTGTAGTTCGACCTTTGAGATGAGCAGGGAACTTGGCCCATTTCGCTCGGCGACGGTGGCGTTCGCCAGATTGTCTTCATTGAATCCGGTAAAACCAAGATTCTCAGATCGCCATTGCGTGATGCTATTTCGCAGGTAGAAGTGATTCAGCAGAGCTCTGTTCTCCAGGTCGTGATTTGGATGAATGGACTCATTCACCTTATACACTTGCTGAAAAGCAGAACCCACTGTCTCAACCTTCTCCAATGGATCTTCGATCACAAAGAAGTCGTCGTCCAAGACGGCGTTCCCCAGATCTACTCCTGCGGTCAGGAGTATGTTTTCGTTGTCTGTCGTTCTTTGGAGCTTAAGACACGGAAGATCATTTTGAGTGTTCTTTCTAAAGATTTTATTAATCTCGGGAAACATACTCGGGTCGCTAGAATTAACGGCTCGAATTCTGTTATCCCAGTAAGAGTTAATAGACAATCTATAGTTTTGTTTGATGAGCGAGTTGACATTTTTGATTGAAGACTTCAGTGTCCTAATCTCCAGATCGTTTCTGTCAGTAAACCGCCTGTACAAGAGTTTTAATCTTGTCAGGAGGCCACTTTTTTGTCTATGTAGTGCGTCTATTGTCGCGTTCTTGTACATTTCAGTTGCGTTATGTTCTTTGTATCGTGGGATCGTTCTGTCCATCGTATGTTTTATGACACCATCCATCTGAAGCAGGTATCCATCGATCTCTACGTTCGATAGATTCCTGTCGTTTGGAGGCACAATGTCGTTAGAGAGGAGTTCTCTTATCAAGGTGTTGGAGAAACGTGGCCAGCGTGCCTTACTAAAATTGTAAGAGCGCGCAGGCACAAATTCATCCAACACCACAAGTTCATTTGGTAGCTGTATGACGGCGGAAAGTCCGCAGTGGTCACTGTCGTATTCTACCGTCTGTAAACAGTTTTTTGTCTGTTGACCCACAGAGTCAGTTACTGTCAGTCTTGAGTCTAACAGTAGTAGATCTAGAAAAGCACCGCTCCTTGGGAACGATGGTCTATCTGTAGCAAGAAGGTCGATTTTATACTCAATATGGTGTCGACCCATCCAATCAAAAAGATGGTATCCCCTTGGATTTTGGATTTGATTTCCCCAATCTTCATGTTTGGCATTGAAATCCCCAGCGATAATAAAGTAATTTTCATCCGAGTGCAGGCTAAGGCACTCGAAAAGTTTTTCGAGCTCTGCAATAAAGTTTGCAGGTTGAGGTGCTTCTTGTGCGTACACTGCGATCACATACATTCGCTTCCCATGTTGGAGAGGAATGCATATGATGCAAGCTTCTAACAACTCGAATCTTCGCACTTCACTATTATATATGACCTTATGATTAATACCTTTTCGTAAAAAGATAGCGACCCCGCCCCCACGAGTGGAGTTGGGCCGGTCCCTTCTTACGATATTGTAATTATTATGAGTCAATTTGTGTTTCTGGTTTAGCTTGGTTTCGCTAGCCAAAAAGACATCTGGACTGTGATCATGCAACAATTGAAACAAATTTGCTCTACGTTCGGTCCTGATTAGTGAATTTACATTCACAGCCAGGATTTTAAAGGGGTTCTCGTACAGCGCGCCCATTATGGTTTAAATTGCCCTAAGCTGGGAAGGTAAGCGTAGACACGGTCTAGTCTTTCCTCCTGCTTTCCGAGCTGTTGTTGTAGGCTGGTTAACTGGGCCTGCATGGCCAGCAACACAGTCATTATATCTGCCTGTCCCGCAGGTGCCGTAGGCACGGGGGCCTGTTTGGCAACCTTTGGTTGTGGCTGTACCGTTGTTGTTGCCCTCCCTGCCGCCATTTGGGCGTAAGAGATTTGGGGCACAACGGCTGTCGGTGCAGGAGCAAAAATAGGTCGCCTCTCCACCACTTTCGGAGCTTTTGTTTGCTTTATCTGCTGAAACTTAGGACAGCCCCGATAACTAGCAGGGTGCCCCTCGCCTCCGCAAAGCACACATTTAAGTTGAGTCTTATCTTCGACCCTTTCCTGTCCGAGTTTACACTCACCTAAATTGTGGTTCTCACTGCATTTCACGCAGCGAGACTGCATACCGCAGTTCGCCGCGGCATGCCCGAACCTTTGGCAGCGCATGCATTGAAGCATGTCGCCGCGTCTCTTTAATTTGTCCCAGGTTACAACCTGGTAGTCTACGTTGGTAATTTTCCGTAGACTATCCAGTTTGCTTTTGGGCGAAAGCTGAACCAGGAAGAACGGTAATTTCCGTTGCTCCCGTCTGGCTCTGGCAGTCGTGAAAGGCTTGACCCCCACGAACTCGAGATCGTTCGTCGCTACCCGACGGAGTTCGCTTAAAAGCGCCACCGTGTCAGTGGAGCTATCAAGGCCCTTTAAGAGGACCGTCTGAATTTTTTCCTCTTTCGGCGTGAAACTGTAGTGTTCAGTGGCCGTTTTTTGGAGGATCTTTTTGACTTTTTTGTGCTGATCCACTGAGAAGCAGTGGATAGCATGCCTATCATTGCTCAATCTTTTTATTAAAAAGTTATCGCCTATGGCGTCTTTACAAATATCTATGGTTTCTTTTAAGTTTATTTTATATGTATTTATTGGCGGCACCTTACCTTTTTTTTGTATTGGCTGCGATGGCTGTTGCTGCTGCATCTGCTGTTCTATCTGCTGCTGTTGAGTCTGCTGCTGTTGTCTCAGCTGCTGTTGTCTCTGCTGCTGATGGTTTTGCTGCTGCTGTTGTTTCTGCTGCTGCTGTTCGTTTAGCTGCTGCTGTTGGGCGTTCTTGGACGTCGATGGTTGTTGTGGCTGTTCTTTTTGCTGCTGTGGCTGTTGTTGTTTAGCAGACTGTTGTTTTTGCTGCTGCTGTGGTTGTTTTTTCTGCAGCTGTGCTTGCTGCTGTTGTTTAATTTGCTGCTGTTGCTGCTCTGCCGTCTGGAGGGCCTTAACTCTGGCTGCCTCCTTGAGCTCTTTCGCGAGCTTTTCTTCCTTCCTCCTTGTCTCCTGTTTTACTCGAACGGCCAGAATTTTTCGTTCGAAATCGCTAATTTCCTCTTCCTCATCGTCGGACGCCGATGAGGATGGTACTTGCAGGAGTATGCTGCTGTTATTTGCTGCAACTTGTGTGTCGTCAGGCGTGTATTGCCCTTCTCCTTCGTCGGACACATACGACACAGATATGTCCGACGTCACGCCAGCAACTTCCAGCTGCTGACGTATCTTTTCTGCGGCACTGGACTTGGCTGGCCGCTCTTTTGCCAACTCCCCTATGGGTTGCACTATGGCCGGAGTTGCCCTGGTTTGCCTTTTCACCAGATTAGGCTTAAATTGTTTCTTCCTCCTTTTTGCTGACGTCATTGGGACATCAGCCGATTTTATTGGTAGCCCATCATCCGATGGCACCACCTTTTCACTATCGTCACCCATTGGCTGGGAAATTTTTTCGCCTTCTAGGCTTTGTCTACTTTCTAATACTTTTTCCCAAAAAGTATTTGTAAAGTCACCCAGGCCGGATTCGAACCTGGGTTCCTCTGCGCCGCGATCGGCCACTCTACCACTGAGCTATTTGCTTATATATTAAACAATGGTTTTTTCAGGTAGATTAAGCTTTGGACTGGCTTGCCCAAAGATCTACTAATGTTTAGCTTTTAAAAAAGCTTTTTTTTATATCCAATTTATTTTGTAATGAATTTTGGCTTTATTAAAAGCAAAAATAACACAAATTAATGAAATTATTTGCCTTTTGGCAAAAAAATAAACTAAATTTTTACTGAATTACTTTAAACTAAAGATCATCACTTGTAAAAATACTTCACTGCGAAAGTCGTCAGGTGTGTTGTAACCTTCACAGTATCTGAACGACTGAGCTAAACTCGTATATATTAAGGAATGGTTTTTTGGTGTAGATATAGCTTTGGGCTGCTTGCCCAAAGATCTACAAATGTTGAGCTTTTAAAAAAGCTTTTTTTTATTGGAAAATTAAATCCAATTTAATTGTTGCTTTATTAAAAGCAAACAAAACACATAAATTGAATTAATTTGCCTTTTGGCAAAAAACAAACTCACTTTTTACTGTAATTACTTTATCATAAAAATAATCACTTGAAAAAATACTTCTTCACTGCGAAAGTCGTCAGGTGTGTTGTAACCTTCACAGTATCTGAACGACTGAAAAAGAAAAAAAAAAAAAAAAAAAAAAAAAAAAAAAAAAAAAAAAAAAAAAAGTAATAGTGTCGTCGGAAAGATGCACGGAAGAGTGGAGCGGACCTAAAATTACGTGGATTGGTGTAAAAGGGAATAGAAGTAATGGTGAATCTAGATATATTCTTATTAGGATTTAGTATAGAAAAAGTATATCAGCACCTTCATGATTTTTCTTAACAGTCTGCAGATTGATACAATTTAATCGATTTTCGCAACGGGGTTAAAGAAGAATATTTTAACAAGAGAGAACACAAATACGAATAAACATACGTAGAACAGCTTCAATTTGGCTGGCGTATTAAAGAAGGGGTCTAAAATATGTAATGTTTTTTTAACATTACCTTACCTTATCTAAGGTGGCGCTACAGTCCGGGTTGGACCTGGGCCTCAAGGAACAAGCTTCTCCCTAGCTAGCTCCAGTTTCGCACGTCGAGTCGGTTGAAATCATCTTCGACTTGTGTCCGCCACCTGAGTCTCTGTATTCCTCTACTGCGCCGTCCCTCTGGGGAGGAATAGAAGTTTTTGTAGGCCGGAGCATTGATGTCTATCCGCTCTATATGACCCAGCCATCTGAGACGTTGAATTTTTACTCTTTTGGCTAGGTCTGTGTCGCTGTACAGCCGGTAGAGTTCTTCATTGTATCTTCTTCTCCACTCTACGTTAATGCATATGGGACCCGGAGACTCTTTCTTATGAAGCAGCCTAAAGCATCCTCATCAGCTTTTGACAACGTCCATGCGTCTGCACCATAGAGCAGGACTGGGATAATGAGTTTCTAAGCCCGAAGAAGCAGCGATTGGCAAGAGTTATTCTTCGCTTGATTTGTCTGAGTTAATAGCGAAGCCCAAGTAGACAAAGTCCTCAAAGTACCTCAAAGTTAACGCTGTCTATCGTGATGTTTTGTCCAAGACGTCGATGTTAGGTGTATCTTCTTGATGACAGCATATACTGGGTTTTGCCCTGCGCGCTACTGACATCACGCTGTGTTGTTCGATTATGTCAATATTGTCGGCGTATGCGAGTAATTGAACGGACTTTTGAAAGATCGTGCCTCAGGTGTTGGCGTGAGAGTTGTGCAATATTCTTTCAAGTACGATGTTTAAAAAGTTGCATGACAGCAAATCGCCTGTCATTTGTTGTTATGACAAATAACAGAAAGTCCAAGTCACTGCCTTGATGAGGAACACCAGAATTGGCTATAAAAGCATCTGCCTGATTTTTTTTTCTTTTGGTAAGACATTCTAATTTCATTTATGCAATAACAGCTCTCCATTTCCTGAATAGCCAGTTTTCCCATTTCTTATTTTGCTTGTACAGCCCGCGAGCAGTTCTTCTTCATGGCGCCGTTTCTTTTTATGCTTCCAGCCGCTTGCAGGGGTTTCTTCATAGGGCCGTATAAGCCGCAGCATTTCAGAGGCGGTCCTTTGATGGCATTTTCGCAATGTTATCACTGGTTTTCATGCTGGCGCTAAAAGACTCCTTAAGGTGTTATTAGAGATTCGATCGGGAAAAGACTAGGCAAATTTTTGCGATTTCAGATTTCCGACACAAAACTTACAACTTCTTCACAGTATAATCCCTTCTTGGCGTTGGTCCCTATATAAATGGGTCCCAATCATAGTTTGCCCCTCGCAAAGATCGTACCTCCAAGATACTGGAACAGTGCCTTGAGTCGATCGAAAAGTGGTTTATCTGGGTTACAGTTGAATGGTCAGTAGATCTCTATATTCATTTTTAAATGTTGAGGTGTGGGAACTGCGAATAACCTTGAATTTGTTATAGTAGGTATAGTGTTTTGCAAGCTGCGTTTTCAGACCTTATCACCAATTATACCCTCTCTCTAATTTTAATATCATGGCTGGGGCACTACTGATATACAAACATATATAATTTGTGTCACCTTTTCCTCTCTATAGGCATGCGCGAATATAAGCTTTTATTAGTGAATTTAGCCTTGATGAGGATTGGTGTAAGGCACTCGTTCACACATATTAAACTCAAGACCTCTTGCCCAACCTAGGGGGTCCATTGCCAATATTTTAGGCAGTAAATTGCCCAAATTGCCCTCCGCTTTTCCAGTGGAGGCACTGAAGCAATATCAACAGAAATTTTGACCGGTAGATGGAAGGCAATTATTGCTTTATTTCGATATTGCTATTTCCTCAAATATTGCCCAGCGTCTGCCTCCCACGTCAATATATATTTAGGTTACAAATGATATTTAAATTGCCGACTTTTATAATGGTTCATCTGATTGATTTTAATTTTAAAACAGGAAAAATAAATACTGTCTATCCCATCGCATTTCTTGGATGGTGGTTAGGTCTGCCACAGCTGCCCAAGCTCTCCACTCATTGTTCGGTAGCTTAGGAGACCCTACATTTCACATGCAAATCCGAAGTTCGTAGTTCTTATTTCGTCTGTCATCATTGAATCCTGCCGAATCCGGGTCCTATGGTTGCTTCGCAAATAAATGTTGCTGGAGGAATAGGTTCTTATTATAACTCCAAAAACGAGGGGCCTATTCCTCCTCGCGACTGCTATCACCTACAACCTTCTATAGAGATAGGAACTCCATCTAAGTACTAGTTCAACACATGGAGGCGAGGTTGTTAAGATTTAATGCTAGTTCACTATGTTTCTGAAGGTAGAGGTAATATTTGACTATGTTAATGTGCTAGTATGTGAATGATAGCTGATGTATCCATGTAAAATATCTTTATACAGAATAATTAAACAATATCCGTTAAGCCTATAATAAGTTACAACACAGAGTGTCTCATCTTAAAATCAGGAACGCTTTTTCAGCAGGTTTTTGAAATTTTATTTAGTTAAAATAACTTGAATTTATAATGCCGATTTTCAGTCAAATTTTTAGCCGGATTCACGCTTAGGTCAGTCAAATTAAGTAATGTGCCCCAAAGTATTATCTATCCTAGCTTACCTTATTAACATTAAAATTGATTTTCAACCACTGACGCTGCATTATTGGTTTTAGTATAAACTTATGAAATTTCATACATCAATAAGAGTTTTGTGGTTTTTTTTTAATTTTTTTTTGAATAATTTAAAATCCAATTCCACCTGCAATCTGCAACAAAATGTCACAAGAACAATTATTGTTGTTGAATTATTTAAAAATGCATACATTTTTCCTGCTGCAATATTCACTCATTTGCATTTTTAAAGTGCTTAATTTTTCATCCGCTTTAAGGGAAATGAAATTTAAATAAACCCCTTTATGGCTACACATAAGTCTGACAATGAGTTGGTATGTTTACATCATTGGAAACACAGGAAACGGAAACTGTTCGCTGTTTTTTTGGGAATGCCGCACAATCCTATGAATCCGATGGATAGTTGCTGTTCAATTTTTTTTCTGCGCCATGTGTTATCTGAATATAATTTTAATTTAAATACACACGATTATGTGAGATTTCTTTGTGTAAAATAAAACAAAAATAAATATTTATGTAACAATTCCACAAGGTTCCGTTACAACTGAATGGAAGCACGCTTCCTATGCTTTTTTTGTATGTACTCCACCCACATAAATTCAAAAAATGAAGACAAAGTCGAACTGATGGAGAAATTGAAAAGGAAAAGAAGAGATATTATCATATCATTCCGAGTCCATAAAAGGGGTTCCATGTCATCCCTTCTTAGACATAAAACCTTTTGTTTTGAATTGCAAACATATTTAAGACCTATGTGTTCCATCGCTATGGCTGTCCTTCGATAAGTTATTGATTATGCTTATACTTTAGGAACAAATGGAAACACATCCTCCCGCCAGAGGGACTTTTTTCTGTTCACAAGCTTTTGTTTACCCAAGGCATTAAAGGTACCCGCAGAAAAAAATATATATTTCCATGCGTTGTTTGCGAAGATTTATGCCCCACGCCGCCACCGCACCCCCCACCGACGCCGTAACCGCAACCGTATAATTTGTTTTGCTCGTATTTATTTGCTCGGTTGTCGTGTACGATACGACACAATTATGCAAATGTAAATCAAGCTACAGCCAATCTAGGCCTCCGAGATTCGATAGATGAATCAGTGACAACGCTATTTCTATTCAGCTTCAGCCTTTGCTGCGCTGTTCGAGTAGATACAACGTATACATACACCTAACGAGAACAAGAAACAAAAAAGCTGGGAATTTAGATTGAGAGTCCTAAAAATAGATGCCACAAAAATAAATTAACTTTGTGCCGCTTAAAAGGTGGAGGATGGCCGCTGCCATTTCTGTTGTCGAAATACCAATACCGAAGCCGATGCTCGACTGAAGTCGCAGTAGCAGGCGCCTGAGGAATTAGTAATTGACTTATGCTTTCTGAGAATATGTATCAATTAACATAAATCGGTTCTATTTAGGGCGATTGGATAGGAGCTAGTGTTTGAATGTTCATCATGGAAGAGTGTCCTAGCTAAATGGGAAAATCTTGTTAGTTGACAGCATCACATCCAGAACAATGTGGACACAAGACTGAAAGGAAAAGATTGATTCAGGAACTGCTCAAATGAAATGCTTCATTAAATGTTGATTTTACCTTTTAATTAACATTTACCGCTTCAACGTAATACCTCTACAGCACTTATTTCAATTCCATTCAACTCTCTGATGCTTGACAAATATACGAGAAATAAAAGAATACAAATGTGGAAGCATTAGCTTCCCCTTTTGCTGAGTACAGCCTTACCTAAAGATAGGCCAATTTTGCCAAAAGAGGAAATTGCTAGCGGAGTATGGAGCGGTGAAAGGAGGATGTATACCTAAATGGAAAAACATCAGCCTGATGGAAATGAAGCGTAAACATTTTAGATCTGTGTCCAAGTCCATGCTCAACTTATTATTCTGGCCACGAACAGTGGGACCAGGAAGGTCGTCGAAGAACTTTTTGTGGCACGCAAAGGAAAATTGATTTTTTTTTTTTTTTTTTTTTTTTTGCCAAACTGAGCGGAGATGAAAAGGGGCTCCATTTCATTTATAGGGACATCTTGAAAGTTTGTTGAGCCGTCGCTTTCTTGGAATCTCTCAAATTCATATTGAATACGGGATTAAAGTTAAATATTATCATGTACCTTATCGTATCCTTTAGTTGGGTTAATGTTGTTTTATGTAAGATTTATGATAGCATCTTATGCATATTAGATTCCAATCCATAATAAATTAGGCTTAATAAACTAAGTCGCACGGAACTTTGACCTTTATGACAATAAGTTTTCCTATGTTTATTCAATAAGTAGATATCCCTAGGTACACACTTATGAGGACCAACGACTACTCTTATTTTTATTTGTAACAATGAACGTATGCAAGTAGAAAGTGTAGTTTGATTAAGAGGATAATAATTATATGAAAAGATTTTTGTGAATAGCATGGTTTTATATTATTTTTCAGTTTAATCTAAAGAAAGGAAAACAATATTGAATAGCTTACCTAACTGAGTCTTAGGCTAAAAATAAAAAACAAGGAAATTTTGAAATAAAGCGAAAAAGGATGTGATTGACTTTACAAATTTTCCTGGTTACCCTTTTTGTTTCATCTTGATTTTTTACCGAACAATTTAGTTGAAATTTTGGAAGACCTTCATGAGCAGGAAGAGTCTTAGACGATGTTACGTTGCATAAGACTCAAGAGTGATCGGCAAAAGTTGTGATACATGGCTAGATCATGAAGGTTAGGTTGAGACAATATTAAAATCTTAATGGAGGGGTTATATTCCTCCGTTTACGAAGGGGTTGGCAATTTTCTAAAGAAAAAATATTTAGAATTAATTTAAGAACAAGCAACACTTTCAATGCCTTATTATAACTTTAAAGCGAGAATTTCTTTTAAACTAAATTCTTTCAATTGACATTTTTAGAAATATTTTTCTTTCAAAACTGTATGTAAAGCGTCTTCCAAAAGGGACTTTCGAACTTTGACTGTTGATGGCGACCATCCTGTTGAAGCTACATCTATCAAATTGGCTGTCATTTATTCAGTCTGTTTTGACCAATCACCATAGGCGGACGTCGGACAAAGCGTTCAATAACACGTGCAAATAATAAAATTGTTTTATCAAAATGAGTGTTCTGTTCGGGCAACGTTCCGTGCGCAGACAGACGGACAGAATTTCGCCAGTTAATCAAACATGTTTCTCTATCATCGTAATGTCATGTTTGATTGTTATCTCAAAATTTTTTATATGCACGAATGCATAACTTGCATTATAGTACTTATAATCGCAAGTAAAAATTAATAAAAGTATTAGGATGTCTTCTTTTTAAAGATTACTCTCGCAACGTTCTTAAAACGCAATAGAATTTGGCAAATGAACCCTTCCTTAGAGTAAATAGGCAAGAATATTAGTGTTTTATTAAAAAATTAAGGAAATATTTCTATTATTAGACCTTTGAGTATTTCTATTTTTGTTCTGCAGCCTTTAACTGTGAATATTATAATACGTTTGTATTTTAGGCCTAAGGCCTAACAATAACCGTTAAGGAAAAGCTTTTTTTTTCTCGAAAACGGCTCCACCAACGATTGTGATGATTTTTTTAAATAGGTATTAGCTATCATCTTATTAAAACCAAATTAACGGGAAAAGTCTATTAACGGTACATTTCATATAACAGTTTTTTTTACTTGCGATTATAGGGACTATAAGGCAAGTTATGCATTCGTAAAAAAAAAAAAAAAAAATTCTAACAATCAAACATGATATTACGATGATAGAGAAGTCAAAAAAAGTGGGTCCGGAAATTCCGTCCGTCTGTCTGTCTGTCTGTCTGTCTGTCTGTCTGTCTGTCTGTCTGTCTGTCTGTCTGTCCGTATCGATATCTACAGCCTAAACGGTTGGGCCGATTTGATTCAAACTTGGTATATAGTATTTTTAGAGTGCTCTACCCGACAGTTTTTGGAATTGGCATTCTAGCTCCAAAACTAACGGTACCTGCCATATAACTTTTATTAAAAAACTTATTTTTCTCGAAAACGGCTCCTACGATTTTGATTAAACTTTCAGAATGATGTTTTCTGTGCAAAATCTATCTTTTAATTTTAATGGATTTTTCAGAAAAAGTTTTATAACGGTACCTCCCATATGACCGGTTTTTTAAAATCAGACTTTCTCGTTAACTAATTGACGGATTTTGATGAAATTTTCAAAATATGTAGTGTTTTATGATTTAAATAATATTGCTTATCAAAATTTTCAAAAACATTTTTTTTTAAATTTTAATAATTTTTTTAAAAAAATATTTTGTTTTTTGAATATTTTGAAAACGGATCTATAGATTTTTTTTTAAATTTTTCTCCTAGTATAAAATATAGATTTCTTAAAATTGACATACTAAAAAAAATTTTAAAATATGTTTTCGAAAAGTTTTTCAAAAAAAACATTTTTTTGAAAAAACTGGTCGAACGATTTTGAAATGAAAAATTCATAAAATAGAAAACAGCAAAAGAAATAAGATGGCTTACAACATTTTTTCCAAAAAACGTTATGAGTAGTGTTTTTTTGAATTCATAAATTTTTTTCCCCAACATTTTATTTCATATTGCTCGGCTAAGCCCTAGCCAAGCCATTAGTCAAATAAAAGAAAGTGACAACCTACATTACATACATACTTACGTATTTTAAAGTATTTTTCATCATCATAAAAGCACAGAATAAATAAGGAAGCCTTTGATAAACACACAAAAACAACTAACAAATAAAAAAACTATTCGATTACTACTGAATGCAAAAATTTCAATCGAGAAAACAAAAGTTTACACCTTCCTATAAATAAACAAAACCACTGTGTTAACTTTTAATATTGGCTCTAAACCTACTCGCTTAACAGATTAACGTGTATCTTAATTTTAGTACCTACCTTCCTTCCAACCTTAGTATAGGTACCTAATATCCTTAATAAATTCCATTAACGCCACCCCACCAACCCCACTACCCACACCATACGTTTATCGATCCATCCAAACATAATTAAGCTATTTTAATTAATTTGATTTCAAAAAGTAAATTATTGTTATTGAGACCTATATAGGTCCCTTTACCTAGCATTATTGCCATACTGCTGATTCCGACGAATCTTTATGCCAGTTGTTCAATTTTTTCCATACCAAAATGAAAATTTAACTGAAAAAAGTCCTTTGTATCTTTCTATTAGCAAATTATATTATAAACAGTAAGCAGCAAGTGGAAAGATAATACTGAACTAAAAAACTGCAAAAGCTAACAATCCTATATATTTATGGGTTTATCCCTTTGTCGTGACGCATGTTCGTTCGAGCTTCACCCTAAAACGATTCTAAGGAAGTTGCACGTCATACAAAAAATATTAAAATAAAATCTTTGTCAAAAAGACGCCTGCACTTAAAAAGGATTAGCACATAAGAGCAAGTACGTGCGACCCAGTCGTGCCTTTTATTTATTTTCGATTTCGGTACCGGCTCATTTTTTTTTGGACATTTAAATTCAATATTTTCTAACGTTCATTCAACTTTAATATAAATAACACGTCAACATAATTTTCTTTAAATTCATTTTTCGGGTTTTCAATTCACGAAGGTAGATTTTGGCGGCCATGTTGCTTATATGACATCTGTCATATTTATTATTTATTATTCAGATACTGATGCCAAATCACCATGGCAAGTTAGGCTTTATGGCAGAAGTGTTGGCCTTTGTCAGTCGACTCAACAACGTTTGACGGCGAAATTTGGGAAGACCGGTTCGGTAATCAATCAGTATGTTAATGAAAAGCAAGATTGGCCGAGAACATCGCCGAGGTTAGTGAAAGTGTACAGCAGAACTCGAGGCAGTCGACTCCTCGCCGTAGGTAACTTGGCGAATTTTCCGACTAAAGTATACGCGTACAAGATCCAACTGACCCATGAACGCAACGTTCATAACCAGTAGGACCTACATTTTAGCTAAAAAAATAATGTAAGGATGCAAGTAGTGTTTTCGTTGTTTACGTTAAGAAATCTTGCAGCACCGTTTTTATATTCACCAGACGTAGTGCCTGGTGGCGTAGTCGCCGTTTTTGTCGGATTACTGCCGAGAAATTTTGAATGGAAATGTCCGTTTTAAAGAGGTGACAAAGACCCCAAAGGTAATTCTTGTCTTGAAAAAGTATATTTTATAAAAGCTGTCCATATATGGATACCCTTCAGTAGTTTTTTTTTTTTTTTTTTTTTTTTTTACAATTAACGAGTATTACGGGAGAAACTTTTAAGGGGAGAAATGCAGCTGGCTATTTCGAGTGAACAATTTTTATAGAAGAAACGATAAAATAAGGAAAGACATGAAACATTGCGTCGTTGTTCGAGTGGGGCAATTGTTTCAGCGGCAGTTCTATTTACTATCAATCTTAACGCTCGATTTTGTATTCTATCAAGCAGGTGAAGTGATGTTTGTGAAGCACCTGCCCAGAGGTGGGAGTCATACTCGAGTTTAGGGCGTATAAACGCTTTATAAATTGTAGCCAGATCAAATGGGAAAAATACTTCTTACACCGATACAGAAAACCTAAGCACTTTGCGGCATTCTTAGCGATCTCAAATTATGGCCGTTCCAACGGAGGTCGTCGTTGACACACATACCGAGTACTGAGAGCTTTTCGGTTTCTTCGATGTAAGTGCCATTCATGGACAATGGCATTGGGGGTATGTTAAGCTTTAACGACAGAAGACAGCATTGAGTTTTCGAAGCATTAAACTCCACACGATTTCTATTACCCCATTTGACAATGCTGTATAAATCGGAGTTTAATGAGCTTAACATATGGTACCGTTGCAATTGTACGTCCGAAGGCAAAGGACGTGAATTATCGAACGAATATGAAAAGTTGAGGGTAGAGTCGTCAGCAAAACAATTAAGTAGATTAGAAGTAACAGACAGAAGATCATTTATAAAAATGAGGAAAAGAGTCGGGGACGGAACAGAGCCCTGAGGCAGTTGTAGTATTACAGAAGAAAAGGAAGAATACAACCAAACATCTCAATAATATAATAATAATAATAATTACAACTTCAAAGTTAAAAGCAACTTAACAGTCCTGTCCCATATTACTTAGCACTTTATCAGTTAAATCAGAAACTTAACACGACGAACAGTTCAAAGACCATTTTGGGCAAATTAGCTGAAAATCCTTGTCAATTCACATTAAAATTTTCAATGAAAAGCTTAATGAGAAATTCAATTCATTTGCATATGTAGGTAATACAAAAAATTAACTGTCCCACCGTGCAACAACAAATGTTCAATTCACTGACTTTGATGTCAATTCTGCTTCACACATTGTATAATTAAATTCCCCCCAAAGAAAAAACTATTAAAAAAAAATTAAAAAAAAAATACAGAGGCGGGTGGTGTTCAAAAAATTGTCACACAATGTGTGCTATTCCAATATCACGAGAGTGACACAGAATTTCAAAAAACAAACCCAAAAATTCGGTTCACACGCTAAACACATCAAAGCAACAACAAATGGTTACCATATGTGCTCGGTTACCAACTTCCCATAATATTATCCAAAAACCACACATTCTTAGGCCTGCGTCTGCTGCTTCCTGCAACTTCGCTTACAATTTACATTTAAAAGGGATGTCTTCACTCATTTTAATTGTCCGTTTGCATTGAATTAAGGAAGGAAAAAAATTATATTTAATTTAATTACAACACAATTGCATTAACAATCCATTCCCGGCAACCTACAAAAAAAATGTGAGCAGCTGCCATTTCATCTCGTGTCGCTGGCGCTGTCGTCAGATTTTCACTCCATTCATTTCGCAAGTAATCGAGCAGAAGAAAGGACACTCCAAATGACAAAATGATATATATGTATACTCATTCACATATAAAAAGAGCTTTTACGAAACCCAAATTAAAATATTTTCGTCCGTTTTTAGTGTTAATTTGATTTTTAATTTGTCCTTTTCTACTTGCCACTGCCACCCACCAGTGGCCCTCCATCCACGCGCGCTTGTTCCCAATTCGGGTTTGTGGATTGACGCAGAACGATAAGGGAGAAATCCGGCTCCCAAATTACTTTCACATTTTTTTTATTTTATTCGTCTTCCTTCAATGCTCCAGGAACTGACGAACATAAAAAAGTATGTAATGGCAGGCTGTTGAGTATACCCGGTGGGTGAGCAATTTAAATTTAATGCGGAGTTAGGGAGAGTACATTAAGAGGCGGTGTATGTTGTCGATTGTTGCGGCAGTGTTGGATGTTAATTAACTTATTATTTGTTTTATTGCAAACGCCCTGTCCCTCATTTTAATCCCGCTGCCATCCTGCCGCCATCACTTGGGGTGTAGTAAGCCAAAACAGTTTAAAAAACGTCATGGCGACGAGAACGACGGTAATCGGAAGACATTTTAGTCCTGCCCCGATAAATTTTCCTCTTCACACTTTTTTTGGAATTTTTTTTTATTGCTTCACTTTGGCAGGCTCGCTTACTCCAATTTAAAAATCTTGATTGATGTACTATACGTTGGTTGGTTGGTAGGCAGGTACAGGTCATTTTCTCTTTGACGTGCACAAAGTTTCGTATCCTTGGATCAAGTGGGTTTATCATTAAGCTTGATGATGGGTTGGGGCGCCAAAGTAGTGGTTGGGCCTTGGGCGGGTTTGGAGGTGAATAGAAGGAATAATAAATCTGAAAATGCTGACCGCATTAATAGATCGATTTTAAGTTTTCTTTTTTAGACGTTTTGGGGTTTCATGGATGTTGAGATAAATTACGTGAATATTTTAAGCTTTTCAATGCTAGATTTAAGGACATCAATTGATAGCTATAGGCCTTCAAAGTTAAACAAACTTTGAAAGGGTAATAAATAAGGGATGTAATTTAAAAAGTTTCTTGTTTAGGGGCCACCTGAACTGGCATTGACAACATGTGATGTTCAGAGCTTTTTTTAATAAAAAAAAATCCATAGGTATACATATGACTGTTTGTGTGGGAAGAACAATACATAATATGTTTGACCTGTAGAATCGTAGAATAGTATACCATTGGTTCCTACCAATGTATCTTTTGGGCACTATACACTGTCCAACAAAGATTGTCAGTAAAGGGAAGATAGTTTAGTTTAATTTAATCTTTAAGTTTATTTCGGGTAATAACTAACACAGATAGAGAACGTTTGTATCTCAGTTCGGCTGTAACACCTTGCCTATCGCATAAAAAAGCTCTTGCAGTGATGCTGTTGTATTATAAATGAATAGTTTAAAATTGAGTGAAAAAGTACCAGTGTTGCCATCTTGTGAATGAAATCTGACAATAAACATCTAAAAAAACACATAAATTTGTTTTTCCATACACTATCATATATATGTTATCCGGCTGCAATGCAGCGCTTCAACTCCTTCTGGAGCATAGGACAGCAACAAGATCCTTCCATCTGTTCCGATTCGCCGCGACTGACCTTAGCTGTGGCCACGATTGAAAACCTTGAGTTCGAGCTTCCCCCAAAACAGATGACCTCCAAGTTGTTTTCGGTCTTCCAACGCGTCTATTACCCTGACAATTACATTCGAAGGATTGCTTCGCTATGTTGTCGTTAGGTTTCCTCAGTGTATGGCCTATCCAACGCCACTTCCGTTGTTCAGACAACAGTGTCGGCGTCCAATTTTCTCTGTCCGGTCCTATTCCACAGTTCAGCGTTCGATATGGTTTGCGGCCACCGGATCTTCAGAATGTACCGCAGACAACGATTAACGAAGGCTTGCAGCCTGCTCGAGATGATTGCAGAGCATTTCCATGTTTCTGAAGCATATAACAGCACAGATTTTACGTTGGATTCGAAGAGTCTCAATTTCGTGCGTAGCGATATTTTGCTGGAGTTCCACACAGGAGAAAGGATTCCAAATGAACTACGGACTTTGTTTACTCTATTGTTTACATCCAGGTCCGTTCCGCCATCGAGTGCTATGAAACTGCCCATGTAGTTAAACTGCGTGACCTCCTCGATGGGTCCCTGCCTTAGAGTAACTTGTTGTGTGCTTTGGCCCGTAGTCATTATTTTGGTCTTATTTGCTTTGATCCTTAAGCCAGCCACCTCCCCATTTAGCTGCAGCGAATGACATATTTGATTTAGGCCAGCCGTGTTGTTCGCCATGAGACATATATCGTCAGCATAGTCTATGTGGCTGAGTTTGTCAAACAGACTCCATTGGATACCATGCCTCTCAGTTTCACCCACCGTGGCAGTCATCACATCGTCAATTGCCAGTGAAAACAGAATTGGTGACAGGACATCTCCTTGTCTCACTCCTTGACGCACATCAAAGGAATCGGAAAGCTATCATGAGGTAAGATAATAGGTCCTTTTTTTAAAGGGTATCCCCAGTAGGCTTAATCTGTTTTTAAAAATAACAAAAACAACAAAAATATCACTTAATTTATTTGCAAATAGTTCATACAACTTATAAAACAACAAAACATTTACAATGTATTGTATATAAATTAAAATCAATATTAAATATATTTATACAAAAAGACAGGAACTTTAAAACGAACGACAACTCTTGATCTCTTTTCGATCCTAAAAACACATAAAAAGCCTTAATTCTGAAAGTTCTAACAGAAAATTATACAAAGATTGTCTGTATCAGGGATAAATTAGCTTGGGTAACTCCGATCCTATGTGAATAGTTTTCGCAATCACAAGGTTCTGTTAACGTGAAATTTGTGATTGGTTATCAATTGTGATTTGCTATCCTTCGGAAAGTTAACATTATTTGATTGTTTAAAACTAACTGGTGGGTAGACAGGGTGTGTCCTTGTAGTGTGGTTAAATGGGTACAATTTATTATTTTTCATTTAAGTATTTTTCAGTTGGTGAGAGGTAAGGGGTACTGACATTCATAGTTGGTTTTGTCTGGGAATTACTTTTAGAAATCTGTGGATCAATGATCGTTTGACTCTTTTCCTCTAAGTTTTTAGTAGCTGCCTCGAAAGCAAATTCTTTTAATACATTTTTTGCTTCTTATTTTTTGAGCATATCTTTCAGCGAGTATCATGGAATACTATAACTCCACATCCTTCATCAAATTATTTTTTTCAAACCCAAGTATACATCTCTAAAATTTCTTTGAAAAATTTGCAACTTTTGAGCTGTTAGAAACCATCAAGTCAAAACGTACCTCTAGAACATTTTAACCACTCGTCAATTTTAGCCTCTGCTGCCAAAACATTCCGGGTTTGATATGATGGTTGAACCAAGTAATTGATTTAATAGATATTCGAAGTCTGAATTACTCTCTTGTGTAAACAATGTTTAGAATTTCAAATTCATGTTGTGTGACAAAAGAAACAAATTTGTTTAGATTGTATTTCATCAATATTTTTTGTTTTAAAAAATAAATTTGTTTCGTAAATATTTTCGAATAATCATCATTAAACAGTTATTATCTGCATATTTCCTGTGTTCCAGCCCTAAAACAAAAACATAAACAACAAAACAACTCATAAATGATGAAATCTATTTAAAGAACTCTTCGTTTCGGTTGCTGCTGAAGTCTTTATGATTATTGTCAGTTTGCGAAATTCTCAGAAAAACATAATTTGCTCGCCGTGAAGTCCATATGTGGGAATCTGCAAACTATGACGCATGCTTAATGTGTTTCCAAGAATGTGTCCAGATGTTGAAAAAGTATCACTTTAATATACAAACTCAAATAAAAGCTTTATACGCATGTACATATGAATATAGATACATATTTAATTAATTCTTTTAGTATTCTAAAATAAATTGATGATTAGTCACGAAAACTTACTTAGTGGATTTTTTTATAATTCTGGAAAAAATGATGACTTTTCTTTCATCCCACTCAAATATTTCCCCAAAAACAAAAAAAAATAAAAATCTGTTACGAAATCCAAAAAAAAAAAATAAATATCTAAACAAAATAAGATAAAGTTCTCACTTTTCTTTCCTCGGACAAATTTTTGTTGGAGGAGTCTATTTTTGATTTTATCTTTTTTTCTGCCGCAAAGGAAGCAGATGTCAAAATACTCAAGTGCAAAGATCACCATCGTTTTTATTTTAGTTTACGACTTGCGAGTGGGCATGTTTACAAACGTTGGGGCAGGGGTTGGAGGCTTTCCATCCATGAAACGAACCATCATCTCCAGTGAGTGAATCTGCAGGCGTTTTATGAAGCACTAAATGTAGGAATCAGCTTATTTTGCTTTTGATAATAATTATGGCGCACTGCAAGTCCTTTATTCTGCCGAGCGTATCATGTCAAAGGGTTGTATTTGGTAGTAAAAGAGCCACACATGTCAAATCCGAAAATAGCATTCCAGAAAATACTCGCGTTAACTGAACCAGATGAAAGTTTACACACTTGGGCTTGGGAGTCAATGCCATCAAAGAAGCCCATTCATTTGATTTTAATTTTTATTTTCATTTTCAATTTTCATTTTCTTTTCACAGGAAGCCGTTCAAAACACATTAAAACTCATACTCGTGCAAAACCGAGTCGGATTCCATTTTTAGGAAAGGCAAAAAGGATGTTTAATTGAATAATTCAATGTGTATGACTTGAGATTTCAATTAACGGGAGAGCACTTTAAAAGAATCTTCTTACCTTCAATTATTTCGAAAACCATTTTGGATTCTGGATTTCAGTCGATTGCTATCAGATTTTGATTCACAAGACATCTTATGGTTTGGAGTGTTATAATACATCACATCCATATATAAATATATATACCTATGTCTAAGTATTTACGTAGGCGCCAGGAAGGCAGGCAGTTCTGGAGCTGTATACCTACCTGTAAACCTGTAATAGGCTCACATTAGGAGAAGAAGACGTTATCAAAGCCTCTGTCCTTCCTCGAATTCTCTTCCATGGATGTATACTTCTGCTGAGGAATGTGTGATCTTATATTATCTGTATCCAAACATACACATACCCATACACACACACATATAAACATGCTGATGATGATGATAAGTCTTTCTCCACATATTTCAAGTGACAAACCTCTGAACGTTGCTTTGAGGCTTTTGTGGTGCTCTATGTTCACAACAGTAATAGGATTATGGAATATATATGTATGAATACATGTAATGGTGATGGCTTCTAGGAGGACCTTTAATTTTGTTGTTTTAATAAAATTTGAGATTGAAAATGTCAGCATATAATCGCTTTTAGTAAATTGTGTGAGGCTGTTCTGAGAAAACCCCTTTTGGGTGACTAAATTTGGTAAGTTGTAAGCTGCTGGTGTAGAGTTAATTTTTATGGTCAGTTTTTCTAAACTAGGGGTATTCATATGTGTAATTGAAAGTATTTTGAATAATTTTGTGTCTCCAAAACAAATTAAATTATTTTGCTAGTTCTTGTTGTTCCTTCACAGAATATTGTTATCCATGGGACCTAATCTTTGGTTTTGCAAGGAGTAAGTAAGAAGGCTTTGTATTGGAAGTTGATGGAAGTAGTTACACTTTCAAAATGTTTGTCTTATTTATTAAGGCAACGAGCATTAAAGAAATACATAAATGTAAGCAAGAACTGTGACATGGAAACTTTGAATGAATATTCAGACATTTTCGAGATCAAGCGTTAAAAAGCTTTTTAAGAGTCGGTGGTATGTATGTGGTTTTTACCCCTTCTTTACGTTAATGGTAAGGGAAGCGTGTGTCATAGATACTTTTTAATCCTGGCTGTGAATTTAAATTTATTGATTAGGACTAACGTAGAACAAACTTGTTGCAATTGTTGGTTGATCCAAGTGCAAATTTCATCTTTAGCGAAATCAAGCTTAACCAGAAGCAGACATTAACTCATATTTGAATTACAACATCGTAAGGAGCGATCCTCCCGTGGAGGTGGAGTCACAGTCTTCATAAGAAAAGGTATTGATTACAAGGTCAATTATATTAGTAAAGTGCGAATATTCCAGATAATAAAACCTAGCATCATTGCTTTCCAACATGGGAGGCGAATGTATGTGACCTGCTTAATATATAGCAGAGTTCGAAAAACTTATCCACCTTACCTATAGTGCCTTAGATTGCACTCTGATGAAAATTACTAGCTAATAGTTGGAGATCTTGGAGATCTAAATGTCTAACATGAAGACTGGGGGGGACCATAGTTTCCAAGGAGCGGGGAATTTCTAAATATATAACTGTCTGAATTAAGACTGTAAGCAACTGACTCTGTGAATCAACAGGCAAGAGGCAAGGAACTACTTACGGATGGTTGAGTGCGAAAGTACGTTACGGTAAGATTTACCGCAAAAGAAAGGCTATTCCTTCTTGGTTCTTAAAACCTTATTCTGGCTGGGTTTTTTTTTTGGTAATTCATGGTCCCACTCTCGATACCTATTTTCTGCTCCATCCAAAAACCATTCATTGATTGACCTATCTGATTGACTTTGATTTGATTTCGGTTTGCTTTAAGAGAGTTACTCAAAGAGGATACCAAAGCAAGTCCTCTATCTTACCGTACTGAGTTAACGAATGAGCCGTCTTCAATGGAAACGAGAAAATTCAGTTACGGAAGACAAAAAAACGTAACACACGTCATAAAATTTTGAGCAATGGCCAAGAGCCTATCATAAGATTAACAAACATATCAATACATTTAGCGTAAAATTTGGAAGTTGTAACCAAAAAACCGTCAACAGAATGGAAATCTAAAAGACCATCGAATAGTAAGTATCGCGCCTTTGATCCTCAAAAAATGGTTTAATTAAGTAGGACACCGAAAAAGCAACGTCTTTTTCGTTTTAATTTGGATTTGCATTAGTAGAGTAACAGCGAAAATGACAAGAAATTTTATTTTTTAACTTTTCGGAAGTTTTGTTTTTCCCTGAAAATATGTTTATATGGGATTCGTCTGATTTTGAGACAACACCAATCATCTGCCAAATTCTGTGTATGTGAGAGAGAGTGATACAGGATTCGTTATGTTTTGGGAGATCACCAACAATTTGAGGAATTCTGAGAATGTAAATATCAAAATGGGAGTGAAAACATAGTCACATTCACATTCACGTGGTACGGCTAAAGAAAGAATACTTGTACTGGACTCTCCGTCCGAAGTTTGGCTCAAGGATACATTTATGGGAATTCTAAGCAGTGCGAGTATTACGGTGTACAGGGAAGGAATGCAACTGGCTATTTCGTAGAGCATAGCGACAAAATAATGAAAGGCACGAAACATTAAGACGGTGCTCAGTTATTAAGGGATCACTTCTATCATTTTTAGAGCTCTCTTTTGAATTCTACCTTGGAAATTGAAATAAGTAATTGGATGGAGCACCCGCACAAAATATGGGAATCATACGCAAGTTTTGGACGAATGTATGCTTAAAATACTGTAGCCAGATCAGACGGATTGAAGAACTTCTTGCATCTTGGAAAGAAACCTATAACCCCATTCCACAGAAGGTGGTCTGTAATGCACGCACCGAGAACTGAGAGGTGTTCGATTTCTTTGATACAAGTGCGAATCATGGACAGTGGCATTGGGAGAATATTTCGCTTTAACGACAAAAGACAACATTGAGTTTTTGAAGCATTAAGTTCTATACGCGGTTACTTATTGCCCATTGTAAAATGCTGTCAAGATCAGAATTTAATGAACTAATCATACGGTTCAGCTCCACATCTGAAGAACATGAACGTGAGTTTGGAAATGATTATGAGAGCTGAGAGTACTTTCGTTTGCAAAACAATTTATTAGGTTAGTAGTTTCAGATAGTAAATCGTTGATAATTATAATAAAAAGGAGCGGAAATAAAAGAGAACCCTTGGGCACACCAGCATTTATTTTGTGAATATCAGACTTGAATCCGTCCAACACAACTTGTATTGAGCGGTTCGAAAGGTAATTACTAATCCAACGAAGAAGAGTTTCATCGAATCCAAATGCACGCATTTTCGATAAAAGGGCTTGGTGCCAAACTCCATTAACTGCTTTTTAAATATCAAGGGAAAAGTCTTACTTTCACCTAAACGATGAAGAGATTGATTCCACTTTTCGGTCCACTCACCAGTGGACCTGTTGTTGCAAAATCCATATTGCCGGTCATTAAGAAGCTTTCGATCTTTGAGATATTTCTTAAGCTGAAAGTTTTTAATCTACATTTCCATGACCTTGGAAAGAAGGGACGTGAGTGGAATCGGTCGATAATTTGAGGGATAGGAAAATTCGCCTTTTTTGAGACAGGCTGGACAAATGCTGTTGTCCATCCACTCGGAAAGAGATCATAGGAATAGGACTGATGGAAAGGCTTAGGCAGTGGTTTTGCCAGAGTTGAAAAACACCTCTTCAGAAGGGATACTATAATATTTTGAATGTACACGTTCGATTGGTTTTATCCTGGCCGAGTCTTTCCTTTACCGTCGAGAGCTGATACGGGATAGACCGGCGGTTTTGTTGGTTCACGTCGGTCGCAAAACAGTCGATAGGCGGCTCCTTTACGACCGAGACATCGTCACTGGGAGCGAAGCGGAGTGCTTCCAGTTCAATAGGGTAGTGCCCGACAGGGATCGGAAGAAACTAGATAATAATCAGGTCCACCAGTTTTGGTGGATAAGTTAAAAATAATAGATAGAAAATTAAAAAAAAGGATAATATTATAAAAATAGTTTGCTGTGACTGTTTTAGATTTTAGTATTTTAAATTTATTTTAAGTTATTTTATGTTTATTTTAAATGTGTTTTAAGAAGTTTTAAGATCAACTAGTATTAACATAAATTTAAGTAATTTTTATGCCGAACGGCGATTAAATAAAATATAGAATAATTTATAGCGCCCGCATAGGGCTAGTTAGCCAATTAAGTCTATATCAAATCTAGTTTTTATTACTTTTTTTTAGAATTAAAATACTTATGAGCTTATAAAGTTTAAAAAATTAATTATAGAAAAAATAACAGTAAATTTATTACAAAATTACAGGTAATTACAGGGCCAATTTAGAAAAAATGAGCACGACTGGGACGCAAGTACTTGCTCTTATGTGCCTGGTCACATTGAAGGCCGGATCTTTGACGAAACATAAATATGATTTACGAAGAAAAATCACACGATATAAACTTAAAAGTAGTTTAAAAAGCACAACACTTAACGGTTTTTAGTGAAATTGGAGTAAGCCATCAGACATCTTTAATAATAATCAATTTATGAAAAAAAGATTTCGAAAATTGTAGGACGGATTTTGATAAAATTCTGTTTTTTATTTTTAGTTTTTTGGAAAAAAAATGTTTTTTTTTATATTTTGTTAAGCAGCTTTTTTAAAGTATACAGCGAATTAAAATATGTATTTAAAATAATTTTTTGTGATTAGTTTTTCAAATATTGAATTTGAAAAAAAAAACATTAAAAAATTAATTATAAATAGAAAAAAATATATATTCAAAATTTTGGCACACAGAAATAATTTGGCTGCTTAAATCTTTCCACACATCCTGAATTTTAAGGCTATCGCTTAACCTGTTTAGCTCGATATACACTTAGTAAGCAACTAAAAATCTTTTTTTTTATTTTTTTTGCAACAATATTTTTGAATTTTGGTAGCTATGCAGTTTTTTAATAGTTTATCAATAAACATTGTGTGATCAGTTTAAAAACTATTAAAATGTTTAAAGAAGTTTTTTTAAAAATTAACTATAAATAGAAACTAGATTATTAAAATATTCTAGATATATCTAGGTTTTTCAAATGTTACATTTTGTAGAAAGCCAATGAGCCTCTACCGAGCAAGTAAAAAAAAACCGTAACACGAAAGTTATACGATCAAAATAGCTACCGTTTTTGGGGGCAAAGCTTTCCACTATTTTTCCACTGTTTTTCTATCATCAGGAATCCTAAACTTGCCCATTTAAAACGTATAGCGAGTAAAAAAAATTAAAATAACACACTACCTATCATTAAAATTTGCTATCTTTTCTTTTTCAAAAGATCCACAAGAACCATTTTTTTTAGATGCCAGCTCTTCAAATAATTGTTGAAGAGTCTTGTTATATTTCATTTCATTTACTTAACCTTTTTTAAAGAAAATAATAAAAGAACCAACAAATTTCAAAGTTTACTCACTGTTCTTTTGGAAATCCTGTGTATCGTCGCAGCCCGTTCTTCCAGCCAGAGACGTCAGCAGAGTTATCAACACTAATTGCTGGGAAACGATACTCCAAAGACATTTTGTAATTATTGAATTTTGATTTGTTCCCATTTTTCATAGTAAAACACATGGAAGGGATGGATTCTTATCCTCGAAAGCTTCGTTGTCACAGTCCTTAAACTATAAAGCCTCAAACTTCTTGAACATTTTTTTTCACAAATGAATTCCCTTTGATATGTCTTTCACTCATTAGTTTTCTTTTTTCACTTTTTTTGCTCTCAAAGCTTAAATTTCACTCTAATTCCATTCTATAGTCTCATTTCATTAATATCGAAAATAAAATTTGGGACATAACTTCAACGTAAGGCAAAAAATGAAATTAAAAGGAAGACATTTTATTCTATCACTTAACATGTTTACTCTCTCGATAGATTTTTTGCTGTTCGTGTCCTTATTTCAGTGGTTCCATTTGTCCTGGCACAAGACACAAATACATCATTCCTTTCTTGTTAGACCTGCACATAGCCCCAGGATAGACGTCACGTTGTTCTTCTTATATTGTAGCTCTTGACACATCATGATCACTACTTTGCTTTGCCATCCACTGGCAGTGACAAAGCTTCCAAATGACGTAATAACTTTCATGGGACATTTTAAATCTGAAAAGAAAGCATAAATGTTATTTAATTAGTTTTGTGTGCGTTACTAGTTCTAGGAAAAGGAAGATAATTGTTCATATAGTCCTTTATGGTGATATGATGGGAATGACCTACTGGAGACCGGAGCTGTTCCTCCATGATGGGCATGGGGTGATAAAATTATTCCTTTTGTTTTGAAAATTCCAAGGGTTCTAGGTTTTTTCAAAGGTTAAAAGTAACAATAATGATGACAGTTGGAAAACTAAGTCAGTTTTCATGATGAACTTCATAGAAATGGACAAAAACCCGGAACCCATATCCCAACATTTTAAATAAATTTTAAACCATCAAAGGGTTGAGTTTTTTCTGAAAAAACTTTTCACAATCCTTCGGCAACATTACGTGTCATCGTCTACGATGACATTTATCACCATTCAGCTTGATGGTTCAGATTACCAATGCCAATCGTGGTCCTTTGACTCCTTTCCACAAAATCCTTAATACCTACATGGATTATGGTGTGTTCCATGGTAATTATTATGGTTGCGATTCAATGTGGAAAGTAATAAAAACTTGATGAAGGTTATGTATGGTTTTGAGGAAATGGTTGAAATATGCAAATTTTATGACACTTTTGTCAGAAAAAGTATACCTTGATGTCCTATGGCGGTTGATTTTGAGTGTTCAAACGACGATGGTGATGGAGATGGGTAAAGAGAGAGGGAGAGTGCTTCCCTTATCAATACAGTGAATGATTGTTATGTTTTCGATTTGGCAGGGTTGGAGTTTGGGGGTATTATATTTTGAATTTAAAATCGTATTGATTTAAAAAACTTCCATTGTAATGTCATGAATTTCATTTTCTATGGAATTGCTTACTACAAGGGCCGGGCATCTACAATTGTATCAGACACCTTAATATGCCAGTCGAATAAATTTTAAGTTGTCGTTATGGCGACTGTCTGTCTTTGATAGGCATGTTTCGACAGTTTCGTTTTTGGTGAATAAACAAAGACTGTTTGTTGGTTTTAAATAAAATGTAAATAATACTTAAATTCAAGTGTCCTGCGTCATTTGTTTTCATAAAAAAGTGTTGTTTTTTAAACACAAAAACAAAATGAAATGGTTTAAATGAGTTTGGTTTTATTTGCCATATGGATCAAGTTTAAGACATCAACACAGCACATATTTTTACTTGCGATTATAGGAAGTATAATGCAAGTTATGCATTCGTGCAGATAAAACATCAAACATGACATTACGATGATAGAGAAACATATTTGAGTCACTGGCAAAATTCTGTTCGTCTGTCTGTCTGTCTGTTCGGATGTATTTTGGACTGCAGCCTAAACGGTTGCGCCAATCGTCGTCAAATTTAACTTAAGGTTATTTTGACATTCTGCAGAGGAGTTTTTTCAATTTTTTTTTAGCTCAAAAATTAACGGTACATGTCATATAACCGTTATGTAAAACATTATTTTTCTCGAAAACGTCTCAAGAATTTGTATAAAAAAATCTGTGTACTACTGTAGGCATGCATTATATTTTGGTGAAAAAAAAATTAATATGGTGGGCTAAAAACGGTACCTCCCACAGGACCGGTTTTTTTTCTTCGACTTTTTCGAAAATTGGTAATCCGATTACAATCAAAATTTATATTCAAGAAGATGTAGGTAGCCTGAGTAATTTTGCATAAATTTTTTTCCAAAACTTTTTTTTTTGTATTTTTAATATTTTTTTATTTTTTTTTTTTTTTTTGAAAAATCAATATTTTTTTTTTTAAACGGGTAAGTGATTTTTTTTTTAATTTTGATTTTGAATTAAAGTTATTTTTTGTGTTCTTTGTTTGTATTCTTGAATTATTTTTTTTAATTTTTTTAAAAAAAGTTGTTAAAAAACCGTTTTATTTAAAAACGGCTCTAACGATTTTGAAAAAAAAAATTCACACTTTTTTCACATTTTTTAAAGAAATAAAATGACGTTTACAAAAATGTAAATGTTTTCAACCGCTGAAAACTACTGTACGTACTTTTTTCAAACAATCAAAAGTCAGAAAAATCGATTATAATCTTTGAAGTTCCCTTAATATTTTTCAAATGTTATTCCAAGCTGTGACCGCACATAAGAGCAAGTACGTGCGATCCAGTCGTGCAATTTATTTTTTTCCATTTTGTAATGGGAAAAATTAATTTATTCCTTGACTATATGATTTCTTAACTTATCTGCGGAAAAAAACTGTATTTCACGGTACGTCCGAAATTGGGCTCAAGCATTTCGGTTTCTTCGATGCAAGTGCCATTCATGAACAATAGCATGGGGACGTGGGGAGATAAGTTAGCTTTAAAGACAGAAGACAGCGTTGAATTTTTGACGCATTAAACTACACAAGATTCCTGTTACCCCATTTATTTTACAATGCTGTGTGAATCGGAGTCTACTGAGTTTAACATAAAGTAGGATTGCGATTTCACGCCCGAAGTCGAAGGACGTGCATGATAGAACGAAAAGCTCTAACCTCAGCTTTTCGTCAGTAAAATAGTTAAGTGAATGAGAAGTAACCAGACAAAAATCATATATAAATGTGAGGAAGAGAGTCGGAGATAGATCGGAGACCTGAAGGCACACCAACAATTATTTGGAATCAGACTTGAAACCGTTCAACACAACTTGTCCAGAAGATTCTAATCAAACTAACAAGAGTATCATGGCGCATTCTCGATAAGAAAGCTTAATCCAAACTCTATCAATGCCTTCGTTATATCAAGTTCAATAATCTTACTTTCGTAAAGATTTGTTGCACTGTTCGGTGAGATATTCCATAAAATCACCAGTGGAACGATTGCAGCAAAAGCTTAATTGCCGGATGAGTAGAGCACAAGAAGATTGTTGAAAAGACACAATAGTCCGAAGTGCCAAGTAGAGAGGTTCACTATTAGTGAACTTATCATGGTAAAAGTAATAATATACGGTATTAGAGTGGAACGATCTCGACATACCTTCTTTCGGGTGTTTTCTACCCAGAAAAGCATAGACAGCTGGAATTGTGTATAATGAAATATGCGAGGACAATAGGAAACAACTTTAAAAATGGAATGAGATAGCGCATCAAATTCGTGAAATGTCAAGATTTTGAGCTCCTGTAAATAAAGTATATCAAGGCGGTCAAGAAGATTCACGGGAAAGAATTCCTGGTATCTATGCACACTAAGTATGATATATTTGCGGACAAATAATTTGAGCCAAAAGAAGTTAAAGTCCGTGTTGAAATGTTTCTGTTATTGGTGAAGACTCTGGCAGGCAAAATCATTCCTAGCATGAACGACGAAACCATGATGGGAAAAAATTAATGGCACTAGAGTATACCTATACCCATATAAGTATCTATCATGCAATTTTCCCTAAGTGAAAGGGTTCTGATTAACTTTCTTTTTTACTGCGAAATGTTTTTCGGACAATTCATTGCTCAATATGACTTAATACTTTAGTTAAGGTATGCTTTGTATTCTATTTATCATTTATTATATATTCTTAGGAAAAATCTCGTTTTCTCCTTTTCATTTTATTACGTTTCAACCTTATTACCACGTCTACTTCAGTCGGGTTAACAATTATAACTGAGTTAATTTCTGTTCATTGCGTCTAGCGATAAACATGAAATAAGTACATATATAGTATTTATAACAAGAATACAAAAAAAAAAAAACAATGAACATTTATTAGAGTAGTGAAGCTACCTACACTAACAACAGTTCCGATACATTTAATTGCAAATATTATTATAAAAAATGGCGCTGCGAAATAAGGCCCCCGACGAAAATGCCCCAAAACCAAAAATGAAATAAGGCCCTAAAAGTATATTATTTTCACTATAGGATTTGGAGAAGGTGCAAGGTTGGGTATGTGCAACGTTTCTTTTTTGATTTAAAGAACTTTTGCATAAACCCAATCTCGCACATACTCCAAATCCTATAGTGAACCCAAGCAGGAGGGTTACAGGGGGGCAGAATTCCCTAGCTCATACTGATTGGAAGATAAAATCTCAAGAATTTCTTTGCACACTGATTCGATAATAACACCGAAATTCTGATCCACATTATTGCCATTTTTGTTGGAAATAGAGTCTATAGGTTTAAAATAAAACCGAAGTTCGCCTTTATTTCGCCTTTTTTAGGGAAATAATATTGAATCGACCTTGTTACCATTACCTTATTTCATAGCCATGTTCATCCTAGTTTTTCCTAGACAAAACTAGTTTAGCCTAAGTGTGTTAGGTTTTTTATTTTTTTATTTTTTCGAAAAAATTCGGGTCTTCTTTCATTTCGTTTTTGGGGTCTTTTTTCATTTTTTTTGGCGTAATTTCATAAAAAATATGGTTTTATTTCATTATGAAAAAGTACCCCATTCTTGGGGCCTTATTTCGTTATTGTTTATTGTGTCCTTTTTGTCTGGGGCCTTATTTTGCAGCGCCTTTAAAAATACCTGATTAAATTTATCACAGTAAACTAGATTCTTTCTCTGACCACTTCAAGAATGCAAAAGGTGTTCATTGCCCTTTTCAATCACCTTGACCCTTTTTATTTCATTTCTTTTTTTTTTTTTTAATTGAATGCATAATCACAGTTAAACATTTGAGGTTGAAAGTTTTATTGCTTAGTTTTGACAACTTTTTCAATGCAAATTACGAAATGTTATGCCAATCGACTACACCAAGTCAACTTTGGGGGTTTGCCTCATAAAAAAGAATTTAAATTTACAAAACAACCCCCGTTCCCCATCACCTTCAGCACACCAACAAAGCAAGAAATCAAATCTAAAAAAACCTCCAAGGTATGCATGGACGTCGCAGTTTGTTTGAAATTGTGTTTAATTTTCCGAATTCTCATTTATTGAGTCTGCTTTTGTCACCCTCCGCAGGATATGTCAACGTCTATGTCAGAAATTAAATTTGTTTGAATAGTAAAAAGTCCTTGCAGCCTCGAGTCAATTTACGTTAATTTTTCTCCAAATTGTATCCCGAAAAAGCTTTGTGAATATTGCCAAAATATTTGCATCGATTTGATTAAACTGCTCCATAAAACTTACAACGCGCGTCCTTCAGATAATTTAATTTGGCCATTTATAGGATAATTCACCAATTTCCAGTATCAAAAAATAAATCCGCAGTATTTTGAAAAATCAATATCAGGCACACCCACAGCCGGACTAAACCCAATCCTCCGCCTCGTCTCAACAAGCTAATGCGTATAGCATGGCAATGCCCAAAACGAGGATGTTGGATGTAACTATCATCATTTCTCTGTCGAAACCATTATGTACATATTTCTGTGACGTAAATTGATTGTGTTGGACAAACAATGGACGAGAATGTTTGTAAATAATCTATTTTCCAGTAAGCCACGCAAAAAGACGACAAAACTAAGAGCAGTTTGAGTGCTTCTGTGTTCTCTAATCGCAATATATCGTAGAAATATTTTATACGATTTTCGAGGAAATGTCGCTTCAACGATGTCCTGATGTCCACGAAATGGAACTCTATTACTTTCTAAATAAAACAAAAAAGAATTCGCAAGAAGACTGAAGGTTGTTTTTTTTTTAGTTTTTGTTGGGAAATTTATTCAACCCTTATTTATCACCCGGCTTGAATGGATGGTGTTCGAGTGAGGGATTTGGCCAATTACTTAAAAAGCAGCAGGACAACGATGGCGGGCAGTGTAGTGATTAAGGGACCAATACTGAGCATCATTTCATTTATCTCCAATACCTACATGGCGCCCTAGTTCTTGTACATATTTTTGGTTGGAGTCCTGGTAGCAGGAGTGTGGGAGGCGGAGAGGCTCGGTTAATTAAATGAGGGAAACTATATCACACCCAAGGGGCGACGACATAAACCAGTGTTGTCGAAAGTAAATTCTCATCTTGGATGTTTCTGTGGGTTCTTATGGGTTAATGGAAGTTTGTCGTTATTAACAATAAATATGTATTGTGTGCCTTGGTCTTCGAGAGACCTCAATTCTTATACACTACCAGTCACTAGGTTAGAAGCAGGCAGATTTGAGAAGTTAAATTGAAATTTCTGCCGCTGTATGCGAATGAGAAGAAACAATATTTTACCCAGGACAGAATATTTAGTGTATTATAGAAAAACTTTGTTTTTGTACCAAATAAAAGAAATAGCGGCCTGTTAAAAATAAAATATTAGCTTATTAAGTTTTTTTGGGAAAGAAAATAACGTCATAAGGTTAGACGCACTAACAAAAAATGAAGAAAAAAGATCGATATTATTAAAATAATAAGGTTATTATATATTAATAAGGTTTTTTTTTATTGCACTAGTTAAACATGTGTTTTCTAATAACTTTTAAAATAACTTCATTCGAATTCGATCTTTTAAAGAATTATACAGTTTCCCTTAGTAATGCAGAGAAATCTCACTCCAGGCCAGCTTAACGGCATGAATCAGGGCTTCTTTGTCATCGTATTGCTTCCCTTCTTCATACACTTTCCTTGTTAGCCAGCCCCATATATTTTCTATTATATTCAAGTCCGGGGAATACGGTGGCCAAGGAAGCAAATGAACATTTTGGCTTTGAATAAATGATTTAACGACCTGAGCTGTATGAATCGGAGCGTTGTCCTGTTGAAAAATCTACGAAGTTGGTCCAAAAAGATCATTCACCTTCGGAAACATTGTTTCTAGCATCGTTTTGTAGCTGTTTCCGGTCATTTTCACACTTTGAAGTACTAAATCTATTGTGCCATAATTCGATGTAATTCTTCGCATTAATCTCGTTTTGCGAGGTGTTAAGACGGATGAGGTGTTTCCTCCTTTGTAATTTTTCGCGTACAAAGTTGGGTTTTTTAAATAACTACTGATAGCATGGGCACTCCGCTTGATTTTTCTGGCTATTGCTCAGTTGGAAAATCCTTCCGAGTGATAATCATCTATTTTCGCCCGTTCTTCAACACTCAAACACTTTTTCTTTCCCATTTTGATAGTCACGCACTACTTGGGGTTAGAACTTATAAAATTTACCTTTTATAATAAAAAAAAATGTTAACTTCAGAAATTTGCCTGCTACTAACCTAGTGACTGGTAGTGTATGTTCCGAGCTCAATATCAAGTTTGTGTGTTACAAAATAAAAGTTTTTTTTTTTTGATAAAATAGATGATTTGGTCTCGAAACCTTTCGATAGCATTAAACTTCCTTCCAATTGCCACATGAATATGAAATTCTGGGTTCATTTAATAAGACAGGGTTGCATCTTAACGTAGATATTTTTTCAATTTTTTTCTATGAGAAGATAGGTATAACAAATGTCCCTTCTTCTTTCTGGAGGAATGATATAGGACAATTTAGGCAAAGAAAAGCGAAGCAAAAAGATAATACCAGCGCAAAAAAGAAAAATGCTGGTTGAATGATGATATCTTGGCAGTGATAACGAGAAAAAAATGGGCTTCCAAGCCTTAGTAAACAAAGCCGTATCATAACGTAAATGAAAAAGCCCGAATCGGTGTTGCTTACAGAAGTTGCAAGAAAGAAGCAGGAAAGAAGTGAGCTTAAGTTCAAGCGAGAGTACGAAGAGTATGTATCTGGAGCTGGAAGAAAAACCTGCAACAGCTACCAATGCAAACCCAACTATTCGGAAACTGCAACATTCTAATATTAACAAGTGTAGCACACTACCCTATTAAATATTCATTGATTTATTTGTATTCGTGTTGTATATGCAATGCATACATATACTACAAATGCGAGTAAATTTATTTGATGTTCATCGGAATTCCAATGAACTTAGTTATAATTGTAAAGCCGACTGAATTAAACGTGGTAATAAAGTTTTAACGTAACAAAAAGAAAAGAAAAGAAAACGAGTATGTTTCCTTAAAAATTCATTCATTAACAATGCTCAAAGCCAACTTATTTTTGATGACAACAAAATTCTTCACAAATAGAAACAGTATTTTGAAGGTCTTTTAAATGAACATTTTATTAGGCTATGCATTACAATAGCTGCATCAATCTACGAAGACGTCCCCGGAATCAAAGTTGAAGAAGTTATTGTTGCGGTGGATATGGATCATGGACATGTACGAGCAGGTTAAATGAAAGTAAGAAAGGCCCACAGTAGTCACCAAAGCATAGTTGGTGTGCACTAGGAAAACGTCTTTAGTAGTTTAATCTTTATTACAGCCCTTGATTTTCTGCTAGAGGGTAACGTGACGGGCCCGAAAGTAAATCAATTACTCTTTGCTGACGACGAGGCCTATTAAGGCTCCTATCTCATCGCCACGAGCACTTAATATATGCTCGGAAGAAAATAGATGCCACAGTAACACAAAAAGGAATGAATACTGATGCTGTCCCATTTTCTGATTCATCACTCCTTTTCCAAGTGCGAAAAGTTTAAATATCTTAGACGACATCAAGCATCGCGTAAATGTAGGGTGGATGAAGTGGCGTGAAAACAATACCATTTCCGTTGCCGAAAAATTCTTCTAAACTGAAAAGAAGGCTCTATACGGCAGTTGTTCTTCCAGCGCTTAAATACGCTTCGCAATGTATAAAGTTAATATACAGCAGCTGAATGAAGATCCTTCTCATCACAGCAGGAGTGACAATACGTGATCGAATAAGAAGCAACATAAATCGAAAAAGCCTCCAAATAAAGAATACAATCTTGGACCAAAAACAGAATGACCAACTAAGATGGCACTGCCATGTCGAAAGAAGATGCCTGACAACTCAGTTTAAAAGGCTATTGCATGCCACATTAATACTGATGCTGCCCCATTTTCTGATTCATCACTCCTTTTCCAAGTGCGAAAAGTTTAAATATCTTAGACGACATCAAGCATCGCGTAAATGTAGGGTGGATGAAGTGGCGTGAAAACAATACCATTTCCGTTACCGAAAAATTCTTCTAAACTGAAAAGAAGGCTCTATACGGCAGATGTTCTTCTAGCGCTTAAATACGCTTCGCAATGTATAAAGTTAATATACAGCAGCTGAATGAAGATCCTTCACATCAGGAGTGACAATACGTGATCGAATAAGAAGCAACATAAATCGAAAAAGCCTCCAAATAAAGAATACCATCTTGGACCAAAAACAGAATGACCAACTAAGATGGCACTGCCATGTCGAAAGAAGATGCCTGACAACTCAGTTTAAAAGGCTATTGCATGCCACATTTCAACACTATCGTAGAAAAACAGCAGGCGAAAAACTTCTAGATAAAACAAATGCAACGCTTACAGCATTTAGTTGGCCTAAGACATGGAACAATTCTAAACCAGGTAGCCTGCGTATTCTGAGATCAACCCGCCGAAATACTCTGGTGGAGCGTTAAGCAAAGCAGATAAGTTCAAGAGTTTTGATCCCAGTTGAGATCATAACAACCGTCGGTTGAAGAAGAAGTAGAAGAGGAAATAGAAGAAGACTATTTCCCACTGATAGTAATGTCAAGTTGGGTTTCGATTCCATCCCGATTTCGAACTTATTGCCAATTTTGTTTGCATTACCATTTTCAAAGCAAACGCGCATTAAAGTTCTCAACAAGAAATAAAGTTTTGCCAATAATAGCAGCATTGAAAAGATATATGTACTGTTTCAGAACTAAAAGATTATAGCTAACTGACTTATTAGACTGAAACTAGTTGAAAGAAAAATGCCATTTAGTTTAAAAACAAGTCTCTTAAACCACAACTTTTCTTCTCGCTTGTTTTAATAAGAACATTTCGAAGAACAATTAAACAATTTAAAGCAAAGTTATCTACTATTAAACTATCCTCTAAAAATTAGATATTTCTGGCAAACATAACCTCAACACTTTCAGTTCTACAGTGACTGTTTGATTTTTGCACCATTTTTGACTCTCTAAACAATTTTGCAAAACCCTGCCGACAAGAAGCCTAACTAAGAATGTCAAGCAACTAAAATAACCTAAAAGTTGTTAAAAATGTTTTAACTTTACCTTTTAACGAGGCTGAATTCACTTTTTCTCAGTCAAGTGGAATTTTGATGGAATTTGAATTCTGAAGTAAACGACACGCAGCTACAGCATATAATGTAAGTTTATAAATAGGAATATACACACACACTCCTGGTACATATAAAATACTTTCCTTGGTGGCACATAAATACATACATATATAAGGAAAAGAATTTTAAAACTTTCTGTTTTCTTCCCTTATTCCCCGAAGACTACATCGAGAAAGTTACTTACAACTTACCTTGCGGCACACATGCAATGGGCGTTATCGTCGTTTTTAATGCTTTTTTTCCAGCCCAGCCCTAGATTCCCAGATACCAACCAAGAGGACACTGCTGTGCAACAGATTACGTTGAACCATTGATGTGAAAGGCGCATGCATTGATTTTTCGGTCAGCCTGTAGAATTTTTAATTTCCTGATGTTCAACTGCTGGAATTTTTTTTCTATGTCATCCCAACGACCCTTGTTGGTGGTGAGAACTGGGGGGGGGGGAGGAGTTTAATTAAATTTCAACATTTACTGACTAGAGGTTAAGAATAAACACTCCAGAATCTTGCGTTACTTAAAGTTATTTATTTGCTTAGATTTTTTCAAAGCTTACATTTTTACGACCGCCATAAAGTTTCATCTTTGTATGTTTATACTGTTACCCTATTTGCTAGGATATACATTTTTTTTGTTACCCTATCTCATATTAATTTCTCTAGGAGGAATATAAAATTCCATACGTGGCCCTGAAGCTACAGGCAATAAAATTGTCGGAGTTGCCGAGTTTCCGCCAGAAAAACGCTCGATTTCCGTTGTAGAGGCTCGACAGGGGATCAAAACTTTGGCTGGCTTGGATGAAATAAGTTGAAATTATTTTGTTGATTTTGATTTTTGAGCTTAAAATACAGTCGAGCCAGCAATTTTGTATTTGTTTATTTTGGTTATGTAGATATGTACATTGTACATATGCATATAGTTGATATAGTTGCAAAATTTAAGGAAAGGCACATGTTATTGGAAAATGAAAAATACGTGTAGTCATTACAGTAGGCAATTTTTTTTTTTGCAGGTGTGATCCCAATTTTGATATCACTATAGAGTGCTGCACTTACTGAGTCACATTTTCAGTTTCTAACTACCGATATAAATCGTGTACTCTTTTACGAACAACTTGATGTTCCTGGTTTTTCTAAGCATGACCTTATTATAACTTTCGTTGATTTTCGCCTTACTGAACCAATACAAAGTAATATAATAACATATAGAGACTTTAAGGCAATAGACAAAAATTCCCTGCTTTGGGACACTTAAGCAATAGACTGGCAAGAGCTTCGTCTGATGCCATCGATTGATGAACAGGTTGACTATTTTACCCAACAAATAAATTATCTCTTTCAACAGCATGTTCCATTTAAATCTTTTACCCTCCCAAATAAAATACTGAATGGATGACCTCTAGGATCCAACATCTTCTTAAACAAAGGGACAACGCGTATAAGAGATGGAAAAGGTTTAGAATGTCAGAGTTTTTTGATGCTTATAAGATTGCAAGGAATATTGCTAAAAGAGAAATTAGAAAATCAAAGATCAGGTTTTTTAATTCTAAGTTTAGGCCTGATCTAAATATCTCAAAAGCTTTGAAGAATATTAAAGCTTTAGGAGCTTGCAATAAGAAGACAGATAATGGAGATGCCTGTCAAACGAGTCCAGATGAGTTAAACAGAGAGTTTACTTCCATTTCAATTGCCTCTCATGAAGGAGAACTTACTGATGTACATTGTACATTGTAGAAGAATCACTTATACCATTAATCTCTAGAGATTTTAGCTTCCAAAGAGTTTCTGAATATGAAGTTTTCAATGCAGTTACTGGAATTATATCAAATGCGATCGGATTAGATGGAATACAGCCAAAGTTTTTGAAAGTTATTATTCATATGGTGCTTTCCGAAACAACATACATTTTTAATAACATTTTAACCTACTCTACATATCCGTCTGCCTGGAAAATTTCTAAAATCATTCCTGTCCTTAAAAGGAATGTCTCTGGAAACAAATCCTATGGTCCTATATCGATTCTGCCTTTTCTCTCAAAGGTTTTTGAAAAACTTATGAGCAAACAAGTACAGTCATACCTCAATGACTCAATCACCATGGCAATCTGGTTTCAGACCAAAGCACAGTTGTACTACGGCGCTCTTAAACTTGGTAGATGACATTCGAAAGGAAATGAATGAAAATCATGTAACATCACTTGTGTTGCTTGATTTCACAAAAGCCTTCGATACAGTACCTCATGAAATTCTCATTCTTAAGCTGAAAAACTACTTCGGTTTTGACTCTACAGCAATAAAACTAATGGAAAGTTACTTGGTAGGTCGGTCACAAGCTGTTTACTGCAACCAAAAAATGTCTAATTTCCTTGAAACTAAAGCCGGTGTGCCACAAGGATCAATTTTGGGCCCGCTATTATTTACCCTCTTTAATAATGTCATTCCCTCAGTTCTAAAATGCTGTAAGGTCCAAATGCTGATGACGTACAGATGCACTTTAGCTTTCCGATAGATCAAGTCGAAAATGCCACGGAGCGAATTAATGAAGACCTTACCTTGATAGCCTCTTAGTCAAAAAAGAATAAGCACATGTTAAACTCCAATAAAAGTCAAGCCATATTAATTGGTTGCTCGAAAATTGATGCTCAAAGCTTACCACAGCTTTTCTTAGAAGGATTAGTGCTACCCTACGTCAATAGTGTACAAAATCTCGGTATTACATTTAACCAAAATCCTACTTGGGGAAATCATATTGTTAAAACAGTTTCCAAGATCTACGGATCCCTTCGAGCTTTGTATCAAATTGGAAACTGTCTTCCTTTTAAGACTAAGGTAATACTGGTTAAGTTACTTTTATTGCCAATTATTTTGTATGCCTACCCTGTTTTTTGTGACTTAGATAGTTACTCCTTACGTAAGATGAAAGTTGCTATCAATAGCACAGTAAGGTTCGCTTATAATCTTGGTAGAAGAGAACACATTTCTGGCTATATTAAAGCCTTCCTTGGAATGGAATTACAAGAATATCTCGAATTTAAAACATTAACTTTTCTATTTACTCTAAAAGACAATAAAGTAACTGAATACCTTTTTTTCAAAGAATTCAATTTTCATCTTCTAATAGAAGCAGAAGTTTTGTTACGCCGACTTCGAACTACACTGTTACTCAAAAACAGTTCTTTGTATACGCCATAAGACTTTGGAATTCCCTTCCAGTCTATATCAGAAGATCTTCAAGCATTAGAGATTTTCAGGATAAACTTAAACAACATTATTGCACATAAGCGCTGTTAAGCACAACTAAATAATTGAATTCTAAAATTAATAAAATAGTACTTAAGATCATAATTAAAGTAAATCAAAGTAAATAATAAGTAAATAAATAGTATAAATAAATAATTAATAAATAAGTAAATTTCTAATACTTTTTAAACCTGAATTTAATTTAAATTTAACCTTGTTTATATTGTTTCACAACTAAAAGATATTATTTTATCTACGTGTAAACGAGATTCATATGAAACAAATATTAATACAAATATAAATATCTTAGAAGATTGTAATATCTTCTTGCGACAAAAGGCTAAGCCATATGATTATCAACTTTTCACTAACCAAAAACTTGCTTTCTAGTATCTATAACGTACAATTATTTTACACAAAATCTATGATAAACAAAATTATGTAAGCAACATCCTTTCACCACAAATAGGAATTTTCCGTAAATATAGATTTTTGACGTTAGTTTGAATATATGATAAAAAACCACAAAATGGTGTTAACCACTATTAAATCTTAACAAGCAATGCGGTTAACTGACCAACGCAAGTGCAATAGTCAATATTAATACACCTCAAGTTATTTTGGGAAGGAAATTGAAAATGGCTCTAGCTTCATTTAGACATCTTGTCATTGTCACACCTTCCTAATGCATAATCGATTACTTTAAAGCTTTTGAAATCATGTGGCTTTAAAATAAATATTTGTGATTTTCACTGGGTTAACTATCTATACTAATTAACGAGTTGTTTACTTGGACAAGATAGTAACCTTTCACAAATAGATTTGTAGCAACATAGTTATAAATATTTAAACCTCCGAGTTAATTTAACTCCGCGCTTAAGTATTTCTATATGGTTTGGAACCATTCGTTAAATCGTGCGAGAGAATGCGGCGTTGAATTGGAATTTGTGAGAAACTGTAGAAACGGTTATTATGATTCTATAGAAATTTCTTATGCTTGGCCTATTTTCTTAACCGAATAAAGTTGTACGAGTTTCTGTGAACTTAAATTAACGTACCAGTTAAAAATAAAAGAAACGAAAGTGCAACCACATCAACGTCTTAGATGCAGTATCCATAGAGACCGCAGAATTATGCGATACTAGGACACCTTGTGCTGTTTCTAAGGGGCTGATAACAACATATCTTTTGAAAAGCAGGGTTGGTAGCTCATACCCTAATTCGATCGGAAAAGAATCAACTCAGGAGATTGAAAAATCACTCTTAAACGGAATCAAAATATAAACGGCAGTATGAGTCTTTAAAACTCAAATAAGCTAACCGGAGAACTTTATTAAATTCTCGAATTTGTATTGACTACCACCAATTCCAATCAGATAAGACGTAAGAATCGTCGACAGAGCTGATCTGAAATGGAGTATTTACCTGAAAAGTGTATTGGGCCTTACTAAAGTGGTGCCCGCTTAGAGGATAGGTTGGAAGATGCTGAATTGTAAATGAAGACGCATTTTTTGAAGGTTAGCTTTCAAAAAGCGAACTGTTGTAAGTACGATAGGTCGCGTACATTAACATTTAATACAAATACTGTACCGTCATTTTTTCGACCCTCAAGGACCATCTACAATGCACTTTAATTGCAACCATTAAAATCATATAACTATACAAAATACTTCTACCCTAAAGCTGAGCATTCTTTGGTTTACTGAAGGAAGGAACTTGCACGCTTTATAAATGAAATGAACCCTTTTTAAGTTTCATAACCTGTGGCCCCTTTTACAAAAATTATCAAAATGGCACCTTTTTTCACATTTATGTTTTAACGTTAAAGAATGTAAAAGTTAAAACAACTTCAAACACCTAAACAAACACACAAAACAACTATATTTCGAAAATTTGAAAATAACAATACAAATGTGTTCTTTTTACTGAATATCTTTTGTTTAATTTTTTTTTTCTATTATGTTTAACCAGCAACACTGGTATCTAGAAGTGGAGAAGTGGAGTGGAATGAAGTGGCGTTCAATATATATTTTCTACGGATATAATGAATGCTTTAAATATGTCATACTTGCGGCACATAAACCACGTTCTGATGGAAATTTTGAAATAATCATCCAAGCCAAACAACCAATTCGCAAAAATTTCAGTAAACAAAATTAATGTAAAAACCAGAACCTCCTACTGGACTCCTTTATTTCTTTAACTTTCTCGAGAAAGTACAAAATAAATTTGATATTGAAAAAAATGTAGATATCTCTAGTAACTTTGCATGAAATAATTTTTGAAAAATTATTTTTTGTATTTTTATTATGTAATTAAAAAAACAAATTTTTTAAATCAATATTTTGAAAGTTCAATGATTTTGTTTTTACTTAGATTATAGGTACTATAATGCAAGTTATGCCTTCGTGCAGATTAAAAATTTTGAGATAACAATCAAATATGGCATTACGAGGAGATAGACACATATTTGAGTTACTTGCAAAATTCTATCTGTCTGTCTGTTTGTATGTATTTTGGAGTACAGCCTAAAGGGTTGGGCCAATCGTCTTCAAATTTAGAACTTAAGGTTATTTTGACATTCTACGGATGACTTTTTTTTAGTTTATTTTAGTTAAAATATTAACGGTACCTGTCATATATCCGTTATTTTTCTCGACAAATCAGTGTACTTTTGTAGGTGTGGTATATATTTTGGGGGACAAAACATTTAAGTTGGGGGGGAAATATTTTTTTTAGTGATAAAAATAATTAGTTAAAAAAACTCTGCCTACGATTTTAAACAAAAAAAAAAAACAAAATTGTTCACAATTTTAAAGAAATATAACAGCGTTTAATTTTTGTTCGCTGAAATCTGTTAAAAGTAGATACTTAAATCAAAACTCACATAAAACTAATAAAAACATTGAATTATTCTTAAGTCTCCTAAGAGCAAGTAAAGTTAAGTTAAATTTTATTTTTATTATCTTTGATCGATGAAATACTTTATACATTTTTACAAAATCAAAGAAAAGACGTAGAAACTAAGTATAAAAACCAAAATATTTATACTTTGCATCGTGTTATAATAAATTCGTATTCTCATCTAATTTTAAAATATTTGAAGAGAGAACCCAAATGAGTTCAGTTGAGTTGAGTTGTTTGATTTTTTTTTTTTTGCAAGATTTCGCTTATTAGAAAATTTGTTCATTACTCAAAGCAAATGATGTTTTGATATTGTTATTAGGATTTTTGCTGCGGATATATTTACATACCGATAAGAAGATTAACACTTAATAAAAACAATGGCGTTTTTTAGTATTTTGAAATAAATTTGCCCGCAGACTTTCTAAATCCTCTCAGCCCAAGAAAAAACATTTATTTTATGTGTACGCTAATGTATTATGTAATAAATTATATCAATATTTTCTTAACTGAACTGTTTTTTTAATCTTGTTTAATGCTTTTTAAATTGGAAATTTCATTGTAAGTCATATTGAAGGCGACACAAATCTTCTGCCATAAATTTTTCCGAAACATAAAAATTACTAAAATTCACAATAACCCATTTCAGCATAATCAAGATGCGGAAATAAATCAACACGAGTGTCTGTTTATTCAATGTTTGTTTGTGTTTGTGTATGTGTGTTTTTTTTAGTCATTTAAACAGGACATGATGATGATGATGATGAATTGTATAGAAGATTTCAAAAGAGACCGATTGTTTATTTGTCAGCAATTATTTTGATTACTTTAAGAAGTCTTTTCATCATTTTATGTATGAGATGAGGAAACGCCCAACACGTTTTGATAAGGAAAATTAAAAAGAAAAAACTTTATGTTCGAACACTAAAACTTGGTAGTTAAATAGGTTGTTGTTACATCAAGACAAGTGGCGGCATCCTGCCGGGAGTTCTTCTGGTTTTCCATTTGATGGTAAGAAAAATTTAAATGAATTAATGATTATTCCTTAAAAATATTTAATGAGTGTTAAATATATGAAGATTTTATTACAAAACATTGAAGTATAAAAAAAAATTGCAACTGATTAAATAGCTATAGTATTTAAAAGGATTTACCTAAAAAAATTGTTTTAAAGTTCTGCATTTCAGAATATGGGGAAAAACAGAGCCCGGCATGCATTCCAAATTCGCGTGGTACGGCTAAAGAAAGAATCCCTGTATTTGATTGTACGTACCAAGTTGGGCTGAAAGGTAAATGGAATGGTGGGCATTCATAGCAGTGCGATTATTACGTTAGAATTGCAAAGGAATGCAGCTGGCTATTTCGTATAGCGTACAAATTAGGAATGGGGAGAAATGTTAGGATGGTGCTAAAGAGATTTGAATAGGTCTGTTATTTTTCGGTCTTCTATCATTTTTAAAGCTCTACTTTTTGAAATCATCCCATGAAACTCGAGTGAGTTTTGGGAGAGCAGCGCTGAATATTTGGCCATTCCACAGAAGGGAGACTGTAATGCACTCTGTGATAGATGATCCGTTTCTTCAAGGCAAGTGCCACCTTTGGATAGTGCTATTGAAGGTTAGTATATGATAGTGAGAAAAGCTTACACAGTGCAAGTTTTTATGAACACCTCTTCAGAACAATAGCGGTGATACATTCCAGGCTGAGGGATTTATCTTTACAAAACCTTTTAAGGCTTTTGCAGCTGAATGAGTACACAAGAAGATAAGTCTCTTAAGATTATTTATACTGTTGGTTACAGAAGGAGTATTAACACCTGCTAGCGCCACAGAGTTTGCAAATTTGATTTTTCTTAAGAACTGGCAGCTGGTCTACCATTAAAGATGATTCTTACAAATGACCAACAAATTTTACTGGCTTTGGGGCATTTCAGTATTTTAACTTGCTATTATAGGTACAATAAGGCTTGTTATGGATTAACAATTAAATATGACATAACGATAATAGAGAAGTCGAAAAAATTCATTCGGAGTGAAATTATTCATTCCTGAAGGAGTAATATAAGTTATCATAACTGCATTGAAGTGTTGTCACTATCTTGTAAACAAAGTGACCAGTTGAAGATCCTGAAGAAATGATTGAAACCGTTCCAGTTAGCTTTCTCGTATTAGCAAACGATTTTTCGATTATGTGGATTTTGTTGCCCCAAGAAATTTGCCGAAATGACAAGATGATCACATGTGCCTAGGGACTATATAACACGAATCGTGTATTTCCGGATCGGCGTAAGAAAAAAGTCTAGAGTGTCTGATGTCAAATGAAGCCAGTGGATTTGGCGATCAATAATTGGTTCCTTCCACTACTACTGATTCACAACGAAAATAAAGAAATGGTTGAGAGTACATGTCACTAACTATCACGCCAAGAGAATTTTTTTCCCGAAGCAACTCAAAGCGTCTTCATCCACTTTGGATAATGTCCATGCGCCTGCATAATACAGCAGAATAGGGATCATGAGGTTCTTATAATAGCACATTTTAGTTGCTCTAAAAAAGACTTTGAAACTCAATTGCCTTCTAAGCTTGAAGAAGCAGCTATTGGCAAGAGTTATTTTCATTTGATTTCAGCGCTGGTGTTATTCTCTGAGTTAAAAGCTGAGCCCAGGTATACAGAGTTCCTAAGTACCCCAAAGTCCTAGCTGTCTATCGTGATGTTTTGTCCAAGACGTCGATGTTGGGTGTCTCTTCTTGATAACAGCATATTACTTGGTTTTGTCCTCATTGACTGCTAAACCCATATTCGCCGCTTCTATTATTTATTATTTCAATATTGTTGGCGTATGCGAATAATTGGATGGACTTTTGAAAAAGCGCGCCTATAATATTGGCATGAGAGTTTTGCTACTGATCAGGTTGCAGGAATTTAAAATCTGCCCTCTACTGGTCTACATGTTGTGAGTCGTGCTGTAAATTTCGTATTCAATAAGTATTTATTTTTCGGAAAGAATTAATCCGATTGGCATCCAGTGCTTTTTTTTAATTCTAAACAAAATACACTTTGGATCATATTGAGCGGATATGGCTACCAAAAGGAGTGGGCCTTTCACTACCACTACTTCATTTGCCGCGCAATTCAGTTGAATCAATTTATTTATATTCTTTTGCTGCCTCAATCAAAAACGAAGTGATTTCAGAAGAAACATCTGAGTTCAAATCAATTAATTTAATTACTGAGTTCTTTTCAACCCTCTGAATCCTTGTGTTGAAGCCACACTTGAGTACAACCATTTCTCACCTATCATTGCAAACATTGCCTTTTTTCCTTTTGAAATATGTACCTCTTAACACTCTACCATAGCAACTGGAAGCAATTAAAGAAACGAAAAATAGACTGAGAATGGAGCCAAGCTCCAACTGTCATTTCAATGAACAGAAAGACAGGCTCATAGAATTTCTGAAATAATTGTATTTCATTAGCAAGGAAACTCCACATCCGCACTCTTTCAATTGAATCCGAAACTATTCCTCACAAAAGAACAAAAGCGACAGTACCTACCAAAATAGGAACACAACTTTTGAATTTTATTAAAAGCAAGGATAGGGGACTCCATTAACCATAGGTGCTTCTTGGAAGCGCATGTTTTGTTCCATCTTGATTAATTACTACTTTCCGTCAGAAGAAAAAAAAATCCAGAAAAAGTTGTTCGCATTCCATTAAGGAAAAGTTCCATCTGTTCGCCTTGGATCTGTTTGCTTCACCGAGACATCTCTTCCAATTAAACCATTCTATGAACTCTAGAACATGAGTCGAGTCGAGAGTATACACTTCCACCGCCCAGAATATTATCCGCGGTATAGGCTTATGGCATGGCGTTGCTATTTTTTTGCATAAGTATGGGTTGTTTTAATGTTGTGCGTATATGCAACAATTTAAAGTTAAATACGTGTAGCATGTGTTGATGTACGTCACATTGATGCGCGCAGGTGCATTTTTTTGAAAATAGGCACAAGCGTGTTCAGAATTTTCAAGTTTTGTTTTTTTGTAAGCAATACGCGTATTTTGAGTTTGGTGTATATGCTATAAGACAACGCCAGGGGAGGGGAGTTGTTCATCTTCTTTAAGGCGAACAAAAATAAAATTCTTGACATGTTGCCAACAGCTGCTTTGGGTGGTTCGTATGGAAAGCGTGTTGAGCGTTAGGTCCTGTGAAACACGCAGCAACTTTCCGACAAATAAAATGATGGAATATTGTAAAATACTATTTTCGTAGTTTCTGGCACTGACGCTTGTTTATTAATATAACTTGATGAGGTGCCCGGAGCTGATGCGGCAATGGGCATAGGATAGATATTTTATCTGAAAGTTCATATTTTTATGTTTCGCCAATTATGTTGGATTTTTTTTAAACAAACTGTTTCGATATGAAACATTGCTTCTTACCAAATGGAAGAATACCTAATGAGCATTTCTTAGCTAAATACTATTTTTAGATGTCGGATACTTTAAGGGCAAGTTATATCTACAAATCCATCGACAGATATCCAAACGAATGTGTGTATTTTGTATGTCTAAAGGCGCCAACGTCAAGTTGTCTTTATTGGTAACTCCGTCAATATGGTTGGAAAGATGAAAATGGCAGAAATCGAAGTGCTCATTTCGTTTCTTATGTAAAGTCGGGTGGATTTTGGTGGCTGTTGCGGCTATGTTGTTTTGGTGGGATATGTCAAATTTGCCAATTTGAGACTGTCGATTCGGTAATCAATCAGCCAACATTACGATGATAGAGAAATATATTTGAGTTACTGGCAAAATTCCGTCTGTCTGTCTGTCTGCACCTATGAGTTTTGGACTACAGCCTGAACGGTTAGGCCAATTGTCATCAAATTTGGAACATAAGGTTATTTTGACATCCTGCAGAGCGATTTTTTTAATTTTTTTAGCTCAAATATTAACCGTACCTGTCATATAACGGTTATGTAAAATATTATTTTTCTCGAAAACGGCTCGAAGAATTTTTATGAACAAAAATCTGTGCTTTGGTAAGCATTATGTTTTGGTGAAAGAAAATTAAGATAGTGGGCTAAAAACGGTAACACCCATAGGACCGTTGTTTTTACTTGAGATTTATAGAGACTAAATAAATTCGTAAAAAAAATTCTAACAATCAGACATGACATTACGATGATACGGAAATATATTTGAGTTACTGGCAAAATTCTGTCTGTCTGTCCGTCTGTACAATTGTATATTGAACTACAGCCTAAACGGTTTGGCAAATCGTCTTCAAATTTGGAACATAAGGTTATTTTGATACTCTACAGAGGACTTTCTTTTTTAATTTTATTTAGCTCAAATATTAACGGAACCTGTCATATAACCGTTAAGTAAAAGCTTATTTTTTCCGGAAACTGCTCCAAGAATTCTTATGAAAAAAAAACCGTTTTCTATTGTAGGTGTAGGTTATGTTTTGGTGAAAAAAAAATCAAGATGATGGGCTAAAAACGGTACCTTCATTAGAACCGTTTTTTCGACTTTCTCGTAAACTGGTCATCCGATTTCAATCGAAATTGATATTTAGGAATATGTTAGTAGCCTAAGTAATTTTATTTTAAAATATTTTCGAAAACATTATTTTGTATATTTAATAAATTTCTTAATTTTTTTTCCAAAAATCAATATTTTGAAAACGGGTATGGATTTTTTTTATTTTTTTTTAAACGTAGATTATTTTGTTGTCTATGTTTGCATTCTTAAATCTTTTTTTTTTATTTTTGAAAAAAGTCATTAAAATAAAATCGTTTTGTGTAAAATCTGCTCCTACAAATTCAAACTTTTTCATATTTTTTAAAGAAATAAAAAAAATAATTTTTCCGTTGAAAACTATTTTATGTACTTTTTTCAAACAATCAAGTCAGAAAAATTGAATAAAAACCTTCAAGTTCTCTTAATATTTTTATATTTTTTCAAATTTTATTCCAAGCTGCGACCACACATAAGAGCAATTATGTGCGATCCAGTCGTGCAATTTATTTTATTCGACTTTCTCGTGAACTGGTTAACCGAATAAACCCAAATTTGATATTCAAGAATCAATTTAAAATATTTTCGAAAACTTTTTTTTTGTATTTTTAATAATTTTTTTAAAAATGTTTTTTGGTAAAAAACGGGTAATTTTTTAAATTTTGTTTTTAAATAAAGGTTATTTTTGTGCTAAAGTTTGCATTCTTTAATTATTTTTTTTTATTTTTTAACAAAAGTTGTTAAATAAAAACCGTTTTCTTTAAGAGCCGTTCCTACGATTTTGAAAAAAATAACACTGTTTGACACTTTTTATAGAAATAAAATGGCGTTTAATTTCTTCCGCTGAAAACTCTTTTACGCAGTTTACACAATATTGGAATATAAAGTGTTTCAGGCTGTTGAAACTGAGTTTGATCCCTGCCGCTTCTTCATTAAAGGGTTTTTTGTTTTTTTCAATCTTTTTCGAAAAAAAACTTCCTTGAAAAAGTCCATCTTTTGCTAAGCTTTCGTCTGCGCCAACAAATTGCAGGTCCACTCTGTTTCTGGAGATTCGCATAGTACAGAAGAAATGGTTAAAAACATTAGCATTAGCATAACTTTTTCTGTAGTCAATAGGTAGAGCCTGGGGACGGAGAGATATGGTCCCACTCGAGATAATAGTAATCGTCAATTACCGCAGAAGAATTCATTCATTGTAAAACCTCTGAAAATACCTCGGTCCCACAACGTGAAAACCGGGAACTAGAAAACTTAAAGCACTAAGCATCAAAGTTGAACTTTAATAGGTATTTTCTGAATTAGAAGCTTCTATCATTCATGCAATGTGCAGGGAAATATCTTTGCCTCTTCAACTCGATCCTACAATATTTCTGTTGTTAAAACTTTAAGGAAATATGAACTTCTTTAACAACTTACACAGGAGATATTTTGAATTCGTAAAACAAGCTTAGACTACATTCACAAACTTCCAATAATTTTTATTTCATGCAAAGCATACGAAAGCAGATAACCTAGCCTTAAGGCATACACTATACAACCCATTACTTCTTCCAGAAAATGTATCTCTGGGCGAATATCTTTTAAGGGTAATTTGGTTATCCTTCCTCGATTGCCCATAACAACCCACATCTCGTCGAAATTATTCACAACCCCAAACAGTTTAATCCTCTCAAATACTGCGAAATTCAATGTCACCCTTTTGCACCCTTCCAGCACCTACTTATCCACACAAAAGTGTTTTCCAAAGGCTGTTTCAGTCAACCGTTTGCCCGAATTTGCTTCAGATGTATCACAAGGCGATTATTTTCGTTTTAATGTCATTAGCATCCCTCCAATCGATACCAATCACACAATTCCCTCCAAACATTCAGACCAGAACTTAAATACTCTCAGAACTCAGACCTTTCATAGCCCGTCAATAGCAGGAGTTCTGTCGAAGCAGCACCATAACATCAATTAAAGAACACAACGATGTAAAACCCGTCAATATCAGCAGCCGTTCATGCAGATAATAGAATTTACGTCACAAGGAATCTCAATCCCCTTCCGAGGAAGCTTCCAAATTAAGATGGGAAAAGTATTGCACAGCATGCGCTGTTTGTCAGAACAAATTACAATCACAATCAAGTTCTTGACAACAGCAACTGACAAAGGTGCTGAAAAGGTGTGATGAGCAGGAATACCGACGAGCTACACCATTGTTTGATGGTGTTCATTAAAAAGTTCCAATGAATCTCATTGGGTATAGTGCAGAGCTTATTAGGAGCACATCTTTCTACCAAAAAATCGAAATTTCTGTCGCGTATCACATGCAACGTTGACACGTTATTATGCGGTGTTTTGTTCTTCCCAGGATATGCGGAATTTGAAATTAATTTGGTGAAAAGTAAAGACCTTTAGGAAGCTTCACACCGGATTTGGATTTGATAGAACCGAATTTTCTCATTTTCTTTGTAATGAAATTTTGATGGGAACATTTTTATTTAATATTTATAATTTTCCGGGCGGAAGCGAGGTAGGTTGGTATGATTTTTATTTGCTAGGTTCTAGGGGGATAGATGAAATAATTGGAAAGCCAAATTTATAATTCTGCTTTATGGTTCCCAGGCAGTTTGATCCTTTTTGGGAGGCATTTTGGTATTAGCTTGGGGAACGGTTTTGGTCCTGTTTAAATAGGTAATAGAGTGTGTAACTTGTGTCCAACCTCTCCGGCTTTGATCTCTTATCATTGAGGGATTTTGACATTGGTATGCATAACTTTGTTTTTTTTTTTTTTTTCTTCTGAGTCTCCGACTCACATTGTTGGGGAATATTTTTGGGGAACACATCTGTATATAACCACAACCACTATTAGATTTTCGGAATTCAGAGTAGCTGGCTAGAGATTAAGTGAGTGAACTTAGAAGTTAATTTGGTTCTTTTTTTTAACCTTAGTGGGTTAGAGAATGGGTTTGAGAATGGAAAAGGCTCTCGAATGGGACTTCGGGGAATGAAGTTTGGTTTTAATTAAAACGTAGCAATATTTTACGTGAAAGTCAAGAGATTAACCTGAATGGATCTTGTAACGAAGGTGTTTTTGTGACTGCTTTTGAGATGTGACTTAACTTTAGGCGATCTATTTCAATATTAGAAGGAAAAGGGTTTTCTAAGTTGGAATGGATTATTGGTAGCTCATAAGATTAGAGGAGAAATAGGTTACATTTGAGGTTGTCAAATAAGAGTGACATAACTTTAAAATTAGCATTGTGCGAGTGGTAAATTTTATTAGAATAACAAACGTTTCTATGTTTTACATAACTTGAAAACTAGGAAAAGAGTTAAAAAACAAAACGATGGCACAAGGACACTTATTGAAAAGGAATTGGAAGGAAACAAAAATTTAACAAAGTGGAACTCTCGAATAAAAATTGCAGAATTTAATAATTTAATAAAATGCAGAATTAATTTTGCTATCTAGATCTTTTCAAATATAAAATCTGACAAAAATCCATAGAGCCTTTTCTGAGAAAGCCAAAAATAAAAAAACGTTATATGAAAGGTCCCGTTAATAGACTTTTCCCGTATATGCGGTTCTGATCAAATGATAGAAAACACAAACAAAACAAATCTCAAAAATGTTCTTCAAAATCGTTGGAGCCGTTTTCGAGAAAAATAAGGTTAAGATGGGGGACCGTCCGAAAACCAACTGCGTGCTGTTGACTGTGTTATGTGTTTTCTGTTTTCCGTCCTCTTTCTAGTTTCTGTTCTGTTCTGTATCAATGTCGTCTTGTGTGTTGTTCTTGTAATTGTCTGAGCCGATGACCTTAGTAGCCAGTGCTCGTAAGTGTCTGTACTTCGTTGATTTATCTACGGAGCAGATCAATATGTAATGTAATGTAATGTAAGGTTTTCCTAAACGGTCGTGTGGCAAGTACCGTAAATTTTAGCCCTAAAAATAAAATTGCAATTTCCCCTCTGAGCAATGCTAAGAGATACACACATACAAAATTTGTAGGCAATCGATTAACCCGTTTAGGCTGCAGCTCGATATACACCCGGAAAGACAGACAGACATACAGAAAGACAGACGGACATTTTTTGCCAATGACTTATTTAGGCTTCTCTATGATCGTAATATCATATTTTATTGTTATCTCAATTTTTTTTATATTCAAGAATCCTTAACTTGCCTTATAGCCCCTTTAATCGCTTTTAAAAAGCAAGCATCGCCCTATTACAGTCTGCAAAAGTTGTGTTGCCTTTTTCTCAGCTTCGACTGTGATTCTATTCCACTACGAGGCTTATAGTTTGGGCAGTTTTTTTACGTTTTTTCTTAAACTTTTGGACTTCATTCTTCCAGTTTCCGAGAAGCCGATGCTCTTCTCTCTTGTAGCCATCCGCCGTACAACTTGCTCAAAGTACTTTGGAAACAATTAGGATGAGGTAGTGGTCCGAATCAATGTTTACCCCTCGGAAAGTTCGGACATCCATGATATTGAAGTAGTGGCTTGCGTGGTCAATCTTGATGATAGTAGATTGATCAGTAAATCTCCAAGTTACTTTGTGAATGCAGCAAAGTCAATTAAAGTTTGAATTGGAGGTGGTGTCGTACAGACTGTCTGTGTATACCAACTGTCCACTAAAGAAACGCTTTCTCCCTAGCTTGGCCATAAGATCGCCTAGGACAATTTAATGTCATAAAGCTTGGGCACTGCTCATATGTTTCGTCAAAGAGCTCGAAAAATGTATCTTTGGGGCCGTCTTCTTCGTCCTCTGTGAGGGCGAATTTAGGCAGATTGTCGTGAAGCAATCACTTATTTAACAAATCCTACAAGATTTCAATTTTTCTCGAAAAAGTGCTACTGCATTCGGGGGCTATTTCTTGTTGTTCCCACCACAATGCACACTCAGAAATGGTTAAGGTAAAAGTCACTTGGACTTTTCTAGAAAGCAGTCGTGCCATTTAATTTGCCTAGTTTATATACTTTTAGATCCAATAATACATTTAAAGGTTACAGTATAAGATCAAGTGTTCTGTAGGAACTTCTTAGTTATTTAATGAAGTAAATAAAGGGTACGCCATCTAACGTTTTTTTTTTTTCAACTAGTGCTTATTTCGTGAATGGTAACACTTAACTCATGTCTGAGTTGACAGATAATTAGTTTTATCCTTCCGCTGAACGAATATGGTTGTGTAAACGCTTGAACAACGCTTGAACAACGGGCTTGCGATCGACCTAGAGAAGATACCGATTTTGCCAAAAAAAATCATCATTTCAGATGAAACTCATTTTGATCTTGGCGGGTATGTAAACAAGCAAAATTGTCGCATTTGGGGCACAGAAAACCCGCACGCATACATTGAAAAGCCGATACACCCAAAACGAGTCACTGTTTGGTGCGGATTTTGGTCCAGAGGCATAATTAGGCCATTTTTCTTCGAAAATGAGCAAGGAGTGGCCGTTACAGTCAATGGCTCGTTATCGGGCCATGTTTTTGAATTTTTGTTCACAAAAATTGAAGAGGAGGATATTGGCAACATTTTGTTTCAACAGGACGGCGCTACGTGCCACACAGCCCTAGCTACACTTTTTTTATAGCATTTTCAAAAAAAAAGAAGGTAATTTAAGGTAAGGTAGATAAATAAATGTGTACCAATGGAGAATTTAATTTTTCTATATTTTATTGCATATGACAACATTTTTGAATTCAAATTGTTTAACCATTCCACACAATTCACAGTCAAAAATATTATTGCAACTATGAACGTTATGCTAACCATGGTCCTTATAATAAATGCACGAATGCAAATTTCAAAAACATCCCTTAAATCGTGTTTCCACATTCCCTTTTTGGTGCAGGACGTGCCAAATTCCCTTCCTGGATACCTGGCATTCCTCACTAAATTAAATATAATTTATTGTTTCTAACATATCAGTTACGTTTGTTTGGGTAAAAAATCTCAAACCCAAACAAGGATTAGGTGAACTAAAATTAGACCAGATAAAATGTATTCAATAAATGAGATATGTGGTGCCTAAAATGCAATTAACATCACTAACACCAAATTATTTTGCGGTAACCATTTCATTTCATGTACTCAGATTTATACGCAATCATTTTTTATTTATTGCCTCACTTACATGTATCTAGAACCATTGCTACACAACATAGAATATTCATAGTTTAATTCATGAAATCATGAATCCATGAATCCATGGTGCGCATAAAGAGCGAAATGGGTGTTTAGGCGCACCTAGAGCAGCCTATTCGAAAGATGGTAATTTATTGATTTCATTGCTAACCACGAATCATGTCCTTGGGTAAAGTTTAACCCGTTTTATTTTTTGAAGTCTGTTTAACCATTTTTATGGTGATGAGATAGAATTTAATTCTAATTTGTGTTGGGTCCATGGTCGGCGTATACATTAACATATAAAATAGGCTGAATTATTGACACATTATGGGCTTGAAACCTCAGGGATAGGGGCACCAAAGCCGAATTGTATGGTAGGTAATGCGATTAAAAAGGATCGCAATTGCTGGGAGGCTCGTTAAAGATGTGTAAACAACAGATCAAGCGAATATACCATATACGACGGGATTTGGTTGGGGGGGGGGGGGGGTTTGCCGGTTTACGGTTTCGACAAGTTTAAATAGCAGTTAAACTAAAAACAAACAAACCACCATGTGTGGGTGAACTCCTGTTTGAATGAGCCTCGATACCCAAAACACCTTTAGACTTTTCTACTTATGTGCTTTTAAAAGCATTAGTCAGAGTAGGTAGACTTGTGATCTCAGAAGTTTCATCGGTCCCGGACACACATTCATCACATTGTTAGCCATAATTTTCAACGAAATTACTTTCAAAGTGTGTTGAAAAAAACAAATTATATAAGCTTGTCTTTATATTCTCCGAATAAATAATAATAACAAATAATTTTCCGTTTAATAATCAGATTTTTATTTGGGCCTACCTGACCTCGACACGGGAAGTTGATATAAGGGGCTCAACCCATTAGAAACCGTTCGTCTGTTATGTTGCCGCATACAACTGACAGCTCGATTAAATGCACGTGTTCTTTATGGGAATGACCCATAGGAATCGCATGTGCCGGACGCACCGCATCGAGTACACCAACTTTTAACTTTTCTCTCCGGCAAACCCGATGAAATCAGATATCAAAAGCAATATTTGAAGTTTCATGTTTTTACTAGTGATGGGTTGTTACTTAACGCAATTTTTACTGCTACTTAAATAACAATTACATTTTTTTGCTTGCAAAAACGAACATAAAAAGGAGATTGATTTTTTTAATTGTTTGAATGCCATTTGTCATTTTGCCGTCTTATTTTAGGAGTCATTTTCAACCGTGTAGTAATAAAAAAAGAACAATCTATAGGTACAAAGAAATTGGTATCGCTAGAAAATTTAATTAAATCATCAATATGAATATTGAATCGAATATACGTCATTATTAATATTATGGACAAGCGACTCCATGAATTTAATAATATTGTAAAATGGACAAAAGCTGATTTTACTTCGACCGAAAATATCGAAAAATATCATCATTGGAAGACGATGACGACACGACGTAGATATTGGCCTAAAATTATACATAACTTATATTAAATACATTAACTTCACGCTACTTAAAATGTTAAGTGCTGCACTTAGTTGCCCTAAGTTATAAACAAAAAGCATTATACTATTTCAAATATAATTTGAAAATTTGAGAACTTTAATAAATTGTGTTGTTACTGGATTTAGGCAGTGTTTGTATGTAGCTTTACCTACAATATGGCGTTTTTTGACTTGTGAGAGCGACTTGTAATTTATAAGAGAATTCTTAGTCTTACACTAGAAAAATAATGTAGGGATATATCAAATCTAGTTTCACACTAAAAACAAATAAATGTTTCGGTCGTCTATAATTCAAAACTACGCCTATAATGTTGACACCGTACTTTCTTTATTTGTTTTAGTTTTACATTAGAGCGTCTATAATTTTGCGGATTCTAAGAACTCGTTTAGAGTATTTAATTATTCATCCATTTTTTTTTACTTTATTTATGACAAAACTTTTCAAAACAAGAACAAATCCAATTGAAATGCAAAATTTTAGTGACATTTACGAAATGTCATATATTGTGTGTAAGTCTTGCTAATAATCCAGAATTCCAAAAAGTGATCGACCACATTACAATTATTACTATTATCAAAATGCAAAATTACCAAAATAAGGAAAAAATATTCCCTGCCATTTGTTAGAAAACGAATATGTAAATCTACATTAACGTATTTCCTATAATCTTCATGCAATAAAAGCGCCTCATTTTGATCTCCCCTCTCTATCGAACAAGTATGATTTAAATATTTTATATCCTTTTTACCAGTTACCAAATCACTCTAACACTCTTAACTCACCCATCGACCCATCCCTAGATTCATTTCGTCACTTGTTTTCATCGCATGCGGCAACGTTACCGTCTATGGGTTGAGCCCTTAAACTGACTACTGAATGGAAAAGTTATGCAAAAAGCCGTTTTTGTTTTTTAGCTCTGAGCGGAGCTCGGAGTAGAGCCTGAGTAGAGTATGATTAAAGCTCTCCGATTTAATTAAGAAACCCACTTGAGCACTTAGCAATCATATGGCCCACTTTGCACCTTAAATATTAAAATTAAATAATATAAATGTTATATTCTTCATATCAATTTTTATCTTTTACCTCTCCGACCGACGTCATTTTTATGTTTGTTTTTTTTTAACCCTGTCATATGTCAATACACAAATAAAAGGCACGACTGGGTCGCACGTACTTGCTCCCGTGTGATAATCCTTTTAGGTACAGGCGTCTTTTTGACAAAGATTTAATTTTAATGTTTTTTTGACGTGCAACTTCTTTAGAATCGTTGTGGTTTGAAGCTCGAACGAACATGCGTCACGACAAAGGGATAAACGCATAAACTTGTTGTTTACTGTTTATAATATAATTTACTAATAGAAAATTATAAGGGACTTTTTTCAGTTCAATTTTCATTTTGGTATGGAAAAATTTGAACAACTGGCATAAAGATTCGTCGGAATCAGCAGTATGGCAATAATGCTAGGTAAAGGGACCTATATAGGTCTCAATAACAATAATTTACTTTTTGAAATCAAATTAATTAAAATAGCTTAATTATGTTTGGATGGATCGATAAACGTATGGTGTGGGTATTGGGGTTGGTGGGGTGGGGTTAATGGAATTCATTAAGGATATTAGGTACCTATAATAAGGTTGGAAGGAAGGTAGGTACTAAAATTAAGATACAGGTTAAGCTGTTAAGCGAGTAGGTATAGAGACAATATTAAAAGTTAACACAGTGGTTTTGTTTATTTATAGGCAGGTGTAATCTTTTGTTTTCTCGATTGAAATTTTTGCATTCAGTAGTAATCGAATAGTTTTTTATTTGTTAGTGGTTTTTGTGTGTTTATCATAGGCTTCCTTATTTATTCTGTGTGATACTATGATGATAAAATGCTTTAAAATACGTAGGTTTGTATGTAGGTTGTCACCTTCTTTTATTTGACTAATGGCTACGGCTTAGCCGAGCAATATGAAATAAAATGTTGGGAAAATTTTTTTATGAATCCAAAAAAACACTATTCATAATGTTTTTTGGAAAAAATGTTGTAAGCCATCTTATTTCTTTTGCTGTTTTCTATTTTATGAATTTTTCATTTCAAAATCCTTCGACCCATCAAAAAAATGTTTTTTTTGAAAAACTTTTCGAAAACATATTTTAAATTTTTTTTGAGTATGTCAATTTTAAAAAATCTAGGAGAAAAATTAAAAAAAATCTATGGCTCTGTTTTCAAAATATTAAAAAAACAAAATATTTAAAAAAAAAAAATATTAAAAATTAAAAAAAAAATGTTTTTGAAAATTTTAATAAGCAATATTATTTAAATCATAAAAGACTACATATTTTGAAAATTTCATCAAAATCCGTCAATTAGTTAACGAGAAAGTCTGATTTTAAAAAACCTGTCATATGGGAGGTACCGTTATAAAACTTTTTCTGAAAAATCCATTAAAATTCAAAGATAGATTTTGCATAGAAAACATTATTCTGAAAGTTTTATCAAAATCGAAGGAGCAGTTTTCGAGAAAAATAAGTTTTTGATTAAAAGTTATATGGCAGGTACCGTTAGTTTTGGAGGTAGAATGCCAATTCGAAAAAATGTCGGGTAGAGCACTCTAAAAATACTATATACCAAGTTTGAATGAAATCGGCTCAACCGTTTAGGCTGTAGATATCGATACGGACAGACAGACAGACAGACAGATAGACGGACGGAATTTCCGGACCCAATTTTTTTGACTTCTCTATCATCGTAATGTCATGTTTGATTGTTAGAATTTTTATTTTTTTACGAATGCATAACTTGCCTCATAGTCCCTATAAATCGCAAGTAAAAATGAATGAAGTTGGCAACGCTCATCCTTTTACTCCATTTGCTCGGTCATTTTATTCTGAGCTCATAGAGCGCGCTCCGAGTAAGCTCCAATTAAAAAAAGAAACACAAGCTGAGTGCTCTGATGTGTCTGAGCTAAACAAGAAACACGGATCTTTTTTTGACACCTATCAGTGCCCTGCTCTGAGGTTATAAAGAAAAATGGGCACGACTAGGTAAAACGTACTTGCTCTTATGTGCCTAATCACATTGGACGGCAAGATCTTTGACAAAAACAAATAACATTTACGTTAAAAATAACACAGTTTGAACTTATAAAAACTACGCCATCACACGTCTTAAACAACAAAGAATTTATGAAAAAAAGTATTTCGAAAATTGTAGGAGGGATTTTGATAAAATCCTGTTTTTTTTAAATTTTGGTATGCAGTTTTTTAGAGCTTATTAATACACATGTGATTATAAAATTAAAAATTATTTATCTTGATTAGTTTTAAAAATATTGATTTTTCAAAAAAAAAAAATTCAACAATTAATTTGTATTAGAAAAAAAAGTTATTCAAAATTTTGATATGCAGAATGAATTTGGCTATCTAAATCTTCTCAAATTTTATATTTGACAGAAATCCATTGAGCCGTTACCGAGCAAGCCAAACATTAAAAAAACCGTTATATGAAAGGTCCCATTAATAGACTTTTCCCGTATATGAAGTTCTAATCAAATGATAGCCAGTACCAACAGAAAAAATTTCAAAAATTTTCATCAAAATCGTTGGAGCCGTTCTCGAGAAAAATAAGCTGGTACCGTTAATGTTAGCCCTACAAATAAAATTTCAATTTCCCCTCTGAGGAATGCAAAAATATAAACACATACCAAATTTGAAGGCAATCGCTCAACCCGTTTAGGCTGCTGCTCGATATACACCCCGGACAGACAGACAGACAGACAGACCGACATTTTTTGCCAATGACTTTTTTAGGCTTCTCTATGATCGTAATGTCATGTTTGATTGTTATCTCAATTTTTTTTATATTCACGAATCCTAGACTTGCCTCATAGTCCCTATTATCGCAAGTAAAAAAGCATAAAGAATACAAATATGAGATCTGCCTACTCTACCTGCAGCTAGTTTTGTCTCTTTTCACAATTTGTTTTCTTTTAAATACAAAGTTGCCACATTATCTTCGAAATGTTAAATTTTGTAGAAATGCGTTGAACAATTAGCTTTGAATAATATGAATATCTCATAACCGTTTTCAAAATATTCCAGAAACAGGTTATCCCCAAACGTTTAAATATAAATAAAAAAAACTTGTTATTTCATTTGCTACTAAAAGATGTTAACCTCTTTTAGTATGGACTTGACATAAGTTTCTTTGTTACTAAACATAAAAATAGTTTAGTTTTAATCCAAATTGCATGTAAAACAACTAATTTTATTCTTTATATTCAAATTGTATCTAGAGATACACTGACAAAACAGCTTACAAGTCCTATAGTTATTAAATATTATATGCAAGGATGAACTTACAACCCCCTTTTCACACCGCCTTCTACGGTTGATGGGCCATAGAATAGGCATGTGCGAGTTCAAGTACACCAGAGGATACAACAAAAACAACGACGTTTCTAGGGAACAAGCTAAAGTGGTCAAAGTCATGTGTGGATCTACTATAGCAATTAGCAACTAGGAGTGTGTCTAGAGTGTATGTGTTCTCCATACACCAGCTGAAGTGATATACACGTAAAAGACAAACGACTCTTGGTAGAGGTAGAGGTGATGCGCTTGCAACCAAATATAAAACAAAACACGGCAATGGACACACGCCCGGAGGTATCCTGCTACATTCACTTGGTATCACATAAGGGGCAATTCGCAGTGAAAGTGTGGAAATAAAGTATTCCACATACAAAGGGTCTTACATTGGTTTCATATTTCATGGCTGTTTTGAAAGTATGTATCTACATTTATATAAATAATAATAAAGGACAATTTGCCACACCATGAATTTCAAGACTAACTAGCTGTGCAACATCAAATATGCACGGAAATTTATGACGCCATCCTGCACAGTCCAAAGGATGTTGGTAACTTCATTTTATTCTATGAAATGCTGCTTTTTTGTTACATGAGTGCCTACCAACCTACTTCCTGTGAGAAAGTTCATAAAAGTAATTATGAAAATACATTTAAAATAACGGTTTTGAATCTTCTTTTCGTGGGATTACGGTTGGAGTTGTTTCCTGATCCGAGTCTTACCTTTTTGCGGATTATGAAGGGTTATTAGATGGAGTGCAATTTTATGCACTTTTATATGAGTTGGTGCATCAGTTTTTAAGGTTTCCCAATGGAGTTTCAAATATTTTTAAATTACTTATAATAATAATCAGGGTATTAAAAATGTATACGTTTATATGTATGCAGTCATGCAAGGGAAAAAAACACGAAAAGTTTTTTGAAGCTCTAGAAAGTTTCGATTAAAAAAAAACTTAATCCTAATTTGTAATTTCATTTCAGTTTCAAGTTGTTTATAAATATTTAGCGTTTTCTAGAGCTATATTTTTAAAAAGCAACAAAAAAAATCAATTTGCGGGGATCCGTTCTCAGGTTCATTAGAAATAGATCGAAATCGAGGCGCTGAGGCATGGACTCTATCTAAAGCGGATGAAGATATCCTTAGTCATTTCGAGCGTAAGATTCTTCGGAAGATTTTCGGCCCTACCTTCGTTTACGAGAGGAGAAGGTTCAAACCAGAATTATACGAGCTGTACAGCGATATTGACCTGGTCAAAAAAATACGCATATATCGTTTAAGATGGTCAAGTAGAGCGAATGGACAACAATGCTCCGGCTCGCAGGATGTTCGATTCCATCCCAGAAGTTGGACTCAGTCAAGGGAGATCTCGCCTTAGGTGGCGCACTCAAATGGAGGACGACCTCAACCAACTTGGTGTGCGAAACTGGAGGTGATAGCTAGCAGCCTAAGACCGAGGTGACCAACTCATAAGCAAGACATGGGTAGAAGAAAGCATCATACCCGATTAATGGAATCTTTGGACATCGCCAACTAAATATAGGTGTTAGTCTCCTCAACTTTACCTACAAAATCTGTCTTCGACTTCTTCAACTTCATACTTGAATAAATAGTGCAGAACTCTCACACCAACTCCAGAGGTACAATCTTTCAAATGTCTCGCAGCAATTAACTTGTCCCTTTATAAGACCCTCGCCATTCTAGCCCTGATGTATGGTGCAGAGGCATGGACAATAGACATTGTCAAAAGTGGATGGGGACCGAATCGGCCTTATTTCACTTTTAATTTAAAAAGACATTCAGATTAGGACTTACAAAATATAAAAAAATATAGGTAATAGTACTACCCAGGTTTTGCTCATCTGCCTGTGTGCCAACAGAACTGTAGCTAAAGCGATTAAGCCAACCGTGAATTTATGTGATTACATTTCGAATTTTATTCCACGATGAGGCTCATAAGAGCATAAGTGCACGAGATCTTCTCCTATTGGAATTATTGAGTGCAATTTATACTCAAAAAAAATCAAAACAAAATAAATTGTATCATAAGTTTCAATCGTATATCGTGAGTTTTTTTCAAGAAAATCTTTAAAGACAAATTTTGGTTTATTGGCATGGTTCATTAGGCCCAAGAAGAAACCAATGCAGGAAGTTTTTTAAGAATACTACAATACCAATCAAAAAAAAAACCTCAATGTTTCAACAATAGAAAATCTGTAAAATATCATTGAACGCCGAACTGAAGGTAAAACTTCAGAACCTTTGATAAATTATTAACGTAAAACAAGAAAAGACACGCTGATGTTATAATGCAAAACTAATAAATCGCTTGGGTAAGTTGACGAAAAGTTTGTCAAGAAAATAATCAGCTCTGATGAACTTAATATGTTCTTTTCGATTGCAAGCACGTGTTGTATGTAACACTAACTTTGTAATCCACTCTGATGAAAGATGCTGCCAAATATACTTTCTTATTTTATTTTAATAAATTATGAATTTTCTTTAAACTCAAGATACTTAAATTGCTTAAACATTAAACACAAACAAAAATCAAAAATTTCAATAGCACTCAATTGTTTTTTTTTTTTTTGGCAATTTGTCCGTAAATTAAGCTAAAATTTTATTTTTCTTAACGACGATAAGACTATCTCAAGCAAATTTAAGTACAAGCTCCTATTTACATTCCTATTTTATCTCGGTCTTCAAAAAAGCACTTTGTATGTTTTAGAAATGCTTGAGCCCTAAAGGCTCTCAAAAGCAGAAATAGCAATATAATGTTGTCTTTTTTGCAAAATACCTAAATGAAAAAGTAAACATCTTCAGATTAACAACGGTACCGAAGGTGGTCTGCTTTCTGTATCGCTAAAGCATGACCTTCACAAGAAAGTCCAATTCCGGTTCCGGTTGCTTCATTTAGGTAAGCCTATACTATATGTATACATACATCAAGCAATATTCATCGCTCCAGCCCGAGGATGATTGAAGAATGGACCTTTTCGAGGGAAAACTTTTTTCTTTGCCAAAAATATTTGGCTCTTTAGCATTTGATTTGGGCTGTTTGTTAGCAAATAGTTTGCAGAATGTAAGGCCAACAAACGGGGCTAATAGGAAGCGTCAAATATCCCAAACACACAAAACTAATTCCAAATCAAATGAATGTTGAATTGCGGTCCTTGCCAACCTATAAAGCCAACTTGGTGAATCACTTCAAAATTACTCCAATCTATACATTTATATGTGGATAGCACCATAAATATATACATTTAATGATATCGTTGTGATGGAGTGAACGCACACATGATGTCGATTGACCCTCATCTTGGATCGCAAGCATCAGTAAAGGTCTCCAACCACACATTGTCTTAGTTAAGATAACAATCCCGAACGTGAAAATCCAATTACATCAAAAAAGGGTTGAGTTTTACTCCAGAATATATCGCTTCAAATTTCGTATTCACATTCAACCATTCCTGGTTTTCCCATTGAATTGCGGCCCACAGACCACATTTATATTAAATTGCAGGAATATTTCAAGGAACAACTAGAAACGAAGGATTTATTTGTAGGTTTTCGGTACACCTTCTCGGGATTTTAACACGATGTGTGATATATGAGGTAGAAGTGTATCCTTCAACCCAATCCCAATCCGTCTTATAAGAACAAGGGAACGAGGAAGGATAAACTAATTTTATTTTCTCGCATTGAAGGCAAGTTGAAAAGGAACACATTATTTAATATACTACCCACACGTATGTACATGGCATAGTAAGTCCTCAGTTGTTTTTACACATATTGACATTCTTATCCCATCATTCAGACGATTTCTTCCTGGGAATCCTGGCGCCCAGATTTCTTCCCCAACCAACACCTGAATTCCTTATGCTCGTCTTTCAATCGATACATTTATGATGTTCTGTGGTGTCTTCTCAGACAAATTTTATTTTGCTTGGATGCCCATGCCAATGCCGATGTCGACACACCTTAATGTCAAAATTCCTAAATAGAATTTCGAGATGACTGGTGGGTAATGATGTGAGTCAGTTACTCCTTGCTCCACCACAGGAATTATTTATGTCAGTGTTGTGAGTATTGAACGTGTATTAAAAAAAAAAGGAAGCGAAATCATGCCCCAGAATCAAATATAATGTATCGATCAGGACTTAGGACTACTGCTTTCTGTTATTCAAATAAAAAAAAAAATGTGGCAGCATCTTTTTGCTTCCTCCATGATGGAATTTTATGAATTATTCTATTCTTGATTGACATGTGGGAAACATTATCTTTAATTTAATTTTATTTCAGTCAATGAATAAAGATGACAGAAGTAATATTATATATAATATTAAACCTCGAATGTCGTGGGAAATTATAAACCTTATGGTATCTCATTTCTGATAAATAAGGTGCAGAGATTGATGGAGGTTTTAATTAATTTGAAAATTCACAATGGGGATTTGATTTCATTAGAAACCTATTAAGTAAATGTTTAAGGTGTTATGTGCTATTAAATTGGTTTTATGATAAAATTGCATTTGAATATTCGATTACAAATGTGCACTCGAATTATGAGTTCTGGAGGGGATTTTATAAGCTTGAGGCCTTAAATGAATCCGAATAAATAAATCCCAGCCATTTATGCAGATTCACAACGCTGCCTGATACGAAGGAGCTATTTATAATAATTTACTTATTTTGTTAGGTAGCTAAGCGCGCTTCTTTGATTTATAAGAAAATTTAAGAAAAATCTGATCAATGGTTTCCCAACTCTCGTTCCCTCAAGGAGCGAATTAACCGGTTGCCACTAAAAAGTAAATCTTAAATCACTGCTTCACACGCTCATAACTCATTATTTTGAGCCGCTGGCTGAGTGATTCTTGCACTGCCAGATAGGTGTTGAAATATTGCGCCTCCAAGAACAGATTAACCGGTTGCCTGATAGAATTCAGGGCAAGTATTTTAGATTCTCCCCCGAATCTAACCCCTTTGATCAGTAATATCTCAAAAATCAAAAAATGAGGAGCTGAAGTGAATATTTCTTCGCAATAGAATTTACAATCAAAAAGGAAGGAATTTTGTTTTCTTTTGGCTTATGATAAGGACAAGGAATACAACATGAGAACATATTAATTTCGGTTCCAACTCCACGTGTTAGGAAATGGTATTTACATTCAACATGTATATGTTACCGGTAAAACTGTTTTTCAGGCGAAATTCGCCTAGGTACAACTAGTTTAGCCTAAGTGTGTTGGGTTAATCTAGTTTTGCCTAGGCAATTTTCTTGCACACTGATTCGGTATAATAATGCCGAAATTCTGATCGACATTATTACCATTTTTGTTGGAAATAAGATTGACTTAAAATAAAACCGAAATTCGCTTTTATTTCCTTTTTTAGTGAAACAAAACTAGTTTTTCTTAAAAAATAGTTTTGCCGGTAACATATATATATTTTTTTTTAAATATGCATGCACATTAGCTTCGAAATTGTGTATATCAAAATATGAGGAAAAAACCGAGCCAGACAAAGCGTTCCACATTCATGTGGTGCGACTAAACAAAGAAAGGGGACGCAAATTTTGCAGAAAAGTATAAAGGCATATATATCGTTAATTTCATCAGAAAAAAAATGTAGTACAATTTTTTACGAGAGACTAATAAAATGGATGGAATCAACAAATCGACTTAGTGTTTTACGAGCAGCATCTCTGCATCGGGGCAAAGTAACGGGAGAAATTAAAGCAGTTTTATGTTTGTTAAGTTGATTTTAAAGCGGCCTTTGATACGATAAACCCTGACTCTCATATCTTGATCTTTCAAGAATTTTTTTTGAATGTATAGTATACTCTTGTTTTCTGTCTTCGAAGAGTGCAACAGTTTGGAATGGAAGCAGCAGTCTATCAGAGGTATATTATTTGCAGATTCTCTAGTCTAGTCTAAGCCTTGCTTTATTCTGACGATTTGGTGGTGTTAGCATTAGATTCATTTTCCTTGCAACTGCGGATTTCGAGAGTACTGTAAAACAAAGGTTATTGTTTTCGAATCTAGACAGAGCAGAAGGAGGGTACCAGGAGAATTCTGGTACATCAACATCCATCATCGAAGGCATTAAAGTAACAAAGGAGGTTAAGTACCTGGGAGTATTAATAACCTCAAACTATGGTTGGAGCAAACCTGCGAAGGGAAAAAACAAGTAAGCCAAACTAGCGATACATATGATGTGGCCAAAGTTTGTCAGTATGAGAAACATCGACGTGTCTTCAAAATACCGAGTGTTCAATGAACCCCATATGATGCTAGTATTAATCCTGGAGCGTTTAGTAATTCTCAATTAAATAAAATTCGAAAGTCTTCATTTGCTCGAATCATATGTGATAATGCCGATCATATAGAACTTTTTGAAGTGTCACGTGCTGCTTTTGTGAGGCCAGATTTCACTGGAAACCAAAAACTTCCTTGCAATAGTGCTGCGATCCCAAGCATGGATCTGAGGGCCTGGAGAAATTGATTCATGTTTTGTCTATTACACTAGCTATGGGGTTCCGATTATTTATTCTTATTTCTGAGCTGCAAATTAATCAGCGTTTCAATGACCTTGGGAAGGGACGTAATGGAAATTGATCGATAGTTTGTCGGGAGAGGAAGATTCGCCTTTTCTAGAGATAGGCTGGACAAGTGATGTTGTCCATCTACTTCGAAATTGACCAGGGCTCTGATAATGGAATTCGAAGTGAATCGTCTTTGGCGGCGAAATTGATGTTTGGCATTATTGTTTTCGCTTCCATTTTACGTGATTTTAGTGATGAAGCTCATTTATGGTTAAATGACTTCGTCAATAAGCAACATTGCTGTATATGATGCGAAGATAATTCTCAGGACATTAACGAATCACCTTACATCCATTAAAATTAACTGTTTGGTGCGGTTTACACGTTGACGTCATCATCTGTCCTTATTTCTTTCGAAATGAGGAAGGAGCTGCCGTTACGGTAAATGGCGAGCGCTACCGATGATTTTTGTTTCAAAAATTAATCAGCTAAACATCGACGGCATTTGGTTCCAACAAGACGGCGCAACTTGCCATACAGCGAGCTTAACCACAATTAATTGCAAAATCAATTTGGTGACAACTTTATTTCCAGAAGTGGTCATACGACTTAACACCTCGCTATTACTTTTTATGGAACTATGTTAAGAACTTGACTTATGCCGACAAACCAACAACTCTTGAAGCATTGGAAGCCAATATTTAAGCCACCATTGACGCCATACGCCCAGATTTATTGGAAAAGTAGTGAAAAATTAGACTAATCGAATGGACTATGCAACTCGTTGCCGCGGCGGACGTATGCCAAAAATCATATTTAAGAAAAAATGCCATACAATATACAAGATTATAATAACACAAAAATATTCGAATAATATTTTTGTATTGTAATATTATATAAAGTATTCAAGGTCTTAAAAAACACCCATTACATCTCTTTGAACACTTTTTAATCTGTTTTGCTCTAAGAGTTTCATCAAACCATTCTAGAGAAAATGTTATTCTTTATATAATAAATATTTACTAATTTACTTAGATTATATGTAAAAAATAGCTTTAATAACCAAGTTATATTAAAGGTTACATCCTACAAATTAAGATATAAATGTAAACCTAGATTTGAATAGTTATATATGAAAATCATTGTCCATAAATTAAATATTTTTTTAGAGTTAGAAATTCCAATTTAAAATTTTACTACCTACAAGCAAATTAAACAAACTGAAGCTGGCTTACGTCATATTCTTGGCACCCGTATTTTCACTAAGGTATGTTTTCCAAAACCAAAATTCAAGTCTTTGGATTTCTCTTATGATAAATTCATTTTATTGATCTCGAAATATTAAATTTGCAAACATCAATATTTTAATCAATGCATCTATGTGTGACGAAATTCTATAAAACCTCAGGAAGATAAAATCAAATTTATAAAAGGGATTTCCATAGAAAGAAGAAGAAAATAATGCAAAAGGATTTTCATTTAGAATTTATCAGATGTAGGTATTATGCCGGCATATACTTTTCTTAACCAATGGCAGATTTCAATAAATTTCTGGGCCTAAATATTCAATAGCAATTGATTGTTGAAAAATTATGAAACTTCCAATATGCAGTGTCAAAAACATGCATGCAGGCAAAAATACTATGCATACACACACATTAATAAAAATTAAGTTTCTGTTTTTAATATCAAAATAACAGCTTTTTACAAAATTCAAAGGAAAGTATGTATAGTACAGTATAACAAAAACACATTTTTAAAATTTTTGCCTGTCTGTCTTTATGTCTGTCTGTCTGTCTTTCTGTCTGTTTGTTCCGGCTAATCTCAAGAATAGCTGCACTGATTTTGACGGGACATTCACAGACAGATAGCTTATATTGTAAGAAGTAAGCAAGCCTATTTTAAATACCCCTAGGTGGCTTTGGAGTCGTTTTTTCTTAAATTCTTATTTATGTTCCGATTTTGACAGGATTTTTACCCGAGCAACGCCGGGTGGATAAGCTAGTAGAACTTAGACCTCCCGATAGAGGAAAGAAATTTGACTAAATATATGTACTGAAAATAGAACTAAGTAGCTGAAGCAAAACTTATCTGATAGTGATAAACTTGAGATAGGTTTTGTTACTCCAGAAATAGGGCTGTTTTTCAAAAAAGGAAGTTCTGCTACTTTTCAACTATTTACTTCCAACGCGAAGCGACATCACAAGCCACTTTTTTTACCATTCAAAAGTCCTGGAACATAGATATGAACGAAATTCATTAATAATCGACATTTACGAAATTATAAATATGGAAGACGATTATCCGTTCTTAATCTTCAGTTATGTATATGCATATATTGTTGAATAAAAATTTAAACTTATTCAGGAGTTTTCAAGGATTCAATTCGATTTTTTTTTCTTTTTTCTTTTGATAAAACTATAAAACAATTAAAATTAAAAACAAAATTTTTTTTCCAAAAAATGACATTACAGCAGTGGTTTTTATTTGATGTCGGATTTGTCACTCAATTTGATGAGAATCAACAAGAACTATGTTTCCTACTATTTTAATTTTAGAATTATTAGATTTTATTCGAATAAACCTTCGGTAGCATTTGAGTAATAGGTACGATGACATCACTTATTTTGATGAGAATCAATTTAATTTTAGAACACAGCGCAGAATAAACCTTCAACAGCATTTGAATAAGAGGTTCGTTGGAGCTTTAAAAAGTTCGTTGAATAGGCAGATAGAAGAGGCAGGGATTTCTTATCTTACAGGAGTTTGTGCAAAAGATGATAGAGTTATAGAGTTCCACAGTTGTTTGGAACTGAGAAGAATCGATGATTAAAGAGAATCTCTGCTATTTCTCCGCGTTCTTTCAGGATGACGTTGGGGTCGAAAATTTCCTTGGACTAATGTTACACAAAATTAAGTGCCAAGTTGGTCATAAAAATGACATCGATATATGCCAAGAATTTGCTAAGAAGTTAAGTTGGGGTAGCGAATCGACGTCATTAATTATGATTATGAATATAAATCTTCTTCCCGTGAGAATCTATCGATATCTAGTTAAATGACAGAAGAGTGAAGTGTCGGAGAAATGTTCTTGAAAATCTTGGTATCATCAGCGTAGAGTTTATTGTGGGAATATTTGATGACAATTTCAATGCCGTTAATAGTCAGGATAAAAAGGAGAGGACCTAAATGGCTGCCTTGAGGGACCTAAAAGGTAGCTACAGAATGCTTTCTCATACTTTAGGGAAAATTTGGCATTGTGATGATAGTTTTTAACATCGCTCTTAGGCTCGGTGGGAAGGCAAGTACGAAGGAAGAAGAACTATTGTAAATTACATATTTGAGGAAACAAACGAAGTTTTATAAAAACAAATGGAAAAATGGAGAGAAATTGAATTAAATATTTCTCTGTAAAATATTTCTGTGGCATTTTCACAATATGGTCATCAGAATCAGAACTAAAGAAAACTTTGTTGAGGTATTCATTAACACGGAGAAAGTTCGTTTTTATGAAAATCATTAGGAGTATTGAATTACGCTGGGAGGAGACGGTAGTGGAGAGTCATTTAAGAATGAAAAGAAGAGGGAAACATACAAATTTTCAATAGTGGATGGGAGAAGGGGAGGTCTATAAAAAGAATTGCTTTTTTTATTTAATAACCTCATTTGGTACAAATTACCGCAATACCTGTTCTACACAACCTTATGTACTTTGGTACAAGAAAATTCATAAGCATAAGCATTTAGCCAGTTTCAGAAGTAGAAAGTAGAAAGAAAGTAGTTTATCTACACTCTTCATAGGGCGTTGACGACTTTTTGATAAATAAGAGAAAACGACTGAAAAAAAAATAAGAAAAAAAGAGGTTTTAAGCCTATAAGGAGTTGTCGTAAGGTTGGTTATTAAGACGTGCAACACTAAGAGTTTTCATTATAAAGGCCTTTTTATATACTATGAATCTACTCTAAGATATTAAAGAGTGAACCAGCTCTCAACAATGTTCAACAGCTTACTAAACCTTCCTAAGTTCAGTTTCTTAAAAATCAAATACTGCAAACGGAATAAAAAGCCATATCTGCCTTACTAGATTCTAAAATTCAAATCCTCGAATTTGTTTAAATAAATATCATAATTCTTCAAAATCATTTGAATTTAAAATGTTCTCAAATACACTTACAAATGAACAAACGTGCAGCTAGAATTGCCCCCAGAGGAATAACCAACCTTCATTATGGCTTTTCCATCACATCGCACTTTGCAAGGACATTTCGGTTTCAAATACCAAGGTCATTATTTTTTTTTTAACGAACGACGCATAGGTACCTTGTTTAGTATTCCCACCTACATCACCAACAGTATAAAAGGATTACCTTCACATAAATCTTGTTAATTAAAAAAAATACTGTTTTTCATTTCTAACAGTATACTTCTCAGGATACATACATATGAAACAGCCGCCTTCCATAGGAACGAAAAAAAAAACAGAATTTCTGAATCAACTCAAACGCTTAACCATTCCTACTCAAATTCAAATGTATCCAAGCGAGTCGAATATGTGGGGTCCCCTTGTAACTGCCAACTTTTTTTTAAGTTTTTACAACCCGGGAGGTTGAACTTACTATACTTTCTATAAAAAAAAAGTTTAATCCTTCAGATGTGTATCGAGCGAAAAGGCCTCAATTGCTTCATTCAACTTTTAGAAAAGAAGCTTAAGAAAATGAAGAGGTTCACCGTACAAGTTCGCCAGGCGATGTAGTTCAATTTGAGTTGGGTGGAAGCGGATTTTATAGGCGGATGCTGGAGGGGCTGGAGAGTTCCAAGAAGTCTTTTCGTAGGCTGAAGAATTTGTTTGATAAAAATAATTTTAAACGCGAAAAATTTAATTTTTTTTCGCGCCAACTTCTTTTCTTAGAAAAAAACTATTGGCTCCTCTACTACTTTCTCTTCAACGCACAATACAACTCATCTGAGCTTGGATGGAAAAATAGTTCACAGTACAATACATAATCATACTGAGTGCACAAGTACTTAAACACAGATTTACCCCTAAAGGAACATAAAACAAAGACACGAACCACTACGCCTGCAAAAATATTTCAAGAATTAAGTGTACGTGTGTTTTTGCTTCACATAATGAGACTAGCATTATTCTACCTGTTTTCTCTCAGAAGAGGCATCTGCGAAAGATCAATTGGGTGGATAAGCCACTTCCGTCGTTACATCCTCATAGAACCATCCCGCCCTTTATAATAGATAATGGATCAGCTTTGATAGAAGGAAGAGCTATTCTCTCTTAGAAAGAAATTTACGTATGCAGAGACATCAAAAGTATCCGCATCCCTGCACAGCATATGCGAATAGAAACAGAGGCTTAGCCATAGAACCTCCATAATCTAATAAACCAACATCAAGATAGCTATGATACCATCACGTAGTCATTTGTCAACGTTCTATTAATAAAAGTTGCCACCTCAGTAACGTCACACGCAAGCGATGGAACTCCAACTCATCAATCAAATTGGAAACCAAGAACCCGTTTTGACATTAATTTATTCAAAAGGTCCCTCCTGAACAAGGCCACGCTTGTGAAGCCCTCCTCAGATTGTGTATCCAACTACACACACTCCACAGTTGCATTGACACAGTTTTCTATCTTTTGAACAGTTCCGTTCTACTAAAATTTAACGCACCATCTCACTATGCAATTACTATTCATAATTAGCCCAGATTCCTGCGCTGATATAGTTGGATGTTTGGATGATCCATCAGGGAGGAACGGCTTCATCATTTCCATAAAGGATTCTCGAAATTAGTCCTCGGAATGGGAGTCGGAAATCAGGCCTATTAGTGCGTGTGTTGCGATGCCAATTATGGCAAATCTATTTAATATTCCTAGGAATAGGTATAACGGTACATGTGTGGTACTTACCAACTTCAACTGGGTCCTTAAGTCATAATTATTGTATCCACAGTGTGCAATTTATTGATAGTCCATTAATTAATCCAGCAAAGTTGATGATTTAATGTAATTTTATTGTTGCAACGCCATGCATGTGGACTGGTTTTTTGTTGCGCTATAATTACCGTTAAAAAGCCATTATTCAAACACAACACTAGCTTATCCTTCCGCCAACATGGCGCGAAGCAACCGTTACAAATATCTCACTTCTACCATAAATATTTATGTAATTTTATAAATTCAATTTTTTTTATTTGATTCTTAATTAAATGAAATAGCGACGGGAGTAATGTGAGACAGTGGGAGTAGGTTTTGCTGTTTTGGACTGAAAAACTCGCACTTTCATGACACAAGCATTCGTTTTCAAAAAACAAATCAATTTTGATTTCATAAATGTATTCCACCGAATAATTATTCTGCATACACTACACAAGATAAATACATAAAACAAATTATCATTAATCACAATTTATTGCTAAATCTGTTTCTGTATCCATTGCCAGCTCCGCTTAATGGTGCTGTTGACTTTTGTTGTTATTCTTCTCCCGAGGGATCTTTATAAACATTATTCCCGATTCGATTTTTTTTTATTATTTTTTTAGTCAAAGTGTATTATACCGACACTGGTGAGTGGAAATAAACGAATCCGACTCATTTAGTTAGACGGAAATTGTAGTCGCGCGACAGAACGAACCGACCAAATCAACCCTCGAATCTAAACTAAACTAAGTATTAAGTGTACGGCGGGTATCTTTTGCATCAGGCTTGGTCGTTCTCAACATTTTCTCGCCGCCCAGATAGAAATATCTTTGAAGTGAATGTGATATTGTTGTTGGTGAATTGTGTGTTGAATGGTGTTTGTTGGTACGGCCCGGCGGTGGGGTGCTCTGGTGAACGAAGGCAGGCAGATGGGCAACTGACATGCCAGTGTTCTCGCCGGAAGCTGAGTGGATTACCGCTGCAACGCGCATGCCGCCAGCTTCAAAAAATGCTCTTCAAATGTTGATAGAAATGGAACAACAAATGTTGCTGGGATATGAATTGAGTTTTTTTTCTTATTTTTAAGAGATGCGTAAACTCGCTAGAACTTCGTTATATTTGGATTAAATTTCAATACATAAGACCAGAGACGATAGAAGAGAAGATGATTGCATCTATTCAAGTGCTATACTTGTCAGCTGGAAATAACTCTATAAGAAATAGGGTGACCCAACCTAATTGAAAATTGCCTTTCTTATTGCTGTTGTCTTTGCTTCAAATATTGACTGCGGAGACAAAGCGTATCAATTTAAAGCTCTTGTTTTTCCAAGATATGCCGTAATAATGTGAATATTTGGTCGAAGATGGGCTTTACTGCTACCCAATCTCAGAATTGAAACTATTACTGCGCCTCTCCCGCCCGCAATGCTGAAGTAAAATATTCATCAGGCATCCTTTCTTTGACTATATTTTAATTTAGTTGGCGAATAGGTACTTCTTAGCAAGTCGCTCTGGCGGCTTTATTAATTTTTAACTTTTAAATATAGCTAACTTTTATACGTCCAGATAGAGTGGTCGGAATTGTTGTTTTCTTTGCCCAAATAGATTGGTTCATTCTGCCTGACAGCGGAAATCGTTTCGTCATGGCGGTTACACATCCTGCAGAGGTGGTTTCTCTATGTTCTCAGCATCAACTACGATTCTTCTACGATGATCGTCTTTGGCAAATTTCAGTTCAAGTTCTGTAGCTTTGACAGTTTCATTTTACCTTTTGGTTATTCTATCGTGCGCTTCTGACTGCGCTGCTCCTTTTTGTTTCTTCCGAGAAGAGCTTTAGCCGCCATTCTTAATTGTGTTAAATGCTGATTCTGCAGTATTGTAAATATATGGTTCCAAAAATTGATTTTGTCGTCATCATCAAGCCATTCCCGTATTTTTGTGACGTTTTCGCAAGTTTCGGCGCTGCAACTTGAACAAAAAAAAGAACAGTTAAATCCTTCCTTACGAGTTACGACATCCGTAAATTTTTCACAATTTTTTTTGCATTTGCAGGAGGTCAGCAGTAGTAGTTATGGTCTCTAACCCACGCAGGGTTTATTTCCAGCCCCACTCGTTTTCCAGCCACATTTGCGCCTGCAGATACGTCATATATGTATGTTTTTCTACTGAGATAGTTGGAAGCATCAAAAGATTAAATTTTGTTTTCGATATGGATTTGGTGAAACACTTCAATCGAGGTCTGTCTAGTGATTTTGTATCTCGATTGTCTCCCAACAAAGCTACTAAAATGTGTTGCTAAGCTATGTTTGTTGACATTTTTTTCTCTAAACAAGTTTAAATTTTCTCCTAAGTCTAGATTCTTCAAAAGGATATTAAAAATTTGTTTTTTTTAAATATTGAAGACGTCGTGTCGCATTCACTAAACGTGTGTTGGAATAAAATGTGTCTAGAAACAGGATCCTCGTATTTTAAACATGCAGATGCAAAACGTTGTTCCTGAGTCTGCCCTCTATTAGGCTTCTTGAAAAAACATTCGTGAAATGACGGTCCAATTCAGTCAATAGACAATAGCACAAGAATGTCGATGTCTTCATCTACAATAGTGACTTCCTCGTAGTTAGCAGCTTCTTGAATAGCCGCACGAACAATAAAGTAATCCGAGTCTCCCGATGCCTGCTGAACTACTGTATCAGCATCTTGCAAAAAAAATTAAATTCTTGTCGTTTCGAAAAAAAATTTCTTGCTTAGCGTTGTAGAGAATATTTATGTTACACTGACAGTGATGTCTCGAGAATGGTGCTTCGCAGCACGCCTTCTCCGCTCCTAGCCCTTTAAAAATAATGTTTCTGAATCTTCAGGATATCCGTCGAATACAAACAACAACAACGTAGCTTTCAAAGTGACGTTTTCGGTATGAATTGTAGTTTTGGCTTATCATTTCGAACGTCGTCGCATTTATACAGGGCCATACAACTTTGTGCAGTAAAAACCCGCCATCAATCAATCAGTCGAGTTATTGGCCAAAAACCAGTTGTTCATTAAATTCAAGATGGCGACTGAAGTTCCAGTACAATTCCCCCGAAAGAGAAATTTGTACGAATTAATATTTTCATGACCCCAGAATCAGGTCACAAGCCTCAAAACAGTTTTTTTGATGATATCTCGCGAACGGTAACTTTTTTTTTGAAAAAAAAATATATTAAGACTAAAGTTATAGAAAATTAAATTTCCTATCCAAGTGTTGCCCTTATTATAACTGTCAGCAATACAAAATGGCGCAGTTACTGCCCAAAATAAAATGTTCATTAAATTCAAAACGGCCGCTGAAGCTTCAGCAAGATTTTCCCGGAAACCGAAACGTAAACGTAATTAATGACGAACACCCCCCCCCCCCCTCTCACCACAACTGTAATAAAATTGTACGAATTATATTTTGTTCCATTTCAGCCCTTTTTGACATTGCGACTAGACTATGTGCTCCAGAGGCAGTCTCCCTGATGGTATTTTGGCAATTTTTTGGTTCTCAATAATTGATGCTGGCGGTAAAAGTTTTTAGACACTTAATCGAAAAAGGAGCTGGCGATTGCTCGCGGTTGCACCTGTCGACTTCAAACTACCTGATAGTATTACCTCTTCTTGTCGTTGGTCAATATAATAGTGGTCCGAATCGATGTTTGCCATTGATTAAAAACCAAAAAAGATTTAAAAAATAACTCTTATGCGTAAAGCCATTCAAACTCTTCAATCTTCCGAGGATGATGCCGTAGATTGGCTTAATTTCAGGACTTCCCCTGTTTTGTACATACAAAGCATTCCATTCATGTGAAGCTGAAAAAAATCTTTAATTTATACTCAGTCTAAAGGATCTCGTTCTTCGTTCGGCGTTTGTTTTTTTTTTCTTTGAATTTTTTTCAGTTCAGGAAACCTAACACCTTCCTACAATCATCGCTTTCAAAATATCTTCTTTTTAACATGGTGTGTGGGTTCAAAGTAAATTTATGTTTCGTGCCCGTTGATGCGTTAACGGAACACCAACAACATCAGCATTATTTATGTATGCAATTATTTTAATAATTCCTGGAAAGTAGTTCAAGTTACTCTCCATTTATCATTCGCTCTCGGTGAATGTAGGTTTCGGCAAAATATGTTTCCCTTCGGATTCTCTGATTTAGTGTAGAGAAGATATTTCCCATCTCATGGCACCGGCACCTAAGAGCTAAGAGTTTCGTTGAGTTTTTAGGGTGTCGTCCTCGTCCTGTCTCCTATCGCCATTGACTCCTCTATCAGCATGCGTGTGTGCCGTCCTGCTGTGCACCCACGTTTTCCTCTCTTTCGAAACGAATGTATACCAAACCTTAGACCAACCATACCAAAACAAGCTCCAAGGAAGAATTTTTTTTTAAAGAAGTTGATAGCTAGACTTACTTTCCTACCTTCATTCGGTTACCTTCCTCAATCTTTAAAAATGTAAATGTTTTTGAACATATTCCAGGACCTTGTGGTAGGACATCAAGCACATCAAAGGAGCTGCTGGCCAAAGGCGGTGCAGTACAAAAAGCAACTTCTGCTTACGTATTATGTCTATGAAGAAAAGCACGAGGGTGCAAAACCACGTAAGGGTAGGAACTAGGAAAGGAAGGTTGTTGCGTGTAGAGAGCTTGTAGAAAAGTTGGGGTGAAAAGTTTAAGTGAATTTTAATTGCAATGAGTGGATGATGATATTTATTTCTGGTTTCATGACACAGGTAGGAACATAAAAATAAACAGATTTTTTTTGTGTGATGTGTTAAAGGATTTGAGGGAGTTTCCTGTTGGGGTGGAACATGGAAACTCTTTCCTGTTGTGCGGAAATTGTTTTTTTTAGATAGAAGAGGAGCAGATATGATAAACAGAAATTATTTGCTCATTTGTGGTAATTGAAATCAGCTTCAAAAGGCTGAAGGGGTGAATGACAATAAATAATTAGTGTTCAATGGAATTGCGTGATTCTCATAAACTCATTAATTTATGAATTTGTTCTTATTTTTCGCATGAACTTGTACGATAGCACAAAGGCTAGGTCTAGAGCGGAATGATGGTTTTTAAAAAGGATTATAGTTGCTTAAAAATAAAAAAAATTTGAAGAAAGCATAGGCATAGCACATTTTTTTAGTTGTTTACCATTGGATACAATTTATAAATGAATGAAGGAACCGTTGGAGAGTAGAAATTTGGTCAAAAGAATTTATTTTCTAATTACCATAAAAACTCCAAGAAATCGTATGGAAACCTATTTGGTGCACTTAAAGTAAGTTTTTGCTTCCTTTAAGACTTTTCTTCACTACCTTCTTCCTCCTAACAACTGGTGAATAGTGCTTTAAAGAAGATATTACTAAATAGTTGTTTTACATTTAAAAACATTTTGAAGGTGGAAGCATGCAAAGTAAAGGCTTCCCATGACTTCTGAAAAAATTGCCCCTCTGGATCACTGACGCAGTGTTTTATGTCTTTTCTTATTTTATCGTTTCTTTTATAAAAAATATTCAATCGAGGTAGACACTTACATTCCTCCCTTTAAAAGTTTCACCCGTAATGCTCGTCTCGCTAGGAATGCTCATCAGTTCAACCTTGAGCCTAACTTCGGACCTATCACGAAATATAGAGATTCTTTTTTTAGCTGAATAACACGAATTTGGAACAGTTTACCCAGCGAGGTTTTACCTTGTCATTTCCATTTGAAAATATTAAAAATCAATGTTAAATGACACCTTCTTTTCCCCCTTTCCTAACCTTCCTATGCTCGCGCAGTACGTTTTGACACTATTAGAGCAAAACCAAAATCCCTAAAAAAATTGTTTTATTTGTATTTGTGTTACATATATAGGTATTTATTTAATTTTTACTCAGTTACGATTGTAAAATCGACTGAAGTAGACGTGGTATTAAAATTGTAACGTAATAAAAAGAAAGGAAGATGAATGAGTGTTTCCCTTAAAATTATAACAAAAGATAAGACAAACCCGCCTCCCCCTTGCACAAGTCTACAACTATTTTCAAAACCGCCGTTCAAAATACTGAGGAGATTCGATCACCAAAACTCATTAACAATGCTCAAGAGCAACTTCTTGCTCTTCACGACGGAGTGTTGTGAATGTTTTTTAAATGAAATATTTATTAAGCTATACTTTTCAATAGCTGCACCTTACGATGAATAATGAAGAAGTCTTCAACATCACAGTTGCAAAAGTTAATGCAAGAACTCAAAAATAGAGAACTGAAAAAAGATTGGAGACATCGGGCCTAGATGGTTACGATACTCATATCCAACGTTAACTTATCTCTAAAAATCCAGCTGATGTTACATTATAAAGATCGTTGAGCGGGTAATAGATAGCTGTTTGTCCAAAATAATACAGCTTTCTAACATAAAATGCCGCGCAAAACCTACAATATCCAACAATTGTAACGGCACTTCCAGTTAACATTTAACTTCAACTTCGTTAATTCTGCACTTTTTCTGTAGGCATTGCTCCAGCAAAATAATGAGCTGCGTTCATCCACTACCCATAAGTTTACCCTTGAATTCAACTTCGGACGCTCAGTCAAATAGAGGTATTTTTTCTCTAGCTGTACCACATCAATGTGGAATGCCATGTCAGACTCCGTTTTTCCCTCCGATTTTAAAATGCTGAACTTTTAAACAAATCTGCAAAGGTACCTTCTTTTACGTCCTTTCTTCTTTGCCCAACGCCCCCATTGTGTCTAATCAACAGTATTAGGGTAAGCAATCCCCCTTTTATTATCTTCGAAACATAACTAAGTTTTTGGGTCGTTCTTAAAATTTATTAAAGAGTTGGTTGTCTGTAAAGTCGGTTTACGGATGATAATTTTACGTGGCAGCAACATCAACATACAGCCCGTTAACTTACACCCACAAACCCTCTCGTTAAATCCGCACACACACACAGACACCAATATCTACATCTACTTTCTACCTTAACAAAACTCCGCCTATTTTGTATTTCTTTTCCTCTTCTTGTTCTTTTTGAATTTGAGTGGAATTATTTTGAGAATTTGCGATCGATTTTTGTTGAAAGAACCACAGTATCGTGGTTAGCATGACTCATGAGTCTTAGCAGCATGAGTCATGTTATTGCGTACGTGTAGCCATAAGACGTTATCACGTTAAAAAATAATTGACAGTTTATTTTCCTGTGCCATAAAAAACTATTATCATTTTTACCATCAGGCAATGACCGCCCATGAATGAGATCATGAGGTCCATAGACCATAAATTCTAAAATCTAAATATTTGGCTAGCAACATTTGTCCATTTAATTATTCCGTCCGCAACAAGCGATATAATAACAAGCATACCAGGGAAATCATGTTATTAATTCATCAGCCACCCTACACTCCAACTCTACTCCGAATGTTCACTTTTGCTTGTTTTCAGAATCAAAGTGTCGTCAGGTTCATTGACGAAGGTCAAATGCGATTAGAGCATATGACACACTTTAGCGGCTTAACACACATCCAAAATTAAATATGACCGGTGCCACACGAAGTACTTATTCTACCGGCAAGTTAACAGTTAACATCCCCTCATAAAACAACTCATGTCAGCACCCCAGCCCAGCATCGGAAACGAACATCTGAGCGAGCTTCCCAGCATCTGACTTATCCGTATCCCTGAGTTATTGATTTCGCTCCCTCAGGGAATTATGTGTGTCAACACACAAACGGAGGAGGGGGTCCATCGGTGTGTGAATTATTATATACTCTATCGCCCTGTGCGAGGAAATTAAAATACATCACCGACCCTGATGTGCTGCACAAACACTCAAAACGCGGGTAAGATTTATATTTTCCCATCTGCAACTGCAAACTGCAACATCAACAACTAGTACTGGACCTACGGGCAGTAGCGTTTTCTTTTAATTACACTCCTTTGATCCTTTCTGATGCTGATGGTGGTGGTGCTGCAATGATTTCCTGGAAAAAAGAACTATGTTCACCAAGAACGTCCTCGCCAGAAAGCTATCAACTGTTTATCAGAAACGTGTTTCTCATTTTTATTTTCACCTTATAAAGGACATATTTTTTTTTTTTTTTTTTTTTGTAACTTGTCCTCTGTCCATGTGGCAGTTTAAAAAGAAAATATGGTTTTTCCTTGGTTGCTCGTTAACTTAATGAAATGCGTTTTAAGCCAGCAGAATCGCATAAATGTTGAACGATAGTTATATAGGCTTTAATTAGTTCCGTTTGTTCTGCAATTTGTGATACGATCTGCAAGTTATTTATTTATGTTGCAAGCTGTACCAACTCCTATGGCGCACACAGTTTTCTCTGTTTTAATCAGGAAGCATTTTTTGATGAAGATTAATGTGGGTAATATATGTAGTATATATATTAATTTTTTAATAGCATCAGTGAGTCCTATTTGACCGAACATACTCAACACATAACATCGGAGGTCCTTAAATTAAAATAATTTAAACAAATATTTTCAAAACCTTTTACTAGTTTAGAAAAATGTAGTGCCCCACAAAAATGTTGAAAAATGTTTTCCGAAAGGATGTACGTAGTTCCCAACCCAAGTTGATTTATTAAAAAAAATGAAGATTGGAAATTAAAATCCTCTGGAATAGAGGATACAGAGCTCATTAATTTTTTGCAGATATGTGCCTATTTTTAGGTTAGGTGTGATTATTTTTGTATTGTTTGTAATTTCACAAAACAGAAAATATTTTTCTTAGGAAAAATGTACATTTCAAGTTTTTCTGTTAACAGTTAACAACCTGCAGCTGTAGGCAGCTTTTGATTTTAAGAGACCATTAATTAAATTAATTAAATTATAGTTTTGAACGACGAGAAATCCGATAACAACTGCGACTCAAAATTATTTTAGTTGAAAAAGACCATTACGAAAAAAAGTGTAACACTATGTCGTACGTACTTGCTCTTAAACGCTAATAATTTCGTTTGTTTGTATCACGCTTTATCACCTCTCCTGTCATGTAAAGCATCTTCATTTCAACTGCCGTCAATTTCCTTTCATACATCTTCCCACATTGTAAGCCTTATATAAGCACTGGACGAACGACAGTGATGTAGAGCCTTCCTTTCATTTAAGGGCATTTTTCGATTTCAGAAAATGGCAAATTTTTTTCCGCCACTTCTCCACCCTACACTTACGCGATGCTGACATCACAAGATCCTTCGCTGCTAATTATATATCCAAGATATTAAAAATTTTCTTACTTGGAACTGCTTGTTGCAGGAATGTAAGGATCTTCACTAATGGTTTAAGCGTCAGGAAAGAATAAATGATTTACTTTCGTCATTTTCGATTCTTGGATTGTATTGTAATAAAGAGAAAGAGCAAAGCACTCAAGAGGCTTCCCTGGTGCAGACCAACTTTGATTGGGAACTTTTCGGTGACTTCTGTGGGGTATTTTACCTTTGTTTTGACATCAGCTTGATTGAAATGTAGCTATCGTAGTTTCATGTACACCCTTCCCTTAGTAGATTAGGAGTAGGTTATTTGTCCTTCAAGGATTAGGCATTAAGGTACCGCTGATAAGTTTGGAGGTCAGAACCATATAGACCCGATGTAACCATTTTCTTCCAAAATTCAGAGAACCGCATCACTCACTTTTTCAACTGCGATATTGGGGACTTCTTCGTTATTAGGTGCAGTTATTGAAAAATATAGCCTTTAAAGCCTCTAAAAATACTGTCACCATCTGTGTAGAATTTTGTCGTCATACACAAGAAGTTGGAATCAATCAGTTAAACTGAATCAATCTTATATGGCGATTTTAAGAAGTGGCAGAGGCAGATATTCACGTCGGAAAGGGTGGACGTATTAGGGGGAAGAAATATAAATTGTAAAAGAATATATATAACCTCAACATGATGAAACACCACCCCTTAGATTCTTTGCGGGGCCAGTTAAGAATATATTGTTAAGAACATATAAAATAGATTTTTGTCTAGCAATAAGTTAGTAAAAAGTTGAATTTAAAATAATAATGAATTAAAAATGAAAAAAAAACTTAAAACTAAACTAGGAGAAGCAATGTGAGTTATCTTTTTTGTTTGGGGCAGCTGGTATTAACTTAATTAGTGCCCCATGGTTTAGTGGTTAGTGTGTCAGACTGCTAAGCGAATGATTCTGGGTTCAAATTCCGCTCATATCCACCTTCTTTTCTGGAGCACTGCCTCCTGCTAGGAACTGACAAAACCTCCAAGAGTAAAAATTTGTCTGGAAAAAGTGCATCTTATATAGCCGTTCAGACTCGGCGGTAAATTGTTGGTCCCTTCCATTCTTGCAGATTAACAAACACACACAGGAATGGTTGAGAGTATAAGTCACTATAAATAACAAAAAACTGATATTAACAGCAAGCCTGTAAGTATAGTCTGCATATTGAAAGCACGCAGAATTTCGTACAACATCAGCAACAGCAACTACCAATCTAATTTCTGGAGCACAAGATTGGTAATATAGATCTTTCGAATCCGAAGTAATTCTTTCGTTATTATAGATAAAAAAAAAGTTTTATTTTAGATTCTCCAGTAATCCATCGAACTAAATGTTGAACCTAGATACTTGGTTACCGCCTACGTTCTTAGATACATTTAAGCTTCGTTTCAGTTAAGAGTAAAGATTAATAGAAATGAATGTAAAACGAGTACCAACAATAGCATTGTTCGTGTACTTTTTGTGTAAAAAAATGAAAACTATCGAATTTTTTTTCAAATGCGAACGCTTTTTGTGTAAATAAACTGTTTTAAATAGTGTTTAAAATTGTTTACCTGAAAAAATTAATCAAAATTGCTTTTAAAAAAGTTCCGTGGGCATTTGCCTTAGACATTTAGCCGAACAACACGAATTTTGAATAGTTTAGCCGGGGAGATTTTCCCTTGCCATTTTGATCTGCAAACATTCAAAACCAATGTTAATCGACAATTCCTATTTTTCCCCTCCCTATCTTCCTAATGCCTGCGTAGTGTGCTCTACATTAAAAGAGAAAGAAATAGTCTATAAAAAAAAGAAAAAAAAATAAGTTTTTATTTAAGTTTTGAATACTGTTGACTTTTGGCATCGTAAAAAGTTTTTACCAGATGAAATTTCTCTCGAAACTTGAAAATAAATGAAGGAAAGATATTTAAAGCTGTCATTTTCTTTCGTTCATCTCAGTACTACTATGCTTTTTAAGAAAATGTAAACGTATGAAAACGAACAAAGCTATATTTCTGGTGAATTTGAAGATATTGACAAACGAAAATTGTGTTCCAGAACGGAAAAAACTAACAACAGACTGCAGGTTTAACTTAACAGATAAAACAAGAAGCAGAATTGGCATCATTGATACCAAAACTCAAAGAGCTGTTAAGGAAATCTGGAAGCAGACCGACAACTTTATGGAAAAATAACGTCGCAGTACATGTTACACTTTTGTTAATTCAAAAACTTGAATAAAAAAGCCATACTTTCTATCATTCTAATGAAATGTATATAGAACCATCTTTCGGAAGAGAGGAGTACTACTACATAGATCGAAACTTCATAAAATAATCTTATTTTATGGACTTTATACAACCGTATGGAAAGACAGCCGTTTGTTTGCGAGTTCATTATTTAAGGGCACAGTCAATCGACCTGGAGGAAACCTTAAGTATATTTAATGAAGAACGTGGCTGGAACGTGCTATATATAACTTCTCTATAAACATTTAACGGTAATTTAATTGCATTGTTAACGAATTAAAGACAAACAAAAAAAGCTATATTTATGTAAATATGGATGATTAACATTCATTATGGGTAGATGGCTTCCAGCCAAACTAATAAATTAATGTAAGATTAAGCAAAATGTAAACTTTATATTAATGTTTTAAAGTCAATAAGCTAACTGACTAACACTATCTTAATGTTTCTTGTCGTCGTGGTATTTGCAACTGCATTCATCTACTAAAACAATTTTTACTTAGTCCTCATGAAACTAGGATTTTCTATCAGTATACCCTCGACCCCATAATCGGTCGCATTATTTTTCTCATCACAACACGAGTCTTATCTCAACAGTTATTACTAAAATAACCATCAAATTTGATAGCTGATGACCTATAAACTTCTGAAGCTTCAACGCCCTCCTACTAACATAATAGAAATTATAATGCAAAATCGATTTTAGTTTCCGTTAAAGTTAAAGAAAATTTACGCAAAAGTTTATACAAAATAACTTTAGGAAGTGAAAGCGAATACAAAAAAAAAAAGAAGTTTGCGTAAAAGTACTCATGCGAATTTTGACAGATCATTTTCCAGCTAAAAAAACACAAATAAATAGAGAACATTTTTAGGTTTGAATGTTCTACATAATTCCCTGTAAACATGTCAAATCAATTTATTTTGTAATTTTACTTTTTTGTTTTTTTTTCATACAAGCAATATTATAATTACATATAAACATATCTATTTTTCTTTATTTGTTTATTATTGTAAGCATAAAATGTATTATTTAAACTCGGAATTAAAATATTTTGTTTCAAAAATATGTTTCTTTTATCTCATTTTATAGTGTAAGGTGCTCGTATTTGGTTCGTGAGAGCTTCAATATTTTTACTTGCGATTTATAGGGACAGGCAAGTTATGCATTCGTAAAAAAAAAATTCTAACAATCAAACATGACATTACCATGATAGAGAAGTCAAAAAAAGTGGGTCCGGAAATTCCGTCCGTTTGTCTGTCTGTCTGTCCGTATCGATATCTACAGCCTAAACGGTTTCGCCGATTTGATTCAAACTTGGTATATAGTATTTTTAGAGTGCTCTACCCGACAGTTTTTCGAATTGGCAAACTAACGGTACCTGCCATATAATTTTTAATCAAAAACTTATTTTTCTCGAAAACTGCTCCTTCGATTTTGATAAAACTTTCAGAATAATGTTTTCTATGCAAAATCTATCTTTGAATTTTAATGGATTTTTCAGAAAAAGTTTTATAACGGTACCTCCCATATGACAGGTTTTTTAAAATCAGACTTTCTCGTTAACTAATTGACGGATTTTGATGAAATTTTCAAAATATGTAGTCTTTTATGATTTAAATAATATTGCTTATTAAAATTTTCAAAAACATTTTTTTTTAATTTTTAATATTTTTTTTTTTTTTAAATATTTTGTTTTTTTAATATTTTGAAAACAGAGCCATAGATTTTTTTTAATTTTTCTCCTAGATTTTTTAAAATTGACATACTCAAAAAAAATTTAAAATATGTTTTCGAAAAGTTTTTCAAAAAAAACATTTTTTTGATGGGTCGAAGGATTTTGAAATGAAAAATTCATAAAATAGAAAACAGCAAAAGAAATAAGATGGCTTACAACATTTTTTCCAAAAAACATTATGAATAGTGTTTTTTTGGATTCATAAAAAAATTTCCCCAACATTTTATTTCATATTGCTCGGCTAAGCCGTAGCCATTAGTCAAATAAAAGAAGGTGACAACCTACATACAAACCTACGTATTTTAAAGCATTTTATCCTCATAGTATCACACAGAATAAATAAGGAAGCCTATGATAAACACACAAAAACCACTAACAAATAAAAAACTATTCGATTACTACTGAATGCAAAAATTTCAATCGAGAAAACAAAAGATTACACCTGCCTATAAATAAACAAAACCACTGTGTTAACTTTTAATATTGTCTCTATACCTACTCGCTTAACAGCTTAACCTGTATCTTAATTTTAGTACCTACCTTCCTTCCAACCTTATTATAGGTACCTAATATCCTTAATGAATTCCATTAACCCCACCCCACCAACCCCAATACCCACACCATACGTTTATCGATCCATCCAAACATAATTAAGCTATTTTAATTAATTTGATTTCAAAAAGTAAATTATTGTTATTGAGACCTATATAGGTCCCTTTACCTAGCATTATTGCCATACTGCTGATTCCGACGAATCTTTATGCCAGTTGTTCAAATTTTTCCATACCAAAATGAAAATTGAACTGAAAAAAGTCCCTTATAATTTTCTATTAGCAAATTATATTATAAACAGTAAACAACAAGTGGAAAGATAATACTACACTAAAAAACTGCAAAAGCTAACAATCCTATATATATATGCGTTTATCCCTTGGTCGTGACGCATGTTCGTTTGAGCTTCAAACCACAACGATTCTAAATAAGTTGCACGTCAAAAAAACATTAAAATTAAATCTTTGTCAAAAAGACGCCTGTACCTAAAAAGGATTAGCACACGGGAGCAAGTACGTACGACCCAGTCGTGCCTTTTATTTTAATTTCGTTGCAAAAATATGGGAAACAGATATTTATGTATTAAGACTTTGTCTTTTAAAATTACAAGTGTTATATCGCTATATATAACAGCATTATAAGAAACGTTATGTACTGTGTTGTAGGCCCCTGGTCTACGCCATTATTCCAACATCTACCACGTTGCATTCTACTTGTTCTAGAAAAGGCTTTACCAGCTGGTTCCTCTCATACGACCTAAGTTCCCAGCCCGTCGATAGGTAGATTTCACAAAATTCATGATCAATATCGCGTCCGAAATCGTCCTCCCTCGAAAAAGGGGCCAACAATTTTTCGTGAAACTTTTCTCTGGAATGTGGTTGAGTGCCTTTAAGTAACCATCCAAGCCTCGGTGTAGTTTTTTACATCTTTAAACTTAGTTTTAGGTAAGATTTTAGGATTGGAAGAGCGTCGAAAGACCATAGTAGGTTCTGTTGGAAATTAGCAGCCACCCGCGTATTTCCTTATTCGTACTATTAACGGCTGCTACGTATTACCCAAGGTAGTTAAAGGATTACTTCAAATTCATGTTCCACTACCTTTATTTTGGACCAATATGCATTAGTTTGTTCTCTTCATTAATATGCCCCGTTATCGATTTGGATGAAGGAGTTTTGTAGAGTTTGTTGACTTCTGCCGATGATGTTGATTTCGTCTGCGGAAGTCTACCTGGACTCATGTTGACGTGCCCGAATCAATAATATTTTTTCCAAACATCAGATTGGAGAGAGTGCAAGTCAGGACCTTTTTGCAGTCTATTAAAGATGTTGATTGCTTTGAACAGCAAACCGGCTACTTTCACTTGGTATTGTTGGTCATGGTTAGGCTAAAAAATTATGTCTATTTATTTGAGATGCCAAATTCTCTCATGGCCTTATAAATTTCTACCCTGGCTATGCTTTATTAGTTGGCTTTAAGTCTTTAAAATATTGTAAGCTGGAATGATCAATTTCAGATTTCTTCTTCAACTGCCTATTGGTAAAGATCTGATCAGCCACCCGCGTATTTCCTTATTCGTACTATTAACGGCTGCTACTTATTACCCAAGGTAGTTAAAGGATTACTTCAAATTCATGTTCCACTACCTTTATTTTGGACCAATATGCATTAGTTTGTTCTCTTCATTAATATGCCCCGTTATCGATTTGGATGAAGGAGTTTTGTAGAGTTTGTTGACTTCTGCCGATGATGTTGATTTCGTCTGCGGAAGTCTACCTGGACTCATGTTGACGTGCCCGAATCAATAATATTTTTTCCAAACATCAGATTGGAGAGAGTGCAAGTCAGGACCTTTTTGCAGTCTATTAAAGATGTTGATTGCTTTGAACAGCAAACCGGCTACTTTCACTTGGTATTGTTGGTCATGGTTAGGCTAAAAAATTATGTCTATTTATTTGAGATGCCAAATTCTCTCATGGCCTTATAAATTTCTACCCTGGCTATGCTTTATTAGTTGGCTTTAAGTCTTTAAAATATTGTAAGCTGGAATGATCAATTTCAGATTTCTTCTTCAACTGCCTATTGGTAAAGATCTGATCAGTTTTTGATTTGGCTGGTAAGAAACCACGTTTCATTGCCGATTATGTTTTTCACGAATGGGGATGTAGTGTTGGCCCTCCCTGTTTGATCAGGCTTTTGTATCTTTCCTCAATGCTGGCTTCAGCATGAGGTCTTCCTCTTGAAGTGGTGGACTGACCGTTCAAAAATTCATTAAAGTAGTCGCTCCAGAATGCCTTCAGTATCGGTAATCCGTTTTCTCTCTCCGTCCGTATAGTACGTGCTTCGTGGTGTATAAGGGGAAATGACATACAGACAGATCGGTAGAACTTCCGTGCCTGGTGCAGACTTCGCTTTCTATTTCTTTGCATTTCACAGACAATGTTTTTCTCCTAAGTTGCCTTTTTGACTGCTTCTATGTGACGGCTGCAATGCTCGGTATGCAACATTCTAAGCTCAGACGACAGTTTGAATTCATCATCAAACCAGTCTATTTCGATCTATGCCACTACCGCCTATGATGGTGTCAGCAGTACTAATAATTTCGTTCTTAAGGCGTGACCATTTTTCATCTGCGCTCGGCACAATGTCCCCAGGACTTACTTTTCCCACTCTTCTTCGAGGAAGAGTCCTTGAGCCCGACTGTAGGTGTTGATTATGTTTTTATTGTGTATTAGGGCAGCAGTATTGATTCGAACCTGAGCGGTGGCAAGATTGTGATCCGAATCAATGTTGGCATACTTCGATGCATTCATATCGTAATCATGCTCCAGGAGTGGCGGATCTATCAAAGAGTTATCAATTTGGTTAAAAGTGACTCTAGCAGGTGATACCCAGGTGACTTTGTAAATATCCTTAAGCTTACGGATGATTTTAACCTTTATTTTGCAGGCATTGAGGACTCTCTTTAAAAGTTCATAGTGTGAATTTCTGTAGTGTTCTTCGGACTCTTCAGTAGGTGCTTAAAGGCTTATGAGGCAAATTTTTTTAAAAATTCATCTCGTTGCGAAGCCATTAAAGCCTTATTTTTTGTCTGACTGGGAAGCCTACCTAGCCCACATGAAGTTTTGGTTGACTGCTTTAGTATATAATATTACCATATTCTTTTTTTTTTTTTGCAAAACCCCTGGCCATCTCATTTGTTATGTCAACTTTATATGTTGCCAGTGCACCGGCTAGCCTATACGCTCGAGCTCGAGAGTGATCTTATGTTTCATTAGAAAATTCGTAAATCGTTTAGCTGCTGTCGTTGCTTGTCTGGTGGTTAACCAGATATAATTATTTCCGGGGCTTGTTGTCGGGCTCTAAGTATTTGTGTTTTTTTGCGAGAGAGATTACCAGCAACTCGCCAGCCCTGAGGGACTATAGCTCCTGCATGCATAATTACTCAAACTTTTATTAGGATAATACAAGTTTGTTATCAGTGACCGCCACGAAGAGGTTTTGGAGGCACTTCCGTCAGTCGGAATACGCCACGTGCATACTCTCATGTCACGTTGATATCCCTTCCCAGAACACGTCTGACTACCTCACCACTTGCACCACTTCGTCATAAAATCGTTGTAAATGTTATAAACAGCCATAGAGCAAGTACGCGCGACCCACTCGGGCTTTACTTTAAATCATGTTGGCTGATTTTACACATGTAATCGCTGATCTGGGAATATGCTCAATAAAACCCATTATGTGATTATGTTTCTAAATTAAATCCGTTTTCATAAACAACTCAGTTCGATTTTTCAGAAAGATAACACAAAAATTTTTGTAACCATGCGTTTCATATTCGGAAATTGAATTTTGAATCCTTTAGGCCAATTACGCCAAATTACCAAAAGTATGGACCATTTTTTTTTAATATTAATAGCTTATAGTTTTTTTTAATAACAAAAAAATAATATGTAATTACTTACCATCAGAACATAAATTCGGAGCACAAAATACAAACGAGTCCTGCGAAGTCTCCGATGTATTGTTTCTAGCTTGTTAGCCGCATGGCCAAACACTTGGTCGATTGCACTGGCAATGGCAACTGGGTCACATGTCAATACCAGGTTATTTCGACAACATGGGAAATGATTTATGTAATCCTTTCAGTTCGGTCGCTGAGAACTGGAAGTGCTCTATATATCGTGAAGCACACATCTCAATATGCAAATATAAAGCGCCATGTGCGGTGTTAATTCCTTCTTTTTTATTGTGTTCCCAGTCAAATTCGGGAGTATATTTATGCCTTCGTTTGTCATTCGATTAAAAAGACCCATTCAAAGCACAGGAGACTGAATGAATAGTGCATTTTTTATAGTAAGTTAGTGGCCCACCTTCGAATAGATTGTTGGGGGCACAACAGGATACTGTAGCGAACTTTTATATAAAATGGTCCATTTACTTTTAATACCTACTGTGCGCATACAATTTATATTTGCACTCAATTATGTCTATCAAGTTATTTCAGTACATAGAATACGTTAACTAAAATTGTTGATTGGCCTAAATGATCGAATGATCTACCCGCTTCTATTTTACTGTGCTTTCGCACCGTTTTAAAGTCAAGCTTTTGTGAAAACATTGTTCATAAGACATTAATTAAAGAACATTCGAAGTATCCAAGTCGTTTCTTTTCTTGTTCCTCAGAGTTATCCTACAATTTTTCAGAAGTGAGATACCGCGTGCAAAAAGTAAAACTTCAATCGTGAAATTTTTTTTCTCTTCCAAATTTTCTATAAAATAAATAAAAAAAAAAAAACATGTCTCAAGAGTGGAAAGACTTTTTAGATTCAGCAACTGTGGTAGTTCTTAAATCAGTGCTTAGATCTTTAAAGCTTCAAACTCGTGGTACGAAGGCTGAACTGAAGCTCCGCGTGCATGAAGAAACGGAAAATCTGACAGAAAATGATTTACGAAAACTTATACAAGACAACTCTAATAAATCAATTCAAGATTCTGTCGATCAACAATTTAGTGATTTTGACGAGGAAGGTAACGGCGAAGAGGAGCAGAGAACGGAGGAGGACATTCTGGACGATGAATTGGAGAAACTTCGTAGAATCTGCAAAAAGAAAGAGGAAATCGCAACGCTAAAAAGACAACTTCGAGAGCTTCAGATTGAGGAGGCTACAACCAGCCCTAAATCAATTGCTGTTTGTTTCAAGGACATAGAGGATTCTGTACCAAATTTTAGTGGCGACGACAATTTACATGTGCAGCGCTGGATAGAACAATTCGAGGAATTTTCCGAAATCTTAGACTTGGACGAAAGAAATAAATTCCTTTATGGAAAAAGACTGCTGACAGGTACAGCAAAATTGTTCATAAGAACAATGGTACCTAAAAGTTGGAAAGATCTAAAAAACAATTTACTATGTGAATTTAAAAAGAACGTGACCAAAGCCGATGTCTACACTGACCTACAAAAAAGAAGGAAAAGACGAGATGAGACATACCAGCAATATGTAATATCAATGCAAGAGATCGCTTCTCAAAGCTCTGTTGAAGAAGAAGATATAATCCAATTTATAATCAAAGGCATCGCAGATGCAGAGATTAACAAATCGATTCTGTATAATGCCAACAATATAACCGAACTTAAGTCAGCTTTACGAAAATACGAAAAGATAAAGACCAATTGGCGTGACAGTTATTCTGATAACAGAACATCGTTAGGCGCATCACATATTTTGCGTACGCGTAATATTCCAACTCAGCGCGAAGACGTCACCACAAAAATTTCTTATCGCAACACTACCCGACCAAACCCTGAGAGGAGAGATGTATCGTGCTTTAAGTGTGGGAAGTTGGGGCACATATCACCAAACTGCATAGCAAAAAATTCAGTGATGACAGTGAACTTGAAAGATCTGGCCGATACCCAAATAATGTTGAAACCTTCGGAAAACAACAACACCATGGAAAAGGAGTCATCGAGCAACGAATTTGAAAGAAACATCAGCTACAAATTCATCAGTAGAGAAATGGAGACGTCGACAACTCTCTTGACATTATTGGACTCTGGGAGTCCCATAAGTTTTATTCAGGCTCAATTTCTACCAACTTGTATGATATTGACACAGAGATTGAGAGGCCACAGATATGTTGGAGTGAACAATAGCCCTTTGGACGTGCTGGGAAGTATATGTAGTATCATTTCTTATGAAAATTCATTTATCAATTTAAAAATGTTAGTAGTTAAGAATTATTCAATGAGATATCCCGTTATTTTAGGAAGAGATTTCATGGATATAAATGGTTTAGTGCTGCAACAGAAATATTCAAATTCATCGCTTAATTTTCATCATCATCTCCAAACACCATCTCAGGTTCATGATGCTCCAGCTAGTGGTCACAATAAAGATCGAATTTCTACAGATGATGAAGACAATTTTGTTTATCAAATTTCAAGCATGGATTTAAGCTGTGACGTGAGTAAGTTAGATCTTAAAATTAATGAAAATTTACCTTATTATATAAAAGAAAAGGTTTTTGAGATAGTGAAACCAGCTTTCTCTATTTCAAATGATAAAAAGACACCTAGCCATGATTTTAAAATGAAGATAGTTTTATCCAAAGAAACTCCTTTTCACTGTCCACCAAGGAGATTGCCGTATGTGCATAAATTAGAACTTCAGAAGATTTTAGACAATCTCATGAAAAAGGGTATAATTCGCGAATCGACATCCTCATTTGCTTCGCCTATAGTTCTTGTCCAGAAGAAAAATAAGAAGCTGAGGCTTTGTGTTGATTACCGTGAATTGAACAAACTGACTCTCAGGGACAATTATCCCTTACCTTTGATCGAAGATCACATAGATCGTCTTAAAGACAAAAGGTTTTTTACCACTCTTGACCTGAAAGATGGTTTTCACCATGTTGATATGGCAGAGGAATCAATTAAATATACGGCATTTACGACTCCTCTAGGACAATTTGAATATGTAAAGATGCCCTTCGGGTTAAAAAATGGCCCCTCCTTTTTTGAAAGATTTATAAAGAGAATATTTAGAGACTTGATTTCGAAAGGTAAAATACTTAGCTTCATGGATGATTTTTTGATCGCTACAGAATCTATTGAAGAACATTTCGATATTTTAAAAGATGTTATGAATGTTTTAGTTGCATATGGTTTGCATCTCAGATCAGACAAATGTGAATTTTTACAAACGGAAATACAATATCTAGGATACAAAATTAATGAAAAGGGTGTAAGGCCAAATGATTCAAGTATGAATGCTGTTAGCATTTTTCCTATACCTAAGTGTACAAAGGAAGTCCAAAGTTTTATAGGACTCTGTTCCTATTTTCGCAAATTTATAAAAAACTTTTCTAACCTTGCCAAGCCACTCTATGACCTTTTGAAAAAAGACGCACCATTCGTATTTGGTTTCAAAGAAAAAGAGGCTTTTAACTTGCTGAAAATAAGGCTTACAGACTCTCCAGTCCTTTCTATTTATAGTCCTCATAACATCACCGAATTGCATTGCGATGCAAGTAGTGTAGGATACGGAGCAGTATTACTCCAAAAGCAAAAGGATAATAAATTCCATCCAGTCTTCTACTTTTCTAAGAGGGCCACAGAAGCCGAGAGCAGATATCATAGCTATGAATTGGAAACTCTAGCTATAGTCTATGCTTTAAGAAGATTTAAAATTTACCTTATTGGAATACCCTTTAAAATAGTTACTGACTGCCAGGCACTCACAATGACGCTTAACAAAAAATCCCTTAACCCACGAATTTCTCGTTGGGCGCTTGAGCTACAAAGTTTTGATTATAGTGTACAACACCGAAATGGAGACAAAATGACTCATGTTGACGCCCTGAGTAGGTCGTTTAATATTCTTCACGTGGATGACGAATCCTTTGAGTTTGTATTGGCAGCGGCACAAAAACAAGACCCTAAAATAATGTCAATTCTTAAAGAGTTAGAGAAATCTGAAAGTTCGTTCTACGAGATGATAGATGGCCTCATATATAGAAAAATTAAAGACAACGTTTTGTTTTATGTTCCCTCAAAGATGGAAGACCAGGTTATTCGTACACACCATGAAGCAATGTGTCATTTAGGAGTAAATAAGTGTTTTGAGCATCTTTCTCAAAGTTACTGGTTCCCGAAAATGAAGGACAAAATCAAAGAGTACATTCAAACATGCCTTAAATGCATTTATTTTTCTCCTGATTCAGGCAAGGCTCAAGGAATTTTACATTCTATACCAAAAGGCAATGTACCTTTTGAAACATTGCACATTGACCACCTTGGCCCTTTATCTACTGGGAGCAAGAAACATCTCTTTTGTGTAATAGATGGTTTCACAAAATTTTTAAAGCTCTATCCTGTGAAGACTACCAAAACTAAGGAAGTCATTGCTTGTTTGAAGTCATATTTCGAAAACTATTCAAGGCCAACTAGAATTATATCCGATCGTGGAACTTGTTATACATCGAAGGAATTTTCCGATTTTTTGAACTCAAACAATGTTCAACATGTTAAGGTTGCCACTCATTCCCCTCAATCGAATGGCCAAATAGAGAGGATCAATCGCATTCTTGTCCCCATGCTGGCAAAAGAATCAGATTCTGAAACCACAAGTGGATGGGATAAGCATGTTGCAAAAATTGAATTTGCGTTAAATAATACCATAAATCGTAGCACGGGTTTTGCACCCAGTACACTCTTATTTGGTAGGAATCAAAAGGGAGAGTTCTGCGATCGTGTTAAGGAGTTTTTGAATACTAACTTAGGAGTAAGGAATGTAAATTTTGAGGACATCAGAAATACAGCCAATAAAAACATAGAAAGAAATCAAGCCTCTAACAAACTAAGTTATGACAAGCGTCACAAAATACCACAGGTTTACAAAAAAGGGGACTATGTTTTGATCAAAAATGTTATAAGTACTCCTGGTATTAACAAAAAACTATTCGCCAAATATAGGGGTCCTTATGAGATAGAGAAAGTTTTAGGTAAGGACAGGTATTTAATCAAAGACATTGATGGACTGCAGTTAACACGTCTACCATATAGAGGAGTTTCATCACCAGCTAATATGAGACCGTTCGTGACAAAAACTTCTAGTTTGGAGCATGATGACGCCGTACAGATGGATGGCAGAGATCTGACAGCTTAAAAAGATGATAGATTTTAGTATACTTAAACGCCTTTACCATTTATTTTCACGTTTCTTTGAGTATTTCTATAATTTATCTATATAATGTATGTATATACATAAAAAAAAAAAAAAAAAAAAAAAAAATATTTTTTGTTAAATGTATTCTCTATATTTTGGTTTTGATACATGTTCTTTTATAAAAATGTTTATATATGTATTTGTTTGCTTTTATCATAATTTGATATGTAATGTTCATATTATATATCTTTCGAATGATATTTTATTAAAAAAGATTTAAGATTTAAGATTTAAAAAAGATGTAATCGGGACGATTACTCGATCAGGCTGGCCGAACTGTAGCGAACTTTTATATAAAATGGTCCATTTACTTTTAATACCTACTGTGCGCATACAATTTATATTTGCACTCAATTATGTCTATCAAGTTATTTCAGTACATAGAATACGTTAACTAAAATTGTTGATTGGCCTAAATGATCGAATGATCTACCCGCTTCTATTTTACTGTGCTTTCGCACCGTTTTAAAGTCAAGCTTTTGTGAAAACATTGTTCATAAGACATTAATTAAAGAACATTCGAAGTATCCAAGTCGTTTCTTTTCTTGTTCCTCAGAGTTATCCTACAATACCATATACCTAAACCTACTCCAGCTCCAGCAGTGTTCACAAAATCTAGAATGACTCGTATTTTTATAACCTGAATGGTACACATCTGTTGTATATTTTATGGGATTTCATCATCACACTTTCTATAGGGCATATCCTTGTTTGGTGTCGGGGGCTGTGTCAACATCAACACCGAAAACTCTATGATGGCGAGGCGATGTCATGGCAGGGACTGGGTTCGGAACTAGGAAGGTGGGAATGAATAAAACTGTCAGAGGTTGGATGTGTGTTAGAGGGATAATATATAACCTAGATGTAGTATACCTAAGTGGAATACAAATGTGTTGCGTGAGTGTTAGGGATATTTTGAAGTGATGAAATGCGTGTTTTCCTCATTTGATGTTGGGCCTCATTTTTGTCGGGGTGTCGTGAGTTGCGATGCTATGGCAGATAATTGGTGACTTTACTCTGTGTCAGGATAAAGGAACGACATCTGGAAGGACTAATTATCTTTAATTAGCTAAGGTCCCCGTTAATAACAGGAGTCGAGGGAAATTTTGTTGAGGAGTTCTGATCAGTTATTCTTTTGAGTTGTAGTCCTTCCTTTTTTTAATGTTTATGCTCTATGGCTATCTATATACATAAATTAAAAAAGAAACAATACGGGCATAGGTGTGGTGCAACACGCACTCCTGAGCAGTTGTTATACCTTATAATTAATGGCTGCGCAGATAATTTCAACTTTTGCGTTTTAATTACGAGAAAGTCCTTCAATATTGGAAATCCCAAAATTCTGAAAGAGGTATTCCTTTCTAGTATTAAATATCAAAGAACAAAATAATCCCCAATACAACATAGCAATCATTAATTTTGCAATTTTAAAGGCTTATGTTGGTAGGTAGGTTGGAATTGGAATGAAGTGGAGAACCTTTTTGGGTGCTTGAACTCCTGTAGGGCTAGCAACATTTAATTAATCACGAAATATAAATAGGTAGCTAGGCAGGGCTGAGGGACATAAATTCCTCTTGATTACACAATATAAGGACTTAACAATGAATTGCTTGAACAGTTGCTTTTTGGATAATGTTTACACTTTCAAATTTGATTTTTGAAAAGAATGAGTATTTATCGGCAGTCTTAGCGACGGACCGGGCGATTGAGTGAAAATAAAATATTGACAAAAATAAATGTTTACTTTGCTGAAACTGAACAATTTTATTTGAGCCATCCATGGCAATTAATGAGATTTGTTTCTGTGCAAACAGAGCACAAGTTAATCCTATAGAACAAAATTCAAATTTTGTCATTTTAAAGGATATTTTGAAGACATTTTGAGTTTTGACATTTCGTTGTTATTTTTGGAGATCCGTTTTTAAATAACTGAAGGTATAGTTATTTTTAATTTTAAATCTTCTTACTTTGATGTATTTGTAGACAACCATATTATAAACAATAAATATTCAATACTAATTTTTCGACCGTAAAGAGTAAAGTTCTTTTATAATATGTAGGTGGCACTGCTTTGGAGGACTAGAGAGACTAGGACACGCAAGGCCTTCAAGCAGAAGAAGAACAGCATCGGTTTAATTGAAGCGATTGAGGAACATGGAAAAATGTTACCCCAGCAAAGAGTTTGGGAAATTTCACCAAAAGTTCAGTTAAATTGTCGAAATGAGCGAGCTCCAAGCAAAACTTAAAAGGTTCTTAATAAATCTAATCTAATCTAATTATTCTAAACAGAATATAATTGTTGCAGTCAATGCTGAGTATATTTTACTTTTTGTTTAGGAACCCTAGGATCATGTTGCACGACGCATCGACCTAAGTCTGTTTTGTCGTGGGTTATGAATAAGTCTAAGAGTCTTATCACCTCACAAGTCATTTATGAAAGAAATAAGAATCTTAGTAGAGGTTAGATTTGATTTGAATAAGAGATTCGACATCTTCAATATACAGAACCTGCACTCAGTGTTCATATGCTAAAGTTTGTCGTTTAAGTTTCGCCCAAAAAATGTAGGCCTACACTGCCAAAATTCGACTTAGTCAGGTCAGAGTTGTGTTTTGAACTTTGTATTAGGACCATTTTGCAATACGAAAAAGGCTCCTAGAATGGCTTGAATAAATTTTTCCGTAAATTTAACTAAATATTACTTTTTCTAAGACGCAAATAAAAGTATTGGTTCGCTTCAAAGAAGTAAGTTTCCGATCCTACAAAGCCAACCTACAGAAGAAAATTACAAAAACCGCAAACTAGTCAGGAACTCATGCAACTCTGTTATTGATAAAACGAGATTTTAGCGTGACCAAAAGTTACAGAAAAAATATTAAAAAAAACTATTCAACATATTCGGTTCCAACGCTCATTGCCAATGACAAACCAATTGTTTACTCTTTAGAGAAGGCAAACTTGCTCGCATCCCATTTCGCTGCTAACTCTACGTTGCCTCACACCAACGTTGCTCCTCCTGTACGTGAGAATGTAATTTTTTTCAGATTTACTTTTTCCACGCTCGTACAGTTACAAGATTTCTCAAATGTCTTGAAATACACAAATCGGCAGGCCGAAAAAAGCATTTGCCCGTCATGGTCAAATAGAAACGTTGATTAACGGTCTGCTTAAGAAATATCCAAAAGACCGAAAAGCTTCTTCATGACCGACAGTATGGCTTTCGCAGTAATGGTTCCACCGGTCATCTGATGGATGGCATATCTCACCGAACATTGGAACAAATATGTACGTACATAGCTTTGGAGAAATTAAGGTTATTGGCTTGATATTTCAAAGTCATGATGTGATAAAGTTTGACATCAACATTTTTTATCGATCAAAAATGCGTGCTTTTAGGATCGATGACACCCTTGATCGTTTAAAATAAAAGCTATCTTCTAGACCGTTCAATAAAAGTTGTATTAGACAGTTTCAAACCTGATTTCCATCAAATAAGTGTTGGTGTGCCCCTTTTTTGCCTCATTTTTTTTTAAATTATCATTTATTTATTAATGCATTCAACTGGTTTGCTGACGACTACACCTTCAGCTTTTTATATATTTCCTATGATTCACGTCTCATATCATACGCTTGAGCCCAAATTCAGACATACAGTGAAACACAGAGATCCTTTATTTAGCCGAACCTCACGAACTTGTGATTGTTTTTTAATTGGTGCGATTTTTCCTTGCCATTTCAATTTATAAGCACCCAAAACCATTGTAAATTGAAATTTTCTGTGCCAACGTCCCTAATTTCTATTGCTCGCGCAGTGAGTTTTAACGTATCTAATAAGGGCAGCACATATGTATCACATGCGTGTTCTTACTATAAAAGAAAAAAGTAGTTTCTGTTCATGGTTCATGTCCTTCAAAACTTAAATACGATTTCTCAGAAAAAAACTAAACTTTAGGTACCCTGAAAACATCATGAATCCTAATGTTTTTTTGAATTCGCTTGCTTAGTTTTTGTTGGAAGGAAAGAAAATACCAAGCTTTTTGGGCGTTTGCTGCGATTTTGTGATCAGATATATTTTCCAGCTGCATCATATTTTGTATTTATTTTTCTATATATGTATATATATATTTTTTTATTATTATTATTTTTATATATGAATTAATTCTTTTTTTTCAAAATGAGCGCATTTAATATCCGTTTCTATTAAATCAACCACTTTTAACGCATCCAACAAGGTTTTCCTCTATTTTCCACAATTACAAAAAAAAAGAAAACAACAGAACGTCAAGTGCCAAGGCCCAGCTGCATTCTTATTTAAATCCATTCCGTAATTAAAATTTATCCAGAAAAACTATCTTCGCCCTCAAAAGACAAAACATTGTTTTCTTGACTTTGTTAACAAATGACATCCGAAAAAAAATGACGTCGGTTTCATATAAAAAAAAACTCTGTGTCTACATAGAAAATACCATTAGATTAAATGGACCCTGTGGATTTGAAATGGATTTGTGTCAAACCACTCCTCTTTTAGTGTTTCTCTTTTTTCTTGCCTTCCACAAACAACAAAAAAGATTATATTCATCCAAACTGCTCCTCCGAGATCTATTACGTGAAGTCCACACATCATCACTCTTATCGCAACATATTAGGGGATAATTCAACCGAATACAACAACTTCCAGTTGGAGTTATGGGTCATTGCTAGGATTAGGGTGAGACCCGACAAACAAAAATAAAACCCAGCTGCCCGCAATTAGGGAGTAATAAATTATTGATGTCAGTATCAACTCACCCCCAGCATTCAGCTTCTCCGTCATATGGTTCTTATTATTATTTATCGTCATCTGAAATTAGTTTAAATAAAATCTGAATCAAAATTTCTTGTTAAGAAAATTATATCGGGGGATGGGGGGAGCTGAGAAAAATGTTAGTACCAGAAGTGAACTGTTAAGCTAAACAAACAAATTACCTTATTTACATTAGCATACAACAAGGCGCAAGGACATGCGAAGAAAAATGAGTGCGGCTGGAGCATTTGACTGCGGATGGAAAATTGAAAACAATTCCAAACGTACGTTCAACAACAAAGGTAAGTAAGGAAAGAAAATTTCACATTAGCGATAAGAAAGTGTCAACGCGAACGTGACAGGAATTCACAACCATGACACCATAATAAAACGAAACTCGAAACTGAGCTAGAGAGTCATGCAAGGAATACACATGCCCCTTACCACATATGGATGAGAGGAGGAAGCACAGGAATGAAAATCACGTCCAACGATGAAATTTTTTAAATTTCGGGCCGTATCATTTGGCAAGTATCTTAAACGAAAGGGTGTGAGCTTGAAGCTTTAGAAAATGAGTTTTGCACAAAATGCCACTCTAAAATGTTATATGACCCGTTTTAAGACAAAGCGTTTGCCAACAAAAAATGGAAAGAACTTGATCACCCGGGGTGTGTTGACCATATGACTGCAGTATGGAGGAATAAATAATTCCAGTTGTTGATACTATAGGAGTACGAAAACAATCGATTCGAATTAAGTTCCTGTCATAAATTAATTAATATTGATGAGATATTTTTCATACATTGCTTTCCAAATATGCTGCTTTCCTCGTCATACAAATGATCCGCGCGTATCCGCGTCAAGCAATCATAGCCAATACGGCTTTGAATGCCTCTGTGGGTGAATGCAACAGATGATGTTTCTTGTTGTTCCTTTTTTGAGCTGAGTTATCATTTAAGCTTCTTTAACTGCGCCGTTGTTATACAGTATCCATTATCAGTGCTTCATTAATATTGTGAATGGATCTTATTTATGTCCCATATGCTCTCATTTTAAGGAAGTTCAAACAGCTTCCACAGTTTCTTTAAAGGGGTAGTAGTAGAGGACCGGGACTTATGTGGCTCTCGAAGTGGAAGAGAACCGTGACCAAACTCACGTGCAAAACTGGAGACACGTGGAACGTACGTAGATTAAACAGGCCGCACTAATCTGAACCAGTAGCCGAGACCCTCACTAGTTTCAAAGCTGATCTAACAGATCTCCAGAAGATGCAATGGGTCGGTACAGGTCTGAGAACAGCTGATATCATAATGGGAAATGCCATCTTGATGGAACTTCACGCTTGTTTGGATGCAGTTTCGCTGTCAGAGGAAGTATTCGGCAAAGGGTCTTAAGCTTTAACAAAGTCAGCGAAAAAATAACGACGATCCGCTTAAGGTTTGTTAAGCCTAGTGAAGAGAAAGACGTATGAGCAGTAAACAGCCCCAAGTTCCAAGTATGCCATTAAAATCCTATTTTGGTATCTTAACGCCAAATTTGCGGGAGGGAAGACATATTTGTTAGGACAATCGAATCGAACACGATGAGACACCACCTTCAGAATCAAACGTAGACTCATAGATTTTCCAACGGGATAAAACATGGTGTTAAGCAACACCAGATTCCTTCGTCTTGACAACCAAAAGGCACATTGTAGTCACCACATGGCCAGAACCTGTAACCAATTTTTTTTTTAAATTTTGGTATGCGGTTCTTTAGTGTTTATTAATATATGTGCGATTATTAAATTTAAAATAATTTTTTTGATTAGTTTTAAAAATATTGATTTTTCAAAAAAAAATTCAAAAATTAATTTTAATTAAAAAAAAATCAAAATGTTTATATGCAGAATTAATATGGCTACCTAGATCTTTTCAAATATAAAATTTGACGGAAATCCAAAGAACTGTTACCGAGAAAGCTAAAAATTAAAAAAAAAAACATTATATGAAAGGTACCGTTAATAGACTTTGCCGTTAATTTGGTTCCGATCAAATAATAGTCAATACCAACAAAAAAATTCTCAAAAATGTTCATCAAAATCTTTGGAGCCGTTTTTGAGAAAAATAAGCTTTTCCTGAACGGCCATATGGCAGGTACCGTTATTTTAGGCCTAAAAATAAAATTTCAATTTCCACTCTGGGAATGCTAAAAGAATCGCACACACCAAATTTAAAGATAATCGCTTAAGCCGTTTATGCTGCAGCTCGTTATACATACTAACAGACCGACAGACAATCAGACATTTTTTGTCGATCACTTTCTTAGACTTCTCTATGATCATAATGTTTGATTGTTATCTCACTTTTTTATACTCAGGAATCCTAAACTTGCCTTATAGTCCCTATAATCGCAAGTAAAAATATTACGGAATACCCAGGTCCACATCAGGCGCTATCTTTAATAAATCAACACAAATGCATATCTTTTCAGACGACATTGAATGTGATGGGAAGAACTCAGCGAGCAGTAACAGGTGTTTTCACTTCCATGGAGTCAGCTAAGTAAGCAAGAGGAACTAAGGACACTCTAGACAAAACACTTATCATCCCGGTCCTGCTATTAAGTACAGAAGCATGGACACCAGTCAGATGAAAACTCCCTAGGGGTAACAGATCGAGATAAGCTTTACGCCAGCACCTGCCTATTAAGGCTTAATCTGGCGATGGGCCTACCCATCTGGAGTCAAAATCAGCATTGACCAGATCCCTAGAGTGGTTACCAGTCACTCATTGAGTGGTGCCTTCAGTCCACTCTAATTACGTATCATCATATAAATATGATGTTATTTCACCAGATTGGCGCCCCAAACCACTATAGTAGCAATTTAATAATCATGTTGTGGTCATGGTTATTCCCCTTGCTTAGGAGCGAGGCCTATCATGCACCTCTAGTAAGTCATCTTGTGACAAACCATATGCTCCCGCTTTGGGTATAACCACAGCCCCCGCGAATCCTTTCCCATCTATCAGGCAGTTGCTACCGAGCATTGCTCACGTAATCAACTGGGTTCTCCTGATAACCCGAGGTGCCCAACATTTATTCAGCCATGGGTATGGCCTAGCTTCAAAGGAATCTTGAGGTCTGACTTGCCACAATCGTCATCCGGGAACCTCCAACCCGAGTTTAGAGTGATGGATTCGAAAACAGTGTTGAGAAATGTCACTGAATCTTCACCATCACCCCGCTCAGCTAAGCTGCACTTGAATGTTAGGCAAACCAAACCATGAGTTTATAAACCCAACTCATAGCGGGCATGTCGCCCTCGGGAATTTTTCCGTCATTTCCTTGTAGTTCAACTTGTTACTGAACTCATCTATAATACCAAAAAGGTATCATAGTGAGTTCCATTTTCCCTGGTTGAAGCTTACTAAGTTAAAGGTGTGTTGGCACCTTTACTTTTCAGACTTCAACCTCTCACCAACGTTTCCAGCATTTCCATCTATTTCCTGGTTAAGGCTTACTAAGTTAAAGGTGTGTTGGCCCCTTTACTTTTCAGACTTTAACCTCTCAATAACGGCTCAAACTCTTCCCTGGTTAAAGCTTACTAAGATAGAGGTGTGTTAGCACCTCTTCTTTTCAGTCTTTAACCTCGCAACAACCGAGTATCATCAATTTTCGCTGGGGATTCTCTATATCAGAAGCAACCATCCCACTTCCTCAATATCGAAGCCCCAACCCATTAAAAATCCTTCTCTACCCTTCTTCGCTCTCACTTCGCCAAGGACTTACTTATAGTAACTGAATTAACAGTCACACTTTCAGATCCTTGTTTCCAGGAGCACCACGCGGAGGTGGAGAGCACATGCTCCCCCCTAGGGGTAACAGAGAGAAAAGTACTAAGTACTAAGCCAGTAAATAATGGCGAAGAAGATACAACAACGTATTCTACGTGATGTACAGTAATATAAGCCGAGCCAAAAAATCCGCGTTGAGCGGCTATGATGCGAATTTACATCGACACTCCAGCGCGAAATGTTTTTGAAACCATACCCGAGGTAGTCAGAAAAGAGAGTACTAGCTTTAATCCGCGATTTCGTCTGCGTCGACTTAAGATTAAGCATTTTGGTTAAATTAGGTCTTTCGTCAAATTATAATTTATAGTGTTTACCGTTTTTCTAATCAAAGTGATAGTCCGCTATAACTGTATATTTTTATATGTCTATATCTTTATGTCTCCATATCTCTATATTCCCTTATCTAGCGTCTAGCAAACTTCACAAATCCGTGCTGTTGTTAAGGCACAGAAGTATATCAAACAAATCTCCAGCAATGCAATATTTCATTTTTAAGCCTCTCCTACAGGAACCGTGCATTTTTGTTCCTGCATAAACGTAGCCTATGTTGCAATCTAGTATATTATCCATCTACCTACCAAATTTCATCGAAATCTGTTAAGCCGTCGAGGAGTGATTGGAGAACAAACATCCAAACAGACAAACATTAACATTTATAATATAAGTAGGATTCGTAAGGATTTCAAAAAATTATATTTCTTTATCGTCGTAATTTCATACTTGATTGTTAGGATAGTATTTTTGTATATTTCAAGAAAATATTGGGATATACATATTTACAAATTTAAAACTGCCTGCCTAAGATAATGATGGTAGTCTTGATCCAACTTTTATCAATATTTTGTTTTAATTTAACATCCTTAGACGAAGCACTCAAGACTATGTTAAATGATGCTAGTTTTTCAAAATTGTATGCCCTGTTTACCTACTTTTCTTCGTTTGTTTTTTGTGCCACCCTTCCTTCTTAATTTGAAAATGTATGTCAAAAAGCTGTGAGAGATGAAAACTTCCTTAATACCTGGGATAACTGCTAAGTGAAGTTGGCACTGCCGTTAGAAGTTTCCAAGTACGAAATTAATTCTCAACAAGGTTTGAACTTTATGATTTTGTTGAAGCACAAGTAGGTACAGAAACTTATTTGCAGAATCACTGTTATGTATCTTCTTAAATAAGTTTTGCAGGTTTTTTAATTTAACAGGAGGAACGAGAAATTAAAAAAATATTTGTTGTGGGCATAGAAACAACGTATAAGAAATAAGGTATTCGAAAACTACTGCATGATGTGGCGTTACAAAAAAAAATTGTGTTTCAAGTTGTTGAAGTGTTAAGGAACATGGATCTTATTGCTTTTCATTAAGATGGTAGTTTCCTATACGATTTTAAATGGAAATCTCAATGAACTTGGCCATTATACGGTATGGCAGGTAGGTAATAGGCTATGCGGTGTCAAGTTTAAGCAGCTTTTACACGGAATCAAAAACGGAATCAGAAACCAGAAATGTGTGTAATAGCATTGGCTAGGCCGGTATAGTTCCTCGTTGTATCACCTTCTCCACCTAATGTTTATGCGTATTGTTCCAAATATCAATCAACTATGGGGCACAATAGTTGCCAAAGAGAAGCGGTTCCTAATTAACTAACTTCATATCCCGAAGAAGCAGGGATTGGCAAGAGTTATTCTATTTATTTATTTGTTTCACACAGAGGGACTTAATATTAAGATATACATCTTTTAGATAGCTATATTCTAATTCCCTTATAACAGTACCCAGACAGCAACACTGAAAAAACCTATCAGATTGTTGAAGAATGGGCTCTAGGGTTTTTCATTTGTAGATGACCGACGCGTTGCTAAGAATATAAATATTCAGAGAAACTCCATTCTTACGGATCATTCAAACTTGCTGAGTTTCCATTCATCGGGGGAGGTATTCCAGGCTAAACTAGCAAACAAAGCTACAGTTTCGAAAGCTTTCGAAATCTTCGTTAGCTGTAAAGCATCAAGCGAATCGTTCATTAGATAGCGAAGGAAAGTCAAAGCCAAAACTAATAATCTGAAGGTTTATGCGTTATATTTAAAGATAATAATCCGTCAATTTTAGCAGCGCTGTACTCGCAAAAGTAATTAAAAAAATGGGCACGACTGGGTCGCACGTACTTGCTCCTATGTGTCTAATCAAATTGAAAGAAACAAAGTGTCAAAACCACAACAATTAATGGTTTTTAGTGAGATCGATCACAAGTCTTAAATAATAATGAATTTACGACAAAAGTATTTCGAAAATTGTAAGATGGACTTTGATAAAATCCTGTTTTTTTTAGTTCTCTGTAAATTTTTTTAGAGATTTTGGTATGCAGGTTTTTAGAGTTTATTAATATACAACTAATTATAATACTGAAAATATTTTTTTTTTAGTTTTAAAAATATTGAATTTTCAAAAAAAAAAAAAAATTTAAATAATTATTCAAAATTTTGATATGCAGAATTAATTCAGCTATCTAGATGTTCAGAAATATAACATTTGACAGAAATTCAATAAGCCGTTACCAAGAAAGTCGAAAATTAAGAAAACCTTTGTGTGAAAGGTACCATTAATAATATTTTTCCAGTAAATTTGCTTTCTCCTAAATAATAGCCTTAAAATCTCAAATTTTTTTTATCAAAATCGTTGACGGCGTTTCCGAGAAAATTAAGCTTTTCCTTAACGGTGAAATGGCAGATACCGTTATTTTTAGCCCTAAAAATAAAATTTGAATTTCCCCTCTGAGGAATGGCAAAAGATACACACATACCAAATTTGAAGGATTTCGCTTAACCCGTTTAGGCTGCAGCTCGTTATACATCCAGACAGACAGATAGACATTTTGTGTATCAGTATAACTTTTTTAGGCTCCTCTATGATCGTAATACCGTGTTTGATTGGTTTTGGTATTCCTTACCTTACCTTACCTTAGGTGGCGCTACAGTCCGGGGTGGACCTGGGCCTCAACCAATAAGCTTCTCCAGCCAGCTCGGTCCCTAGCTAGCTGTCTCCAGTTTCGCACGTGCGCCACCTGAGTCTCGGTCTTCCTCTACTGCACCGTCCCTCTGGGGTGGATTCGAAGATTTTCCGGGCCGGATCATTGATGTCCATCCGCTCTATATGACCCAGACTTTGAATTTTTACTCTTTTGGCTAGGTCTCTGTTGCTGCACAGCCGGTACAGTTCTTCATTGTATCTTCTTCTCCACTCTCCGTTAATGCATACGGTACCAAAAAATCACGCGGAGAATCTCTCTCTCGAAAAAGCCTAAAGCGTCCTCATTCGCTTTTGACAGCGTCCATGCGTCTGCACCATAGAGCAGGACTGGGATGATGACGGTCTTATAAAGGGACAATTTAGTTGCCCTAAAGAAGGCTTTGCTACTCAATTGCCGTCTAAGCCCGAAGAAGCAGCGATTGGTTTGATTTCAGCGCTGGTTGTTGTTGTCTAAGTTAATAGCGGAGCCCATGTTATAGCTGTCTATGGTGATGTTTTGTCCAAGACATCGATGTTGGGTGTCTCTTCTTGATGACAGCATATAATTTGGTTTTGCCCTCATTAACTTTTAAACCCATCTTCGCCACTTCCGTCTCAATACTCACAAAAGCGCTTTTTTAAGGCAAGTTTAGGATTCGAGAATATAAAAAAAAATGAGATAACAATGGAACATGACATTACGATCATAGAGAAGTCTAAAAAAGTGATCGAGAAAAAATGTCTTTCTATCTGTCTGTCTGTCAGTATGTATAACGAGCTGCAGCCTAAACGGCTTAACCGACTGTCTTCAAACTTGGTGTGTGTGATTATTTTTGCATTCCCCAAAGGGGAAATTGAAATTTTATTTTTAGGCCTAAAAGTAACGGAACCTGCCATATGACCGTTTAAGGAAAGCTTATTTTTCTCGAAAACGGCTCCAACGATTTTGATGAACATTTTTGAGAATTTTTTTGTTGATATTAGCTATAATTTGATTAGAACCAAATTTACGGGAAAAAGTCTATTAACGGTATCTTTGTTAAAACGTTTTTGTTTTAATTTTGGGCTTTCGGTAACGGCTTTTTGGATGTCTGTCAAATATAATATTTGAGAAGAGGCAAATTAATTCTGTATATTAATTTTTTTTAATAACTTTTTTCTCTAATAAAAATAATTTTTTTTTTTGAAAAATCAATATTTTCAAAACTAATCAAAAAAAGTTATTTTAAATTTTGTAATCACATGTATATTAATGAACTCTAAAAAACTGCATACCAAAATTTCAAAACGTTTTTTTTTTTTCAAAAACTAAATTAAAAAAACAGGATTTTATCAAAACCGGTCCTACAATTTTCGAAATACATTTTTTTTCAAAGATCTTACTCTCCAATGTAATAAGGCACATAAGAGCAAGTACGTGAGACCCAGTCGTGATCATTTTTTAATTTTGAGCTCCAATTTTTTATAGACGACACACGCAACTGACGCGACATTGAACATGAACCACCCTGTGTTGTTAAGTTCTTATGGTTCTGATCACCTTTGAATCTCACAGAAACACTTGAGCTAAGATATTTTCAATGGTTACAATGAAAACAACTGCATTTTTCGATAAAAAACAAATGTTCAAGCTTCCTAGAATGCCTATTCAGTGTGGTACAATTAAAGTCCTACTCAATAGCAGGAGAGGTGCGAAAGCTGGGCGCGAAAATGTAGGCCTTGCATGCACTCCTCTCACATTGAACTGATTAGAGGGATTTATGCGAAGGTTGTGCCTACGTTTTGCTTATTTTAAGGATGAGGAATTTAATGATGTGTAGGTTTAAATTTTATATACGTGATTAAAATTAGAAAACCCCGCTTCAACGACATGTAAATTTAGGGATGTTACGTGTTCACCTACTTCTATGGCGGGGACGCTCACAAAATATTTAACAGCCATGGAACTCTATGAGTGTATATGGTGGCCAAGGGAGTTGGTGTTGGAGGTTGGTCGTTTTGTATGTTTATTCAAGAAGCTTTCGTGGCAAAGAATTAAACGTTTGCGAGGGGGAGCCAGAGCACACACAAGCGACTCCAAAGCCCATAACATGCAACTCTCTATTCCCAGGACCAAGGATGTGTGTAGGGAAAAAATACTAAAACGAGATTTGGAAAACACATTTGTATGAAATGAGTATTATTTGCGAAAATGATACAAAAGCCTGTTCGGAGTACTAGTGACGAGCTAAAGAAACATACTTAACAAAAAACCACATGTCGACTGTTGCAGACACGTTTGCGACATTTAAAATATTAATGCCTTGACTATGGTTTGGGGAAATGTGAGGACTGCTGGTTGGTAGGTACTCCGGAGCGTATGCTTAATTTCCTTTGAAAAGTATTTTAGATGCATAGATTAAATTTGCATTCAGGACGTCGTCATCGCCGGACGGGAGGAGTAGGAAAGCGGTATGGAACAGGAAAAGGGATCGCCTTCAGTAAAAATTACTGTGTTTTTGTTTTAAAACTAAAAGAGTGGTTGTTTATCTGGTGCATGATTATCATGCCAAATTCGCTTTGTGTTTGTTTTGATAAAAAGGTTGTTTTGCAGGAGAAGAAGCAACGTTTGGAGAAGCCTCAAAAAGTTTTTGAAACTTTTTGAAACTACGAGCGAGTGCTTGGAACGGTGATGGTAAGGAGAAAACATCATGGATATATAGTTGCATGAAAAAATAATTTGATTAGGACAAAATGGAATAAAAATTAAAACTAAAATAGAGGAACCTTATTTGTGAGGGCGAAGACCTGAGACGTGATCCACACGGTACTTGATTATTGTAAAGTTTCGGGAGGATGTTTTAGAGATTTAATTAAATTGCATAATACGAATATTTCAATAATGGGACCTGGAAGATATTTTGAAGAATGTGTGTTGTTTTTCATTTTCAGAAGCCAGAATGGTGCATTATGTTACTTAACATTACAAGTTTCATTTTTAATTGTATGATTAACAAAGTGTCCTTAATTCATTTCGCACAATATTTAACTTTTATTTGTTTAAGCTTTCGGTGAAGGTATTCTTACCATATTACTTGCAGAAAAGGTACTAAGGAACAATTGTGCGAAGTAGAGTGATGTGTAGCTCATGTGTCCAGATATAAATATGAGGCATATCAAAATGAACAGGTTATTTTGGATGGTTAAGTTTTACCCCGCCGAATATATCCACTTTCATCAACCACTGCATTTTAATTTTACTATGGATTTGTAGAACTTCAATCGCAAATATTTACATGACATGATTCCCCTCCTAAATGGAGACAATTTTACAACATGGAAGGCACAGAAGAAAACCGACGAAGATTCCTCCAGTCTACACAGTACCACGTCCAGAAACAGAAGGAGCGACAAGTACGTTGGCTATGCACAGGATACAAAGGGTTATAAAATCTGGCTGCCCAACAAGCGTCAGACATACGTTTTTTTTTATAACGAAGAGGAAATCCAAGAGCAACGTTATATCCCAACGAACAATATTCTTATTCCATTGCTTTTTCTTTTCAGGACAGTGATGAAAACTTTTGTGCACGTCCTGAAAGTTGAATAATAATAAAAACGGCACTGATCATCACGAGAAAACTACAGATTCAGAACCAGATGAGCTGTTGGATGCAATGCAAAAACATTACCAAGGAGAACTCAGAGCAAGTTCGTATCGATTCTGAAACAACTCCCTCCTGAAGAATAATACATGGACTTTGGTTGACAGGTTGGAGGACTAAAAGGTTATAAAATCGAAGTGGGTGTTCAAGACCTATTACCGGCCGAAAGGAACGGGAAGCCAGAGCTTTTAATCAGATACTAGGTGTCGACTCTCAGGAAACCAGGAAAAAGGCAAATTAAACTCCATTCGATTAACAATGGTAATTGCTATTAAAAAGGACCTAGAATAGTGCCAAGTTCTTCCAATAGGGACTTCTGAACTTTGGCAGTTGATAGCGGCCATCTTGTTGAAACTACAATTGTCAAATTGGCTGTCATTTATTCAGTCTGTTTTGCCAAATCATATATAGCTAAGCACCTTAACTGCACTCTTTCTCTGTCGGCCGAATATATATATGCTTGAATATTTATCTTTAGTTACATTCGTGAATATCGGACACTAAGCCGAGCCTGCATATGAGGAAACCCGGAATATGAAAATTTATCTAGAATAGAAGAAAGGTATTTATATCCAATAACCCAATACATATATTTTCCATCAAATAAATTGGAAGAAACGCGGAAAACCTGACGAAACGAAACGACGATACTGATACAGACACACAACACAGACTGATACGAAAGACCTAACAAAGAGAATATCATTAAATTAGTCTTAGACTTAGCAGTAACTTCGTCAAGGTCAGTCGTGCGTCCCTCAAACTATATTACTCGCTTATTAAAAGTATTTATTGTATCAATCAAAAAATAGAACCATATTTTATCAAATTAAATTGAGCTGCATCGAATCATTTCGTATAATAAACTCCTAGACTAGACTAATAGCGGAACTTCACATTTGTATTAATTTTTTTTAATATCACCTGAGACTGTCAGTGTCTAATACTGTACCAAAATTATCTTGCAACTTGTTGAAATCCAAAGTGAAGAAGCCCTACGAACATTTCTTAAAGTAACCAAACCTTTGTATTGCTTGTGCAGCTAGTTAGCAGTTCTTTTTGTTCATGCAGAAAAGTGGGTCGGAATGTGAAAACTACAGGTCATTCTTGTTTCCAAGGGTGCGTCGTTTTTAAGGAAACGCTCAAACCAAAAGACAATTATGTATATTGATATCGATCTTTTAAAAGCTTGTTTGTGTATTGTTGTACATAACTATAATGTAATCTCACATTACTCAGCGAATTATATTTCAAACTATAGCTACGCTACATCACTAGCAAGAAAGCATAGTCATCATCATATTAGCACCATCCTATTTGATGCCTTTGCATTTTTCCTCATTGTTTTTCTTAGGGGTTTTATCTCTTTGAATGTTTTTAATTGGCAATAGAAATTTGCAGAAATGAAATACTAGTTCGGTGTGTTAGAATCCAAATGACTGCTCCTTCTCCATAGTTGAAAGCTAAGCTTATGCCCGATCTTGCATCATCGTAAGCGAAGAGATTTGTTTGTGTATTGTTGTACACGATACATGCAAATTAATATTTAAGTTAATTTATTTATTAAAAAAAAACTTTATTCAAAATTTCGACTTAAATTATTACAAACTTATTTCTATTTAAACGATAAACAGCGTGACAGCAGGATGATGCGTAAACTGAAGATCATGATGAGTGTGCGCTGTAGTTTATATACTGTTGGGTATGGGTAGTAGCTGCATTCCTAATTGTATGCAGTGTGTGAAAGGGATGATGAAGAAAGTAATAAAAATCGGACACGATCATGGTTCGGACGTGACCTGTGTGTGTCGTCTATTGATGCTATTGATTCTTATGTTATCTTGGGTTTTTATGTTTTTTTGGTTTCCGCTTGGGGTTATAGTGCGTACGAGTTGTGATGAATAATATAATACGAGTGATGTGTTAACTTGCATTTCGGAAGCCCTGAAGAAACCGAAGAATATGCTGTCAAGGATTGCCACGAAATTGGGATAATCCACTTACTGCAACAAATGTTGAGAGGTGAAGTAGACTTTCTATCAATTCAATCCTCGTTTCAATCTCCTTTGGTTTTTTCTTCCAGCTTTTGATACACACTCCATTCTTGCAGAGTAACAACACACACACAGGAATGGTTGAGAGTATAAGTCACTAGGCCCTGGCTCCTTAAGGAGCTGTCGCGCCAGTAAATTTATTTATTTATTTTGATAAATTCGCCTTGACGTGTATGTATATATAGCCTAGCTGACAATCGTTTAACTTTGACTCCAACATATAATTTTTGGAAATTCAAGATCTCTTCTATCAGTAGATCAATATTCGACACACAATGGGGTAATGCCCCGTTTAAAATACGTTTTTAAAATATTTCCTTCAATTGTCAAATATATATTTATTATAACTATAAACCGCCTTATCAAAGAACTATATAATCATACATGAGTCATGATTTCGCCTTATGATGGTCGTAATAACAAATCAATCAATTAATATATTCTCCGAAATTTCCCTTAACAGAGACTTTCTTTCTATTCTTAAGACTTCTGTGGTATACCAATAAGTAACACCTCACCGACAACATTGAACTTTCCCAAACTCTCTATTGCCAATTTACAGCTTGTTCCAATGCCCACAATTTAATGGAAATCAAAGGTAATTGGTCTTCGCTATACTCTATACCGTTACAAGACAGCAGGGTATGAAAACACCTTATACCCGTGTTGATTTAATGTCCGCGGGGTAAACAGTATATTTATGCATTGAATAGCTCATTGAATTGGCATTTACCAGACAAATTGTCTCATAATTAATTAATATATGAACCTCAGGCAATTGGGTGTATCTATTTGTTTTGAGTGGGAATTAAATTTACTAAAAACAAAAATAAATCATTTTTTCAAACGAATAAAGTATAAATAGAAGTTCTTTTGAAGATCAAATCTTTTCTTCCCATTTTAAGCCACTTGCGAACTTATATTTAGTATACAACTTATCATACCTAACCTCAGACAAAATAAATGAAAAATAACTAGAAAGCCTCTCCTCCATAAGAACCCCAACAATACAAAACAAAATACCGTCTGGGTAATAACTGAAGACTTGGTCTCCCGGGTGATACACCATCGATTAAGTTTTCTTGGGTGTCCTCAAGAAATCACGTTTACAAGGAAAGCACATTATACCATAGGTATAGATAGAGATTTAAAAACGTTTTCGGTTCCACCGTCAAGCTCCACGGTCGAAAAGAAAATAAATACCCCCCTCAAGAGCCTCCATGCCTTCAAGCTTGCAAGCCTGCAAGCCTCCAACCCTCCAATCCACAACTTAACGAACACAAAGCGAAACGAACTTAACAGCATTCAACAAGTTTTTAGTGGTTTTTTGTTGCTCAAGTACAGCGTTTGAATATTTAGAACAACCATGATGCAAACAGCGCCACGACAACCAACAAGGAAGAGGAAAAGGATCTGGAGCTGGAAAAAGTGGATGACATGAGAAGGACGAACAATGTTCGCATACCGGAACATTAAGCAAAATATCTTACCGAGAATACCGGATTATATATGCTCCCCGTTCCCAGAAATTGTACATAAGTACGAGGATTTTTTTGTTGGCTCAGATCTGTGTGGAATCGAATCGATTTTTGATATGGCAATAAAAAAAGATCTAAGCCTTTTTATGTCATGCTATACAATAATGAAGTAGACATTTTGTGAAATTGTTTTCACTCTAAAACGATATTAAAAATGTCTGTGTATGCACAAAGGACTTTGTGGCAGAATGCATCAACTCTTCCTTTTCTGGTTCTTTTTCATTGCGTTTCTATTGTTGGGAACAGAGAAAAGATGGGCTTTATGATGAACAAAAAATATTTTAATGTCTGGGGTCTGCGTGCATCTGGATAATGATGAAATGGCAACTGCAATAGAGTTGCTGTGTCCTTTGGATGTGGCATGGTTATTTGGTTTTTTGTATTCGCTTGCAGCGGGGAGCAAACTTGTTCTTAAATGTTTAGTTTGCTCATAAGGAAACATCATTCCATAAATATGATTATTTCTGGAAGTTGACACTGTGCGGCGTTGTATTTGATATCTAACATATACAACAACACCTCAACTCAAAAAGAAGGAAATTGTTGAATCAGTTGATAACAATTATAGTAAGATGCTCAGATATATTGCACCTACTCGTAGGTACTCAATCCGATTGTCAGCTTAAAATTGCTTTAAATTCATGAACTTAACAGATTGAGTTACAAGCTGTGTTAATGGGAAGACTTATGTAGGAATGGACAAATTGATTTTGCAGTTAGCAATTTGTGTAACTAGCATTATCCAATGACTTCCGGGTTTTCAGAGATTGGACGCCCCTAGCTTTGCGAGCATTTTGATATAGTGCAGTAAATTGAGATTAAAACTGATCTACCGTTATAATTCCTTGTCTTCTAATCGTACTATTAAAAAAAACATTATCTCATTATAGTCTATGGTGTGCAAGTTTCATTCTACATACCAAACATTTCTTCGTTTTGGCTTTTTTGGAACATCATATTTTCTTCTATTGACAGCCAGGAGAATCTGAATATCTTTTGAATAATGTATTTGTACTAAAGATTCTGCAGGAACATTTTCATATTTCATATCCTGATCAATAGATACTGAAATATACGAATATGTGATTAAGAAAGCCTCCTGGAGATATGGTATGCTTTAGATAAACTGGATAATCCATTTGTTTATTATTGAACTCTACTGTTGATTTTATGCATGAACATCTACAGTTAAACATAATAATAAACATACATAGATATTTCTTTGAATTTCAGTATATAAAATATACATTCATGATAATGGGATTCTCAAATTCTTTCTGATGAATAGAAAGCAGTCAAAGTCAAGTCAAAAAAAAAAAATAACAAACAAATTGTGGTATTCTTTAAGGAATTCCTATTCGTTCGTTCTAAAGGTTAATTAAAACACTATATATTCCTGTTATGGATAATAATTTATTAATATTTCAACTTTAAAGACTTTTCGGGCTTAACGACGCGACGACACAAAAGCTTGACTGGCTCTCAATACAAAAACTCTCATCCACTTTCTCGTAATTCCACTCTTTATGTATACAAAAATATTATTCAAAAGAGAAAATAAATAGAAACGCACATTCTTTTTTCCTGTTTCTCCGGTTTGCCATCGTTGATCGTTGATTGTCTGTGGTTTGGTTAGTATACGGAACACGGAAGTAGTATGCGTCTTTTGGATAGGGTATTCTGTTTGAGTGCGGTTTAATGTTGTATATCGGTCACTGCGCAGTTTTTTTATAATTAGCCCGCACTAAAGGGATTATGACTACCCTTACAATGTTGATTAAAAACATTGGGAGCGTTAGGTTAATAGGGAAGCATGAAAGAGGACGAACACCAATGCACATTGGTTTTAAAGTTCTGCATTTCAAAACCGTAGACAAAAACAGAGGCCGGAAAAGTGTTCCACATTCGTGTGGTGCGACTAAAGAAAGAATTTCTGTACTTGACTGCACGTCTGAAGTTGGGCTCAAGGGTAAATTGATGGACATTCCTAGGAGTACGCGTATTACGACTGAATTGTTTTAGGGGAAAAATGCAACTGGCTATTTCACTAGACAGGGCACTGTTTATAGAAAAAGCAATAAAATAGTGAAAGGCAAGAAACTTTACGACGGTGCTCAAGAAATTTAAATGTTTCTTTTATTGTCTAATGTTGGCTAACATTTTTTAAAGCTCTTTTTTGAATTTGTTCCAAGTGAGTTATAGGATCACCTGGTCAAATATGTGAGTTATACTCAAGTTTTGGCCAAATATACGCTTTATAGACTATAGCCAGATCAGAAGGGGTGAAAAATGTCTTGCATCTTCGAAGGAAACCTTAACACTTCGCAGCGTTCCTTGCAACGTCTAATATGTGGTTGTCCGTAATATACCTTCCTTGAACTTAGAGATGATGGGTTTCATCGATGCAAGTACCACTTAGTGGCATAGGAATTACGTTACATTACATTGAGTTTTTGAAAAACTCAACTCGACGTGACTGGTAACGGTTTTCTCTCTTGTTATTTGTGTCAGAGGTCTCGGATTACTTTCTTCAACGCCAGGTTGAATAGGATCCAAGCCAGACCATTCCGCATGCCCTTTTCAGAGTCCATTAAAGATGTTGATTGGTCTGAAGGACAGACCGGCTACTTTTACTTAGCCTGCTTATTTGGTCATGGTCAGCCAACAAATTTAATTTGGGATCTCAAATTCTCTCATGGCCTTATAAAGTTCTACCCTGGTTATGCTATCGCAGGCTCCTTTAAAATCTATAAAAAGATGATAAGTATGTTGGAATGTTAAACTCCTGACTTCTTCCATCAACTGCAACACATTGTCAATTTGGGGACTCTATGAGCAGGACACTGGTGCTCGTAACGACTAATTTTTTGGATGCTGTCATTTCTGTGATTCGTAAACCATTGTTATTATTATGAGAAAAAAAAGTTCCTGCGTCAATATGATTCTCCACTTTGAAGCTATTCAGATTAAACTTGTTTATAACGGGGATTCCTGGATAATTATTTGGCATTTCTTGCTGATATACTGATTATTCAGAAGTTCTTATTTCTGACAATATTTTGAAATATATGGCTTATTTTTAGAAATTATCCAATCTACAAAATAAATAAGACATTTAAAATTTATACTTAAAAAGTTATCTCCTATAGAAGTTGAAGTGAAAACTGGAACAAAATCACTGATGCCTTCCACAAAAGTTTACAATAAGCGCTTAAGGGTTTGAAAAAGCTGTCTGTAATAAACTTTGATGATTATAACTTTAGAACTCCTTGGTCGATTTCAGTTTATTGCTTGGAGTATTAATCTTCAAAGATTTCAAGCTATAAATCTCATATGTACGTTAAACAGCAGCAAAACAATAAACATGATTAATTTGCTTCCTTTCTTGGAATGGCATTGAATTGAGCAGTAAAGCTGCGAATAAAAGTCTGAGTGGTAGTGAGTAGGTTTTTGACATTAAAAACAAACGTTTTTTTTACTTGAAAGACTTTGTGAAAGGAGATTTTGGAATTGATGACTTAAAAATCGTTAAAAGGAAGCAATAAATACTTTTGTGATAATTTAGCTTCAAGTTTCAAAAGTAACCACGAATTAATTAAAGTCAAAGTGAATTCAATAACTTTGTTTAAAAAGTGTAGTTAAGACCGTTGACTATGAATTGTGACTCATTTCAGTCAGTAGCTATCAAAACTTTTGATTGATTTTCAAAAGCTTGTTAAGAAGTATGAAAACACAACGATTTGAAATGAAATATGGGAAGGTTGAGGATTTTGCAAAATCTAAATACATTTATACATCATGAAGCTATAAGCTTCTTGAGAAAAATAAAAACAAACAAAAACTGCGCTTTACCAAGCATGTTGGTCAATATTGACAAAATATCTTCTAGAAAACTACTCAAACCATATATATTTGAAACCATAGGAATATCAAAAAATGTTTTGGTTTCAAAACTACCTAACCTTAATTTTCTTATCTAGGGCAGGAAAAAAATAAAAAAAAAAGTGAAAACACGTAATATACTCAAAAGCTTCTGCTACCTTTTGCCCAAAATAAACTAACAAACCAAAAACTAAAGTCTTATCCGATTTAATTAGGCTTAAACAAATCTCTAAACCCATATTGTATCCCCAAAGGTTGTGGATTTTGCCTGCGTGAAACATGAAACAAAAAACCGACACCCACGCACGTCTCCTTTGTGCTGTGAAATAGGCTGGCTAATATTAATATGCCCTAATGGGGTTTTTGACATTTCTACAAGGCCTCATCAGGGATGGCAGCTAATCTCAGTTTTCAACTCTTCAAACAGACCTTTTCACACATAAAAACAGCTACACACATTAAAAACATCAGCAACACAATAAATGCTCCACATTAGAATGACAGAATACCGGATCCCATGTTTCATGTCCTTGACAGAAAGGATGATGTCAAAGGACATTGTTTGTTCGATTAAAATCTTCACAATAGTATTTGATTCGAGGACCAAATACAGACCAACACATTCACATATATATGTGGTTGTATATATATCCATAAAAATATCTTTCCTAACATCCACATCACGAAAAGAAACAAATCCAATGTTATGATAGACTCGTTTTATTTCTAAAAGTCAAATATATTTGCAAAGGTATTTCGAGCTTAAATGTTTTGCTGACCTTTTATTCGAGTTCTTTAAATTGATTCAAATCGAGTGGGACAGAATTATATGAGAACCCATATGAATGTTAAATCATTGCTGGAACTCCTCCAAGTGCCACACAGTGGGGTATGAAACTATAATATTTGATGTTTTATTATTTTAGATCATCTTCTTCCTACAAGCATATCAGGTATATTAAGAACAATGGGCCAGTCTCCTAGAACACGGACAAACTAGATGTTTATATAAAAAGCTCAGAAGAACTGAGAAAAGACTTCAAAGATAAAAAGGCAGTCTTTTTGAAAAACATATTGTAAGGACGGTGAGGGAAATCTGAATGAATTTTGAATGATCAGCTCATGGATTAAATGGAGACGCCATACTATCTCAAGAGGAAGACCTTATGCTACAACCACGAAGCATTCAGAAAATGTTAAGGGCGATTAATCGGTTCAAAAATAACAAAACCTTGGGACTCGGTGGAATATGTGCCAAGCTGATGCAACATAGAGGTCTAAAAGGGTAAAACTTTATAGACCGTTTATTGGTCTGATTATGACCAATGGTACAAGCCAAGTAAAAGTAGCCGGTTTTGTGTTCAGACCAATCAACATCCTTAGACAAGGGAATGGTCTGGCTTTCATCCTCTTCAACCCATGTATGGTGAAAGAAATACGCGTGGCTGCTAAGATGCAACAGTACCATCTTAAGCCTGTCTTAAAATCCAGAAATCTTACCATAAAATTAAGCTGTTGCAGTAGAAGATCCACATATGTGTGTCTTAATAGTACTCACATAAGGAAGTAGTCACATAAGGGGTTTTCCAATAAGATGTTTCATTTTGATATTAAAAAATGGGCACAACTGGATCGCACGTACTTGCTCTTATATGCCTAATTACATTGGAAATCAAGATCTTCACAGAAACAAGTAACAATTACGTTGAAAATAACACAGTTTGAATTTATGAAAAGTATCAAAACCACAATATTTAATTATTTTTAGTCAAAGTGAAGTACGCCATCACACGTTTTAAATAACGAATTTATGAAAAATGTATTTCAAAAATTCTAGAACCGGTTTTGATAAAATCCTGTTTTTTATTTTTAGTTTTTTGATTTTTTTTTTTTTTTGACATTTTGGTATGCAGTTTCTTAGAGTTTATTAATATACATGCAATTATTAAATTTAATTGTATTTTTTTTATTAGTTTTAACAAAATTTGACTTTTGAAAAATAAAATTTCAAAAATTAATTTTAATTAGAAAAAAAAAAGTTATTCAAAATGTTGATACGCAGACTTAATTTGGAAACATAGATCTACTCAAATATAAAATTTGACAGAAATCCAAATAGTCGTTACCGAGAAAGACCAAAATTAAAAAAAAGCAATATATAAAATATACCGTTAATAGACTTTTCCCGTAAATTTGTTTCTAATCAAATGATAGCCAATACCAACAAAAAATTCTCAAAAGTGTTTATGAAAATCGTTGGAGCCATTTTTGAGAAAAATAAGCTTTTCTTTAACGGTCATAAAGCAGGTGCCGTTATTTTTAGGCCTAAAAATAAAATTTCAGTTTCCCCTCTGGGGAATGCCAAAAGAATCACACACACCAAATTTGAAGATATTCGATAAGCCGTTTAGGCTGCAGCTACATACTGACAGACAGACAGACATTTTTTGTCAATCACTTTTCTAGACTTTTCTATGATCTTAATGTCATGTTTCATTGTTATCTCAATTTTTTTATATTCACCTAAACTTGCCTTATAGTCCCTATAATCGCAAGTAAAAACGAGCATTTTTAAAGAGAAATCAATGGGTGTTTATTTAAATGTAAAGAGGAAGGTATGCCATTAACAATGGAAAACGATATCAACCAAATGGCCGCTACGGCTACGGTTGCGGCACCATATTCTTTTCATGTCAAACATTTGCGGCTGTTATCACCTGTTCGAAAAATAACACGGTGAGAAAACGTTCCTTGCAAAATTGCGAATGTTTCGTTGCTTGTGTGGCACGTAGCGCCATCTTGTTGAGAATGAACGTCGTTTACATCAATATCTTCCAATTGCGTCCATAATAAAATCATTTATCATACCTCGGGTGCACAATCTATTCACCGTAACAGTTGCACCAGCTTCATTTTCGAATAAGTAAAATCCAATCACAAAGTCATGCCAGTCCAAAAACCGCAGAAAACAGTGACACGTTGAGGAGGAGCCTCTCCTTTTCAACAATCATGGAATGCCTAATTCCAAAGATCGACGATTAAATCAACAAACCCGGGTTTTTCTCAACACTAACGGCTACAGCAGCAATATTTTTAGTTGTTTTTGAGCGGCACAGGGTTTTGATTCTTCATATGACTTGTCCCAACAGCTCAAATTTTTTGCAGCAGTTTCACTATTTCCGGCCGAGAAGGTGCTTCACGACGACCAAAAAGTGCTCTAGTTTTGCGAGTTGTAACTGTAAATTTTTCACCATTTTTGTAGTGAATCTTAACAATTTTAATGCCAGTTGTTGAAGCGTGTTTCGTTTCATTTTTAGTAATGGCGTAGTTTTTACTTATCAAATGTCAAAAGATGACAGCTTTAAAATTGGCAACCGCCCAAAAGAAAAGAAACCTCTTATTAGCACTTTACATGGATCCTTAATATTACATTTGAATTACATAAGAAGTTAAAAATAAAAGTTAAAAATACTTACGTTTTTTTTATATAGGGCGAATGTTAAAAGCGCTAAGATCTTAATATAATAAATAAAATAATACATAATGTCCTTCGTTTATTTTATTTTTTAAAAATTCTAACAAAAAAATATTTCTTCCACACTTAACTGTCAAACACACCACTGTACTTCTCAAGAAGAAATTCACTTCACAAAATAATTCCATTCAAATTGATTTGAGCTTCAGAACATCCACAGCACAACTTTCCTATGTTTATAAATGATTTCAGGTTGTTCTGTGTTGCATTATTTGCATGTCATACTCCCTAAGTCGCCTGGAATCAATATGGAAATGACTCCAACGAGGAGCCGCACATTCTAGGCACAAATTTCCCACAAAAAAATGTTTCACGGCATTCATTGCATGATATTACAATAATTGTTCACATTCGTAAGCGTTTTTTTTTTTTTTTTTTTTTTTGAAATATCAAATTTCTTGACACTCTTATTACAATAATCCAGGGACACAACAAAAAACAGCTCCAAGTTGTTCGCTCCATCTTAACCGCCACAAACCACCACCACCCCCTCAATAAAGACCCTGAACGCCTGAACGAGTGTATTGTGATCCATAGAACCACTGTGGCTTGTTTTAACTGCATATTTATGAACATTTTGTCAAATAATTAATGTAAATTGCATTTACTTGAGGTTATTTTGCATAATTTCCATGTCGCCTTAAAACCTCAGCTCTTTCTGCAGACTAAATTGTTTGAATTATATAAGCAACTTAAAAACAGAATAAAAATGGAAAAAAAGAAGAGGACACTGTGAAAATTTCTATTTCAAAGTTCTGCCAGTGAGTGGAAATTAATTTTATTTTATTACCGAACTTTTACTTTCTGGATTCTGGAATATTTTTAAAGCACTTTGGCGTGGTCGGTGGTATTTGGTCGGCGGAAATTTTTCGCACTTAATTAAATATAATTCTGCTGTCCTGCGTCTGAAAATCAGTTTGGGTTGAATGGATGGATGTGGAGGGTTTTACAAGCGTTTAATAATTTCATTTGGTTCCTGCGAGTCGGAAAAGTTAAAAGCAACCGCGTTGTCCATCGAATGGTGCCGGTGGATGGCGTGGAAATGCCTCTAAAGAGATACACTCTGGACATGGTAAATTACACCTCTAATTTGGGATTAGGGAAATCGATTTTATTTGCCTACCTGAGCATTAAATTAACACACTCTGCAAACCCGAATGTAAATATTTATGAATCCTTCATGGCTTAACAGGTGGACCACAGTATCTATGATGGTAACTGTGATGAAAGGTATGGGTTTCGTAAAAGTAATTTTTGGTTTGGAACCTTGGAGGAGGATGATAGATATTTTAAAGAAGATATTATTCCAAGCAACGGTTCCTAAGGTACTTTCTTTGATGATGAATCTTATGTGGTATGGGATTCTAAAGGATTCGTTTTAAAATCTCGTTAAGGTTCTTTGATTACTAGCAACTTTAATTAAACTGCCAAAAATAACTGGAATCATGTAGATCTTCCAAAAAAAGGTCAACTCTTCAATGTTTTGAGAAAACTTGTACCTCAGTATGCTCATTGAATTTGAATCGAACATTTAATATTAATAAATTAAATGAAAAGGGCTTTTAAATAAATACATTGTTTGTGTTAATTATCTACAAAGATACATTTGTCAAATGCATGGCTATAGAAACTATTGAAGTGGACCTTAAAACGTCTATCAGGCAAATGTTAGAACAATATAATGATTTAAAGAGGCTCAACCCTGGTCGTTAAGTCTAGAGAACGTATTTTTTTTTTAAATAATTTTTTAAATGTTTTTTTTTTTTATATAAGTAACGCACAAGGGACAATTTGTTTCCCCTTCTATGTGTGTAAGTACACTGCGCGAGCATTAATATACTAGGGAGGGGAAGGACAGAAAGAGTCGATTAACATTGGATTTGAATGCTTGCAAATCAAAATCTTAAGGGAAAATATCGGCGGGTAAACTATTCCAAATTCGTGTTGTTCGGCTCTTTATTCTCTTTATTTTAAGGTAAGTCCGAAATTGGGCTCAAGGTTGAACTGATGAGCATTCCTTGCGAGACGAGTACTACGGGAGAAACATTTAAGGGCAGGAACGCAGATATGGATCATCAAATTCTTTTGCCCAGCGTTTTATGAATACAAGCATAGAGGAAGCTTTATTCACAATAAAATTAACATGCTGAAAACATTCAAAGACAACCAAATCCTTAAAACTGAAGACGCGAAAAAGTTTGTGCTGCGAAATATGGTAATCAAATGCACTTACAATACGTTTCCTATAAAAGGTAATCGTTTGGCATTTTACAGGGTTAAGAAAATTACCACTTTTTCTGCACCAAATACTAAGGCTACTGCAGAATAATGCGGTCATTGCTGGACTTAATAGTCTTAAAAATCTTCATTTCATCCGAGAAAATCTAAATTACACTTGATTGAATGCAAGAATTTACATCATTTATAGCCAAAATATGTAGTAGAGGACCAAGGTGGCTTCCTTGAGATACGCCAGAGTGGGCCACAAAGGAGTCTGAAAGACAATTTCTAAATTTTACCTGGTAGAATCTATTCTCAAGGTATGTGATTTGATCCAAGCCATGAAAAAGGCAGGAAACACAAAAGCTTTTAACTTGAACAACATTAATTCGTGACTTAGTTGGTCAAATTCTTGGAGAGGTCAGTATAAATGCAATTAACGTCATACCCTTTTCCTAATGTCATCATCATCAGTTCCTGAAACCCCGTTCGGGGCATAGGGCACCAACAAAACGTCTCCATCCTTCACGATCTGCAGCTAGATATTTTAACTGTGGCCACGTCTTTCTCTGGGAATTAGCTTCTGCTAGGACTGTTGATTTTCATTTTGTTCTTGGTCTTCCAACCCGCCATGAACCCTGAGGATTCCATTCAAAAGACTGCTTCGCAATATCATCGTTTGGTTTCCTCATGCATGACCAATCCATTGCCATTTGCGCTTTTTTATGTCGACGTCTAACCGCTTTTGACTTGTCCTGCGCCACAATTCCTGGTTAGATAAAGTGTGTGTTCAGCGGATCTTCAGGATGTGACGTAGACAGCGATTCACAAAAGCCTGCGATTTTCTCGAGATGGTAGCCGAGACTTTCCAGGTTTCGCAAGCATATAATAGCACGGATTTAACATTGGATTCGAAGAATCTTTACTTTGTGCGTAAGGAGACTTGACTGGATTTCCAAATTTGAGACAGAGAACCAAAGGCAACGCGGGCTTTATTTATTCTACTATTTACGTCCAGATCCTTACCACCGTTTGCTGATACGATACTTCCAAGGTAATTAAACTGTTCGACCTCTTGAACAGGCGTGTCATGCAGAATAACACGTTGTTGTGTGGGGCGGCCTGTTAGCAATATTTTTGTCTTTTTGCTATCTATTCTAAGACCACACGAGCCGTAGAGTTTGACACATCTCGTTCAGCCCACTGATGTTATTTGCCATGAGACATATATCGTCGGCATAGTCTAAATGGCTAAGCCTTTCATACGGTCTCCATTGAATGCCCTGCCTCTCCGTTGTACCAACGCTAGCCGTCAAAACATCATCTATGGCCAGTAGAAAAAGAATTGGCGATAGAACATCCCCTTGTCTCACACCCTGACGCACTTCGAAAGAGTCGGATAGCTGCCCATTGTGCAAAACGAAACACATTGCATTGTTGTAGGACTCCCTTATAATGGCAACAATTTTTGGTGGTATTCCTCTACCAAGAAATGATTTCCAAATACATTCGCGGTGAACTCGGTCAAAGGCCTTCTCTAAATCTACGAACATGAGGTAAAGCGGTGATTGAAACTCAGCAGACTGCTCAAGGACGATGCACAGAGTATTGATATGGTCAACGCTTGATGCCTCTTGAGTGTAGTCTCGATTCTAGCTTTAATCCGTTCGAGGATTAAAGTTGCCATTAACTTTGGAAAAACGGACAAAACGGTAATACCACGCCTATTGTTGCAATTCTTCAGATCACCTTTCTTTGGCAACTTAATAATCACTCCAACTTTCCAATCCCTGGGATAGGTTTCGTTTTCCCAAACAGTTTGTATCAGCGGATGCAAAATACTAGCTGCTGTAGCAAGATGGACATTTTTGTAACAATTTAACATTTGTGTTCATTTTGACTCCTTTAGAATGATGCGTTATTTTTCTGTCCAGTTTGTTTTTCATTTACAGTTTTCTTAAGCTGGTTTTAGTCTTGTGAATGGTATTCAAAAGAAGAGCAATTTTATCATGTGAAAACTATAAAAAAAAATATATAAAGTTATTCTTTTACTTCTCATTTTTTAAATCACCTATTCTATCAACAAACCTCCGTTTACTCCATTCAAAATGTAACTTCTGATATAATGATAAACCTAGAATTTAATAACAAAACATAAACTCCCGTATTACTTCGACGAAGAAACCATCCAAAAACTTTCTCGCTCCAGGAAACATGGAGTTCGAAAATCCTTAAAACGAAGACAAAAACACAGAAACACTTTCAAAACAAATACTACTGAAATCATTTTCAATCGATGGAGTCCCACAGCATGATGATATCTGGCAAAATATTATGTCTGTTGGCCACATACGACGTTGATTGCGAAAAGTTTCAGGCTCCCGCATCCTGATTACCCATTCTTTTTATCACCTCGAAGCAAAACTCCTTCCAGCCACCAAAACCACAAAAGCAAATTCCTTACCCAAAGCTTCAGATGCTGCCACATGCAAAGGTATGCCATTCAAGGTACTTTTATCATTATTATTACTCGAACATGAACATATAGCGGAATTATGTTACATTGTTCCTTTCAACAAACTTTTGCGGAACATTAGACACGTGTTGAATACAACTGCCATTTTACAAAACGTTGGCTTTGTTTTGGTGGATAACGCGCGGGCGGTTATCAATATTCATCCTAATACGGTGGAGGGAAGAAGGAGTCCTTTATAATTCACAAGTCATCGCGCCATGGCGAAACGGAGCTTCCTCCATAAACGGTTGTGCTGTAAGCTTCGCACAACGGCTTATAATCCTGCCTTTGTATGATGAAAATAGCTACTCGTACAATGTACCTGTCCTTTCCACTGTACAGCAGTGGCAAGGATACAGTGTGCACGCTTTTTATTTGGCAATAGAAACACGTATTTTAAGCACTATTTACGTTTATACTCATTGCAATCATCCTTTGTTGGATCATCGGGCTTTCTTTGTCTTAACTTTGCTCCACAAACGTATCTAGATACAAATAATATTTGCATCCAGGTGGAGTTCACTTCGACATAAAGAAGATGTGAGGTTTTATTGTCATTTCTTCATGCAAAAATCCTTCGTCATAGTCAGTCGTCAGTCGTCACGGTTGTACCTTTGCTACATCACACCCACAGGACTCGAGGAGTCGAGCACTCGGGATAAACTAAAACTTTCAACTTTGCCTCAAACACGAAACGAATGGAATTTGGTGAACTATTTTCCGAGTTTAAAAACTTGGATTGAATGGAAAAGTATGGGCGGTGGGTGGACGCGACGAACAGTATATTTGGAGTGACGGGTGGAGCACTGAGCGAGTGCGGAAAGCTGAAAGACGAAGAAGAAATAGGTCAATTTGAACTTGAAGGATGTTGGCACTTTTTATTTTGTATCCGCTCCTCTCACTTAAGCTGTAGCTCCTCCACAGCACAACATGCCTAGGAGCAGCCTTCATCCGTTTCAATATCACGTTTCAAAGCATCGATTTAATTTTCGTATCTTGAGGGAATTTTGCTATTTTGCAAGCAATTAAAAGAGGGGAGGATATTTTTTTTTTTCTTTTAGGTCTCTCCAGCCCTCCTCGCTCTATTGATGCTGTTAGTGTTGTTTTTTTTTGTGGCCTCCGTTTTTCTTTGGCTTAGAATCTTTCTGTTCAATATATCTAAAAGTTTGTGAACCTGGGATGTACATACGTACATATAGATATATCTGGTTCTTTATGTTTGTGGCTTAGAGTTTCTTGGCTTCTGGTAAAAACTTTAATTTGATAGTGTTGCAAGGAAGCTGTTTGTGGGTCGATTCCGAGGTAAAGTTCTAAAGTCAAAGTTTCAACGTGGTGTTTAACAAAAAGTTAATTAGATTTTAGTCATATTGGTTGCAGGCATCGTGCACGTCATCAATTAGAAAGCTGTTGAGATGTTTAGGTTAACCAAGTTCGAGGATTTGCTTAGAGCTGGCGGGTTTCTCGTAATAAACCAGAGATTGATTCGTCTGAAAAGTGTGATTTTATTCTAAAGTTGGTTTTACGTACACAGATGATGTGAGTTGTTTATAGCCACGAGAAACTTAGACGTGTCCGGAACTTAATTCTTTATATGCAGATATTTTGATCAACATTCTTTGATTGAATTACGTTAATTTGTAAATCTGAGTAACTTAAGTTGCAGTTTTTTTATTTCTGTACACGAAGTTGTTTAAACTCTTAAACTAATTCTCGTTTTATGGAAGTGGTGGTGTTTTAATACGGAAAACAAAGCAGAGTTGAAATTCAATGCCGGAACCCACTCGGGAGCATTTTTAAATAAAAACATCATCATACCCTATTCCGAAAACAAAATCCTTCTCCCAAAACAAGGAGATTATTGAAATTGAAAAACTTTTTTAAAACTAACCCTATCCACCTTACACAAAAGTTGTTGGCAAATACAATTGCAACATGTTGTAAGGAAATACGGTGTCATAATACTATTTCAAAATATATATTTACTGATTTCTTAAAATTAAATTTCAATAGAACTTTAAGAAACGAAATCGAAGCCAATGCAAAATTCAATCCTTTGTTTAAATTTTCTTTAAGCGAATTTTAGGAATTCCGGGGTAAGAAAAAATTGAGACTCCAAATTCAATAAGGGAGAAAAATATCACTCAAATCATTCTCGATGAGTACATCCGACATTTCAAAGAGGTTGAAGTTGAATTGAATTATCCCTTAACAACTGAGTTCACCCTAGTGATGAGTAGTTCTTCAAAGGAAATTTTTAACTCTCACAAGTTCAAGGGAATATACAAAATGGAATTCCTTAAAAGGACTGCTTGCCCCAAGGCTATGGTTAAGACAAGGCCATTAGGAAAAAAAGATCCCATTTTGCGAACAGTATTTTAGCGTTCTTTCAGAATTTCAAAATCTAAAGATGTGTTGAAAAAAATTATTTCAAATAAATTATTTTGCAACTTTGTTAAAAATGACATTCGAAAAAATATGCTTAGAATGCCATTGGAGGATTTGCAACATGACACACGTTAATGTGCAGAAATTTAAATGGTCCATTCATCACCAAAGTTGATGGGAGGCTGAGTTGTTGAGACGATAGACCTATCAAAACATAAGTATGTCATGTGGGTTTTTGAAAGGTGAAGAACTAAGTGGTTTGTTATGTGGCCAACAAATAAATTTTACTAAATGCTGGCAAGATAAATTAAAAGCTATTGACATTTTGGAAACAGTTTTCATATGAAGTAAATATATTCTGCAGAAATGTGGCAATCATTATTTTTAGAAGTAATGTTTTTGAATGCAATGCTGTGTCGAAAAAAAACTTGGAAGGCAAGCCAACATCTAAGAAATAAGTGGACAAGACTCATCAGTTTTTTTTTTAAGATTATATTTGTTGAAAAACTCAGTTGAAGTTGAGAATAAATTACTTATTATTAGAAAACTTCGTCATTATATCAAGTGAGTCTCTCCATATCTATCTTTCTTTATTTATATAAATGGATGTATGTATGTGTGTCCGGTATGGACTCCTAAGCCGCCCAACGGATTTTCATCAAATTTTCAGGGTAAATATAGATTTGATCAGGGATGGTTTCTGAGAAGGCTTAGGCATTAGGATAAAATAAAATAAAAAGTCTCATCCCGTGACCACGAAGTATGAAACTTCTTCGAAACGTCGGGTAGAAATAAATAAGAAAATATTTCTTATAACGCGGTAAGTTCCGAAAATAAAAAACTTTATCTAATATGAACATCGTCCGCGAAAATAAAAACCTAAAATCTCATAAAATAAAGAAATTTAGTTTTACATATCACATTAAATATACGTTTTTTCTTGGGCTTAGCAACGCGCACCGAGTACCGTTAGCTAAAAAAATATGGCGGAACACCTTTTAACTTCCCCGATTATAGGTCCTATAAGATTATAACATTCACTTCGATGCGAAGGTAAAGAAACATGTGTGAGTAAGTTGCTTGGCACATTCCTCAAAAACGATTTAAGCCAAAAATTGATTGAAAAACCATACAAATTATATGCAAAAAATTGTGAAGGAGATTTTGTATTAACGTTTACAATAATTTTATTGTAGACAGGAAAGAGTTGGCTAGAAACACATCAGTTGCATACGATAGATATAATGTTAATCACAAAAGTAAGTAAGTATTTATAAATTTAATAACATTAAAAAAATTAAAAAAAATTCTTCAATTAAGAGTGTATTTCGAACCAAAAAAGTAACATTTTAAATACAAATTTAAATAAATTTACAATAATTCGGCTTAAACTAAAAACAATAACAAATTCATGTCACAAAAGTAAGCAAGCAGTTCAAATAAACCTTGAATTAATAACGTTTATTTTGCACAGCTTATTGATTTAATACTTTGTTGTGTATCACTTGGCCTAAAGAACCGCCTTCATACGCGAAGGCACTGAGCTGACCAAATTTCACGTTACGTTTTGATCAACTTTCGACCATTCATCTTGAGGAACATGCTTTACAACACTTTTCGTCCTAGTCTCCATGTTTCCTTACTTGTCGGTCGAGATGCGCCCTTAAATGTTCAATGAAATTGGGCGGCTGTGGTATTGATTTGAGCTGAGTTTGGACATCATAAAGCAGCCTCAAATAGTCAAACCTATTCATCAAAGAATCTATAAACACTCAATTGCCGACACCAGATGCTGCCACACATACCTCCCCACTACATAACGTGTCCACCTCCTTGCTTTGGATCAAGTTCTGTTTTTTTTCCACACTTTATTGCGTCCGTCTGAGCCGTGGATGTTAAATCTGCTTCCATTGAAAAAAATAACTGTGTTCCAAAAATCTGCTTCCTCAAATTCATATGTTTTTACAAAAAGAAGGAGCTTTTGACGATTCACTCTACTTATAAAAAGTTTTTTCGTATGTTTCGACCATGATTCCCGGATTGGTAGACCACTCGTCGGATTGTTTGAGCATTGCAGGACTTACCTGTTTCATTTTTTCTTGCGATTATACATAGGTACTATAATTACGGTGACCATCCGTTCATTATTATTATGAACAGTTCACTATCTGAAGTAAAATGTTCATTATGAATTATGTTGTATTAAAAAACATAAAAATATTCATTATTTTAAAAGCTGTTCATTATTTGTTTAGTATTTTATTTAATTTTATTGAAACAAGGAGTCCTAAAGCTAGGACCGGTCCTAGTCCTTAAGGTAGTTGTTAGTACTGAAATCGATATCAAATCAGTCCTGATTTTATATAATAAAGATACTTATTTATTTTTTAGCGTTATTTATTTTGCCTAACATATAAGTACATAAATGTATAAAGTTTCTTCTGTAATATTCTGTCATATGTGTGTTATATTTTTTTTTATTGTGTTAATGGGTTAAAATATTTTTCTTTTTGTTCATTATTTTGAATTTAAAAATATGGTCACCGTAACTATAATGCAAGTTATGCATTCGTGCAAAAAAAAAATTGAGATAACAATCAAACATGACATTACGATGATAGAGAAACATATTTGAGTTACTGGCAAAATTCTGTCCGTCTTTCTGTCTGTCTGTCTGTACGGATGTATTTTGGACTGTAGCCTAAACGGTTGGGCCAATCGTCTTCAAATTTAAAACTTAAGGTTGTCCTCACATTCTACAGAGGACTTTTTTTCAATTTTTTTAGCTCAAAAATTATCGGTGTCTGTCATATAACCGTTATGTAAAAGCTTATTTTTCTCGAAAGCTCCAAGAATTTTTATGAAAAAAATCAGTGTACTACTTTATTATTTTTTTTTCGAAAACTTTTTTTTGTATTTTTAATAATTTTAAATTTTTTTTTTTATTTTGAAAAATCAATATTTTGAAAACAGGTAGGTGAATTCTTAATGTATGTTTTTTCTGTGCTTTAGTTTGTATTCTTAAATTATTTTTTTTAATTTTTTTTAAAATAGTTAAAAAAAAACCATTTTATTTAAAAACCGTTCCTACGATTTTCAACAAAAAAAATCATACTTTTTTACATTTCTTAAAGAATGGACGTTTAAATTATTTCACTCAATGCAATTTAACGTACTTTATTCGAATAATCTAAAGTCGAAAATCGAATTAATGCTTTGATGTTCTCTTACATTTTAATCTTTAATTTTTTTTTTACAATGTGACAGCACATATGAGGAAAATTAGGTGCGATCCAGTCACGTAATTTATTTATTTCTGCTGTTATCTTCGACGCTTTTATTTTGGGATTTATCTTCACTTTCCTTGTAATAATATGGCACTTTTGTACCTACGAGAACGTCCAGATCGAGAGTCATTTTTCAAGCGTCTAGTGGTATGGTCTAAGTGCTCCTAATTGTCAAAGTATGACCTTTTCGCGTAAGAGAACATCTAGTATTATCACTTATACAATGTCTCAACAAACTCTTTGTCAGGTTTCTACATTTCGTGACCTAGGTGTTTTATTTAGTTCTAACCTTGAATTTGATAAGCACCTCAACTCTATTAAAAGTAAAGCAAATTCCATGCTTGGATTTATTAAGAGGTGGGCTAAGGAATTCAATGATCCCTACGTAACACTATCTTTATACAAATGCTATGTTCGTCCCCATCTCGAGTATGCTTCTCAAATTTGGTCACCATTGTATGAAGTCCATAAATCTCGAATTGAGGCTATTCAGCATAGATTTATTCGCTTTGCTCTTAAATGGGAAGATCCATTTAATCTGCCCCCTTATGAGAATCGAATTCGGCTTCTGAATCTCCAATCCCTTTCTCACAGACGGGTCAGTAATGATCTTGTGTTTTTTCATCAATTGCTTTCTGGTCAAATTGATGCTCCTGAATTCCTTTCCTTGGTAGGTTTTAACTATCGGGGAGGCTCTTACCGATTGCGTAATAAAGAACTCTTGTATTGCCCCTACCATAGAACTAACTATGGCATGCATGAGCCATTAACTCGCATGAAAAGGTTGTATAATACCACTCACCTTCAAATTGATTTTAATTTGAACAAAAAGCAGTTGAAACAAAACTTAATAACCAGTGTTCCACGAGCATGACTTCTATTAGTTATATGTTTTATTTATCGTATTTTTATTTATTTTTAATTACTATTTATTGTAAACGTGTCTGTGAACCGTCTTTCTTTAAGTTTGTAAAAAATTTTATTTTGTTTTTTTTTTTTTTTTTTAATATTGTTCATTATTTTTTTTGTAGTAAATACATGAATTGCTAATTTTTTTTGTGTTTATTCTTCAGTCCTACGTTCTTTTTGTGTTGGTGTTGGGTAGTTTCTAACTGCCAACACCTGCATTCATGATGAAGAGCGTAAATAAGTTGCGTTCATATGAGTTTGCTCTAAACTTAGTACCACTTGACCTCTGAAATGCAAAAAAAATGGTACTTGGTTATCATTTTTTGTACGGTAGATGGACTTTGGTGCACAATTTTAACGATCTCGCTTTCTGATTTGTTTTCCAAATAGTGTTTAACTATCCTTTTTTTAAATCCAAGCTTAGATGGAGCCATTTATTTTGTTAAGCATCAATTAATCGTTAACTGAAAAAAAAATTATAGAAATGATACAAGAAAACCAAATACCAAAAAAATGATGATATAAACTTCAATATTGAATATTTAACATTCAAATACTGCAGGTGCTTACTTACTTTTGTGACATAGGAAATGCGATTTACTCAACAAACAGTGATGTTCTGTAAACTTTGCTTACCACATAATGTTTACATGCTAATCATAATTTTTAATGAATTTCTCCTAATATTCATAACGGTATTTCAATTTTTTATAGCATGTGCGACAGCATACAAATCAGGATCTCATTTTATTGCATCCAACTACAAAGGTATCGCAAAACTTAATTTCTTACCTTCTAACTAATAAGTTGGCAAACTAAAACTGAGCAAGCGAATCCAAAAAATATATGAATTAATTTATGACAAGAAAGTTGAGATTTTTTCTGAGAAATGATACCTCATCACAGGATTTTGTACAAGTGAACCCAAAGAATATAGAGTAGGCCAACAAACTTTTCACATGAGTAATAAATATAATAAAGTTCAATTTTGTTAATAACATTCCAGCTTATGTACAAAATTGACGGAAGAACTAAGAAAAGCAAGCAAAGTTCATAATTACCTTACCAATTTCTTTTAATTAAAGAGGAAAGAACATTGCTTAGTTTCGTATTGAAAAGGCTTTGAAATATCTTTTTAAATTAACTAAACGTGTGTATTTTTTCGAATTATTTTATCTAATTTAACAACCCTAACTAGTATCCAACCGTATTTAAATCATACACTTCAAAAGAACAAACTTACAAACTCATATGCATCAATTAGAGCAACTTAGTGCAATTCTGTGTTTTTTATTAAAAAAAAATTATAATCCATTTAAAAAATCTATGTATTTCCTTAACATAAAATTCCACATTTCAACGGTGTAATTTGAAGAGAACAGCAGGCGGAAGTATAATGCTTCCAGCATACTTTACATCTGCGATATTAAAAACTATCATCGCAGAATCCTACATTCGAATACTCTCTGGAGGGCTCTCCTGCAATTTCCTTTTAGAGACTTGGATTCTTCTAAAAAAAAAATCAATTCTATTTAATTTATGATCCAACGTCCCTTTGCTGTTGCTAGCTTTTTCCGTAAAGGGAATTTCTTCGATAATCATTTCCACCCGACTATAATAGTAGCCGCAGGAAGTGCAACATCGCTATCTAGAACTGCTCCCTTGCGCTCATTGTTTACCACCAGATACTGCACACATGTTGTCGGAGGCAATTAGCTAATTGTAGTTGCATACATTTCACGAGTCCCAAATTGCATCTAATTATTTATAATGTATTTGCCATCCATCATGTGATTGAGCTGGCTAACAAATGCGTAGTCGGCACGCATCCATATCTTTCAGTGTTCTATACTGCGGGCAGAAGCTAATAAAATGCTTCTCTGCTGTAGGCCGTACTTCTCTGATTACGACACGCTTCGGGATTGTATAATGCATGCCATGTATCTATATGCCTAAATTCATATCTATTTCAAATGTGCACCATACAGTTAAGTGCATGCCGCGCACAACTAAATGCATCCGCGAAGTACATATGTATCTACGGCCCGGACAGCCGACGGCTTAATTAACACCGATGTCGAATGCTTTGATCTCAATATCAAATGGCAAAGACCTTCTGGAAAACGCAATAAATAAAACGCTCATAAACGATTTATCCTTTTGTGTGAATGACTATGAGCCTGAGTCGGGACTCGGAGGAGGATCGTTATAAGTTCAGCAGCATAAGGGTGTTTGTTCATAAAGGCGTTTAATGTGCCTATGGCTTTGTATGCCTTCTGGAGTACAAAGAGAGAAGATACAGTGGCACAATGGAAACTGGCAGGAATCACTTATGAAAATCGAATGTGTTTTTATGAATCGCCTTGCGTGACGTCGCACGTCGACGTTAGATTCTTGAATCAAAAGATTCTCGGGGAGAGAAATAATTGGAGTGCTTCTGCAACATGTTGCTGAAGCATATGACAAAGTTTTTGTCTTTTTTATTCTTTTTTTCAACTTTTTTGATTGCATTTCCTTGGTTTACTAAGAGAACAAACGTCAAATTATAATTATTATTACGACATGGCTAATCTTTTCGTGTTGACACTTCAAAACGATAAACAAAAGTAGACAACCTTTCTCAAAACATCCAATGGCATGCGCGCTCTTAAATTGATTTTGAATCTTTCGTTGAGTTGGTCATATCAAGGTTTTAATTTTAATAAAAGTTCTCCAGAGGAGATGAAGCTGGGGAAAATTATGAGACAAAAAAGAAAACAACAACCAAAAGTTAGGTGTCGGAAGAGGATTCTCGAAAAATGTTTATGGCGTGGCCTTCTTCATCTCTCTGAAAATATGGTCAACTTCATCACAAAGTGAAATATTGAAATTGACTTTGCATAAAGTTCATAATAATGATTGAAAGCTGTGGAGATACATTTGAAAACATCAGCACAGACATCCACTTTGCCTTATCTCTTCTTCTGCAGGGTCACGTTTGTGGAGGCAATACTATTGGCAAATAGCAATATGTATTCTCTTTGCAAGTTAATAACAGTCTTTTGTGCAAATAGCCTTAACCTACTTTGAATGTGTGTATCTAAATATGTCTACCTAGCTATTTTTTTCAGCATTGAATGACGAACAATACGAGGCAAATTAATTTTAAATTGTTTTTACTGTGTATCTTTAAGTGCTGTAATGGTATAAATATTTTTGATTATTGTTAAATTTATAATATTTTAATTTTATAAATCAATTTAAGACGCATAGATATTCATACTTACTATAAGAAATATTTAAACAATAATTGGAACAGTTATGGAATTTTAATTTGTACATATTTCAGGAGTTGTGGAATGAACACGGTGGTATTTGATTGACTCCTAAAAAACTTCCAACTTCGAAATTGCTCTTTTTTTTTGGAAATTTCCAACTCTTTATGAAAGTAAAAGAAATCCCTAGATATGTACATACAAACGAATTTCTTCATGTTTCTTAAGGTTTTTAAGATTTTAATCAAGACAGGTTTTTCCAAAATAAATGTATTATATATGGGAATTCTACCTAGAAAATAAACTTTTTTGAGAATACAATTAACGTAAATAAATAAGTGCTGGTGTCCCACAAGGAATTATTCTGGTATCAGTATTGTTTTTGTGTTATACTCGAGAGATAGCCATTTTTTCTTACGATGCGGCCATACTTGCATCGTCTAGCTCTAGCTCATTCAAACAACCGAAAAGCTACAGAAAATTCTTAATAAAATAACAAACTGCAATGAAGTGTTTAAAGCGATTCTAAATCTACACATGTTCACTAACCAGAATTTTAAAAATCTATCATCGTTATAAACTCAGTACAAGTACCGTATGCTGTATGCTGTATGCATCCCCAAATTTGTAAATTTAAGCTGAGATTTTACCACTTACAGACTCTGTTCCATTTCTTGTCATAAGTCATAAAAAGGAACTCCATTCCAATACATACATACATACATAAACTCAGATTCGACAAGCAAGCCCACTATTTATATAGAGGAATGTATCCCAAATTAGGCTGCCCGCGATGGGATAACATTTATTGATACTGTAGCAGCCTACAATCTTTGATTGCTGCTGCGGTTGGCCCTTGAAAATAAGCTCACCAGCCATCAGTCTTCCAAACCGTTGGTCGCTTCAAACTATTCATTCGCCATCAGTTTAAAAGTATATATATATGTTATCCGGCTGCAATGTAGCGCTTCAACTTCTCCTGGAGCATAGGGCAGCAACAAGATCCTTCCATCTGTCCCGATTCGCCGCGACTGACCTTAGCTGTGGCCACGATTGAAAACCTTGAGATCGAGCTTCCCCCAAAACAGATGACCTCCAAGTTGTTTTCGGTCTTCCAATGCGTTTATTAGCCTGAGGATTCCATTCGAAGGATTGCTTCGCTATGTTGTCGTTAGGTTTCCTCAGTGCATGGCCTATCCAATGCCACTTCCGTTGTCTGATGTCGGCGTCGATTATTTTATGCAGATGAGATAAAATCAACTCTTTGTCCATTTGGAGCAAATTGTATTTCAAAATCGAATTCTTCGAGTTTGATCTTCCATCTTTGTAACTTACTGTTTGGTCCTTTTTGCATAAGGAAAAGCGGCTATTCCTAAACGCTTTATAAATTTTAGGCAGATCAGAAGGGGAAAAAAACTTCTTACACCGATACAGAAAACCCAAGTTCTTAGCAGCATTTTTAGCAATCATGAAGGACATGATTTCTGGAAAATTTAAACGAAATACTTATCATCAAAGATGAAATAAAAAATCATTTGAAATTTTATTAATCACTTAAAAATCACTAGTTAAAAACTAAACTATTGTGAATCAAAATCGAAATTGATTTCGCTAATAAGACGATTAAGTATTGCATAGTCCGCCCTATTGAAATCGTCACAAAAAATATCAGTTTCTATGAATTCTGGAACGTACATCATAAAACACTCATACACGACCATCATGGCGAATGGGAAGATTTTCAAAACCGCAAACCCAAGAGTAAATGATGGTCACTACGTGCCTCAGCCTTTCTTTCGTTTCGAACATCGCACAGTGACTTCCTCCATTTCTGTTGTATGATGAAGTGATCCATCAGGAGATTCCCACGTGATTTTATGACAGGTCTTGTGCGGAAATAAGGAACCCCCAATTACAAGTTGACGAGCGTTGCAGAAGTCGACAAGCATATCACCATTTTCGTTTCGTTGACCTAAGCCGTGCTTCCCCATAACGCGTCCAAGACCCAGGTTATCCGATCCGATTTTGGCATTGAAGTCCCAAATGATGATAATTATATCGCCCGCTGGAACACTGTTGTACACTGAATTCAGGTGAGTATAGAAAGAGGTCTTTTCGTCCGCTGATGCATCATTCGTTGGAGCGTAGCATTGAATTATGGTGACTTTTCGGATTTTAGAGCTAAACCTCGCCGTCATAATCCTCGCCGAAACCGGTTTCCACGAAATAAGGATAGATTCCTTAGTTAGCGTAATGCCCACACCGTTGAGTCTTGGACCTCTGCCTGCCTCCTCTTCGCCAGAATACAACATTCTCGTAAGTCCCGATTCTGCAGTATATTCAGCTCTTCCTCTCCATTTGGGTTTACTCACTCCCAGAATGCTGATGTTATGCCGCAGCATTTCACGTTCCACCTGTTCGTACCTTCCTGGTGCGTGCAGGGAGCAAACGTTCCATGCTCCAATCTTCGTTCGTGTTTTGTAGCCAAAAGTCCGTTTTGTTGAATCTGAAGGATTTCTTGATCCTGTTGCTGATTCGTTATTTGTGACGTCCCGATCGTCATTTGTACATGCAATTTGCCGCACCCCCAAATCCGATGTGCGGTTTACTACAGCCGGGGCCGTAGGAGGATTCACCAAAGTATGGTTACCCCTTGGGGAATCATTTTCATTCGTTGTCATCTTTCATGGAAAAATCTATTTTCGTCCCGCCGCTTAATGTTTTCCTGGATAAGGTTAATAACACGCTTAATCCAGGAGTTCGACAGCCACCACCAGCCCTTTGGATGGTCGAACACATACATAAAACAAAGCCGCCAACTGTGGGAAAACAGACGCCTTTTGTAGCCGCCCACTATGGGTACAGACGCCACCAGACTAACATACCGTTGACCGCAATCTACAGTTCTTCCGCCCTTAGGGAGATTTTATTCAACCCAAGGACAAGTCTGTGCCCTAACCAGCAAAGCTGGGTTGGCTGCTTATTCCGGCAGCTGTTCGGTCCCCTTGTGCGTAAGCTTTACCCGCTCTCTACCGCGAGGAGGTGCACATAGGGATTTTCCTTTCATTGAGCATAGGGCCACCGAGGTGGCGTTACCTAGAGCCCTCCAGTACTTTTGGAGAGCAGTTTAAAAGGCAGCATAGATATTTTGAACCTTTGTGCAGAAATTGTTTCCTGACATTTACCCCTACAAAACTAGGTATTTTTTCGAAATATGTATGGAAGACGAAAGCGAATGACACTCAAAATAGATAAGGATGTTTTTTTTTTTCAATGCACTCAGATTCAGATATGGTGCGGTGAGGTGACATTGTGCCAAGCGACATGACCCTTCGAAAGTGACATTGGACCGAATAAAAACATTTGTTATAATGTCGCTTCAGTAAAGCGTCATAATGCCAAATAAGTTTAAGAAATTATAAAAAATTTGGTTGGTTGAATGAGGTTGAACAAAATTCTATTTTTCGCAAGGATTTGAAAACTTTGCTGTACTCAACCTAGCATTTACTCCAAATAAAATAGTGAGCCCAATTAGGAGGTGTGCCGTGAACAAAACCCATATGAATTAACGCCATAATCCACGTATGGCATTATTTCACTTTTAAATGAGAACTAAACTGGTGTTAATTCGTTTTAGAAAGTGGCCTTAGTACTCATTTGAATGTAAATTAAACTCATTTGCAGCATTATCAATAATTTCAATTATAAATGTATATTGTCTTAAGAAATAAGGACAATATTTTTTAATAAATTGATAAACATGCACGTACTTGCTCATATGTGCGTTCACATAGTCGAATAAAATATAAAAAATAAGTAACATTAACGTTATCTGAACACTATCTGAACTTAAAAAAGTGTCAAAACCACATCACTTAACGGTTTTTAGTAAAAATGGATTACGCCATCACACGTCTTGTATAATAACGAATTTATGAAAAAAGTATTTCGAAAATTGTAGGACGGATTTTGATAAAATCCTGTTTTTTTTATTTTTAGTTTTTTTTTTTTTTTTTTTTGGTGTGCAGTTTATTAGAGCTAATTAATATAAATGTGATTATATAATTTAAAATATTTTTTTGATTAGTTTTAAAAGTATTTATTTTCAAAAATTAATTTTAGTTAGAAAAAATAATTTATTCAAAATTTTGATATGCAGAATTAATTTGGCTACCTAGATCTTCTCAAATACAAAATTTGACAGTAACCAAACGAGCCGTTGAGGAGAAAGCCAAAAATTAAATAAAACGTTATATGGAATGTACCGTTAATAGACTGTTCCCGTAAATTTAGTTCTAGTCAAATGAGAGCCAATACCAATAAAAAAAAATTCATCAAAATCGACTGCTTGCGTGAAATGAAACCAGCAAGATTCTATTTTAGCTTCAACGTTTTTATTGCTTTTTTTTAAATCTATTTCAAAATTTGTCTGAACAGTATCTGGCTTTAAATCAAATAAATTTGTTTTGAAATGAAAGGAAATGTCTAAAATGTGAAAGAATATAAGTAACCTGGTGCAAGGAGATAAATTCACACAAGTTGTATAGAAATACCTATTTCTCATCTACAAAGGTTGGGAGGAATTTCGCTTTTTTATGGAAACGTAGTATAGAAAATATGTAGAGAGCAGTAACTTCCAAAAACTAATAATGTGAGTTTCTTATATCAACATATATGTATGTATATAAAATTTATGGCGTAAATAACAACAAAACTGTTATATTGCACTAGCCGTGGTTTGGAGTTCAAAATCATTTTATGGCATTAGTTTACATTCGAATGTGAATTGATACCATAATGGCGTTAGTTCAAATTTAAGTGATGGCTTTAGTTCTCGTTTGAAAGGAAATTAAGGCCATAAGTGGATTATGGCGCTAAGTCGCATTTGAAAGTGGGCTTTGTTCATGCTACCCCTCTATACACATTCAATTGTTTATGGAATTTACATAACACATTCTCTTTGGAATAAAGTCGTTTAGAAAAATGTCACCTTCACATACATATTGAGTCTCGTTCTTTTTATATAATGAAAAGAATATACGAATGAGAAAAGCTATACCTCCCATAGTCACCTATGGTGCAATGCTAACCTGGCACATACAAATCAAGTACTTTAAACAGTGGTGAGTCTCGCATATATTTCGAATCGTAGAGCAATGACAACTTACTCTACCTTGAAAACTTTCCTGACTCCAAAACACATAGAATTCGTAAATGCTTATAAGGGAGCAATCGTGTATTTTGTCAATGCATCCTGTAGGACTTGAAAGTCCTTAAAGTAACATAGAGAGACTTTCTGTTTGCATTAACACCACTCCTTAACATCCCAAGAGGTTCAACTCCGAAAAACTCTGTGGAACAAAGTTGAAAAGCAAAAAAAAAAAAAAAAAGTGTTGAAATGCAATTCGGTCAGCTGCACTCTCATAAATTATTGCAACGGGTCGTGCATTAATGGATCAAGAACCGCTAAATAGGTTGGTTAAGACATTTTGTGGCTCGAACTGGAATTTCAGTATCTAGGGAAAATCCCTTAATAAAGTAAATGCAAGAAGTAAATATAAAGAACTTAAAGAACAGAATTACTCCAAGGATATAATATAGAAAGGGCATTTATTCCTTTTTTTTAATGATTAACACAGTGCGGGCGATAAGCAACATCAGAGAGGAAACTTTTATGTGGTGCGGGTTCAAGCAGAATGCAGTTACCCAAAATGAGCGTCACATGACTCCCATGGACATAAAACCATCTTAAAACTTAAGGCTGGGTGTACCTCAGACCAGAACTCAAAACTCAAGTAAACGTACTTGTATGTATTGGTGCACAAATAAAATTCTCTTTTTTCCGTGCTCTAAGCTCAAAGGTTCATTCAGACTTCAGATGAGGAGCTTGGACGTTTTAAAACGTAAATATTCCTTCTCTTCGTATCGCACAGAATATGAATCTGCACTTTTTTTCCTTGCGTTTATTTGTTTTCGATCCTCAGGAGCGATGACGATGCGACGAGAACGAAAAAATGAAATGCTGAATAAGACACTATCAATACAAAAAAAAATGGGCACGACTGGGTCGCACGTACTTGCTCCTATGAGCTTAACTATATTGGAGGGCAAGATCTTTGATTGAAACATTTACGTAGTGTCAAAACCACAACCTTTAACGATTTTTAGTAAATATGGAGTATGCCATCAAACGTCTTGTATAGTAATGAATTTATGAAAAAAGTATTTCGAAAATTTTAGGACGGATTTTGATAAATTCTTGTTTTTTTTTATTTGTAGTTTGTTAAATGATTTTTTTTTTTTTAATTTTGGGTATGCAATTTTTTAGACTTTATTAATATACATGTGATTATAAAATTTAAAATGTTTTTTTTTTATTAGTTTTAAAAATATTGATTAAAAAAAATTACTTGCTGTAGTCTTTTCCAAGTATGTATTTTATGATACATGTGCGTTTTTTGGCATAACTGTCATTGATTTATATTTTAATTATATAATTAAAAAAAAGTTATAACCTTATGTTTATTACGTATTTTCTGGAGAAAATTGAACCCAAGGTCAAAAAGTTTGCATAGGCAGAAAAAATGGAGCAGACTAAAAACTTAATATCTTAAAATTTGAAGCTATTTTTCAATTTAAAAATTGGACTGTTTTTATGGGTAATTTTTCAGTTTTATGGTACCCATTCAGATCTACGTATATGTTGTATACTACTTGTATCTGTCAAAAATCGTTGATCTAGTATATATATACATATGTAAAAGTATACCTACATATGTATATCGCTCATACTAAACACCAGAAAAATTATTTTATTTCCAAACTCCAAACAAAAACAATTTGTTTGCATAGAAAACGAAATGAACTTTTCCACCTTTCCTTCTTTGCGAAAAAAAATACAACTCCTCGCATGAGTGTGGCACCAAACGCCTTCCTTTTCTGTAAAATGGTCCATAAACCAAAAAAAAACTGTCACACCAAAAAAACAGACCCACAAAAAAACTTCCCACCGCAATCACCCTACCAATAATATTTATCCCTTCACCCATCCGTCAGTCTCAGTAGAATTGGAAATGACAAATAAGGCAACTAAAATCAGAGACTGAAAAACAAAAAATATCAGAACCAGCCATGAGGGAGACTAGAGAGTAGAAAGCAGAACATATGTAATAACAACAACAACAAAATAGAAGAGAACAAAGTAAAAGAGCAGAACAGCACCAAATTCTGCTGCGGAAATCGTTCGAACTACAAATTTATTTGTGTGCGTTAGCAATGAACTTTCTATGGGAAAAACGCAAATTAGACCATTTTTTAAAAATTAATATAAAAAAAATTTTTTATTGTTACATACATTTTCTAAGCCAATGTAAAAAGATAAAATGTTGAAAAAAAAATAAAAAAATAAAATCAAATTTATTAGAACGTTACTTTCTTTATAAATTCAATCGATATTTTAGCTTTTTTAATCAGTGATTAGTGTGTTAAAAAACCAATACTTTTTAAAAAAAACTATAGTTTTACTCCCAAGCTTGAAAACTCAGCTTTCAGATAAAATTAAGAAAAAAATTCAACTTCGAAAACTAAAGAAAACATTTACAAAGATTTGAAAAATAACAACAAAAATCAATTTTTTTAAGTTTTTTTTTTGTTTAAAACCGAAAAAAATAAAAATATTTGTTTTATAATATTTTTTTCTGTAAATATTTGAGTTGGTCTTTTTGTTTATTTTCATTTTAATGAATTATATTGAAAATTGAAGAAGTGACACCTGTTCAAACACGGTAGAATCGAGAGAAATGCATCTGATTCGATAAATTTTTTTTTCATTAAAAAATAAGTTAATTAAAAAAAAATTATTTTACTCCCGGTATTGACTCAATTTAGTTCTAAAACAAAAATAAAAAAAATTAAAAAATTAAAATTACTAAGAAAAAAACCCCAAGATTTAAGATTAGAGAAAAAGAACGATAAATTTATATCTTATATACAATTTTGGAAAATAAGAAATTATTATAATAAACGTTTTAAGTCTTGTATGTTAGCTAAATATTAAAATTTATTTCGTTAAAATATCTTTTAAAATAAAAAAGTTGTCCGCCAATTTATTAACAAACATCAATTTTTGTCCATGTACACCCAGCCTTAACGTTATTTTCTGTAGTACCTTCTTTAAAGATATATACAAATTTGAACATCTAAATTCACATTGCCTTTAATCAAAAAAAAAAAAATTGTCATTGTGTTGCAATTATGACAATATTGATATGACTATAAGAATTAGTAAAAAAAAAAATTGGTAACAATTCCCCGTCCTGGTGGTTTATTTTTACCTTTTCGAATAAAAGACTAAGTCTTACTTGCACATCGAATTGAAATAAATTGAAATTGAAAGTTTCTTCTTTGAATATGTCAATATCAGAAAAATGTCCTGTAAAGATTAAGACCGTTTAATTCTAATGCCAGATGGATACACATAATGTTCATATCTATAGTAATTTAATTTAAATGTATTATTAACATAGTTACCTCATAGTATTTACTAGATATAGTTGGGCCAAATAGATGGCGCTGTTGTCAAGATCCTGAAAATGTATTGTACGCCATTTGGGTAATCTTGTAAGCTTTTAAATATTTTTTTAGTCTTTGAGGCTAATTAATTAATTATAGCTTTTATATTGTATGAAAAACAGTGTTAAAATTATATTAAAATAAATTGGAAAAAAATTGATGAAGATGAGAAAAAGATTGCATTCTAACATTATTGTGAATCAATTATTGAAACCTAAATTTTATTGCGTTTTTCAGTTAGTTATTTAAAATTGAAAAAGAAAGTGAAAAAAGGAAAAAACAGTCATATTGACAAGGCGAGATTATAGGTTTTGGATTATAGGAAAATGACTTATACTGGCCAGAAAATAATATCACAAAATATTTAAATAGGTGCAAAACAAGGTTGCGGTTTTCTTTAAAAATAAAAAGGAGTTGCCGATGCATATTGGTTTTAAAGTTCTGAATATCATAATGGGAGGGGAAAACAGAGTTTGGTAAAAGATTCCTCTGTAGTTGACTGTACGACCAAAATTGGACTCAAAGGTAAATTGGTGGGCATTCCTGGAAGCGCGATTATTACGGTAAAACTGTTGAAGGGGAGGAATGCAACTGGCTATTTCTCTAGAACATTGACCGTAGAAATAACGGTAGAAAAGAGGGAGACAGACACAAATTTTTTTAATAGAAATACATTCTTTACCACTATTTAATTGATCTAAATAATTTTCTGTTTATTTGCTTGCAATTTATCCAATAAAGGTATTGCTGGGGGATCGCGTCATTCAAAATCACAATTCGATCTTTTATTTTTAATTTATAAAAGTGGCTACCAGATGATAGTCGGCTTCATTTCCACCCTTCTGAACCAACAATTATCTACTGTAATTGATAAGTTCCCGCAGTTGCTTGATGAATATAGTATTTAACACTAAGATGGTATTCCATGCACATGTCAAGGATGTCCTTACTTAGAAGGTTCGTAGTTCCGTATCCAATGCCACCAAAGCAGTCATCATAATCCTCGTAAGGCTTCGTTAGTGCAGCCTCGTATCTTCGTAAGGCAAAGCAAAGATGTTGCAAGATGCATCCCCATACCTTGCTTAATGTTTATCCAAGAGGTTTTAGCCAATACAGTACTTATTTTACTAATAATTTAGAATGGATTTTTATAAAGGGGTTTTCGTATCCAGTCCACTTTAATCTTATAAACTCTGCCAAAATAAGCTTATTTTATGAGCTGTTAAAGATACATTCAGCCGCGTATCAAAGAGACCCCCAATATTAAGGCTCCTGGAAGACAAAAACCAAGGTGTGCTAAGAAATGTTCATTGAGATAATCATGTTTAAAACTACGTCCTACCAACCAAAATAACCGCAACTGCAATCTGATACTATGCGTTAGCGTACTTTTTGGTAAGAGAGATTTCTCTCTTATTTGAGAAATTTCGACAGTTTTCATTTTTTACACAAAAAGTATGCAAACAAAACTAATATTTTTCAAGTTTTAAGACCAGATAAACTATATTCTTCCTTATTTTAAATTTAAATAAAACAAAGTGTGTATGAGATACCATCAAATTATTTTATTCGTTTGAAAGGCCTGTCGATACCATTATGTGTGAAATATAACATCGTTTAAATGTCCGCCGCGCCTTCTCTTGGTGGCGCGCAACGGAAGTGTCATATTTTCTATGGCGCATAAATCAGTATGAATTTGACCGACGGCATTGGTTATGTTGGCTTTGAGGGCCGCTGTGGTTTGTGGCCTATTTGCATAGACCTCCGAATTAAGAAGAAAAAGCCTAATGGGGTCAAATCACACGATCTCGGTGGCCAGTTCAAATCGCCTCCACGTGAGATGACCATGCCCTCAAATCGCTCGTGCAAAATGAACAATGTGGGATGACTAGATGGAACGTAGCGTCTTCCTGTTGAAACCAGATGTCGTTGGTATCCATATCATCCAACGCAGGCTAAAAGAAGTTGGTAATCATCGCCCTATGATTAGCGCTCGTCGTTGACGGTGATTATTTCGTTATCAGAGAAATATGGAACGATGACGCCACCAGCCCAAAATCCACACCAAACAGTGACTTTATCCGGATGCATTGGACGCTCTTGGATCTCATGTGGCTTGGTATCGTCCCAAATTCTACAACTTTGTTTATTCAAGTGCCTTCCGATGTATCCAGAAATGGGCCTCATCGCTTGAAGATGATTTTCGATGAAAATTAGGGCTAAATGCTTTAGAGTCCATTCAGCGAACACACGTCGTTGTATATGGTCGTTTACAGTCAGCTCCTGGGTCAGTTGAATATTGTACGGGTGCAAGCGCAAGTCAAGACGCAAAATTCGCCAAGTTGTGGTCTGCGAAACACCGAGTTCTTGTGAGCGATGTAAGATCGACTGCCTCGGATTCTCCTGCACACTCTAACGTACGGCGGGGATTTTTTCGGCAGATCTTGCTTTTCGTCGGGTGTTGGTTGATTTATCAAAATCACGCCGATAATAGATTCAATAGAAACTCCAATTATAATTAAATAGTAAACGTAATTTTACTTTTCAATTGACATTAACAAAGCCGAGATTGACAAATTCGAATTTATTAACCGAGTTAAAAATATGTGCAAGCATAATGTCGGATAGAAACCGACATCAAAACAAAATCCAAAAATAAACTACGAAAACCCTTTTTGTCAATCTACACTCTTTGGATTTATATTCTCCCAAACCCAATAGAACCCATATCAAAGTGATGAAAGCTTTAAAAAGGTATGACTTCGCCCACCGCCCGCCTTTCCAGCAAAATAAAAACTATCCCACAGGATAAATCGTTCACAAAAAGAGGAAAAACCAGAGTTCAGTTGAGTGTAGCAATTTTTATTATACGCACATTAATCAGAACTATAACACCACGTCACCATGCTTAGTGTGTCGTTACATCATTCTGACACAAGGTTCCTGTCAGCTGCAAAGGAGGGGGAGTAACCTCGACCCGTGTACCCAAATAATGTTTGCCTTTCTACTGTTCCCAGAAAAACAGCCACAAAAACAATTATTTGCGATTATATTCACACTCTAAAAATGTTTGCTTGTTTACAGTGTTTTAGCAAATACACATATATGACATCCTAGAAGTAATGGCAACCATTTAAGGGAATTTGCAAATTTTACACAAATTTATCACAAGCAACGGGAATGCTCTGCATGTGTGTGTATGTGTATTTAAAATTTATATAAAAAAATTATCCCCACATGAAAGGGGGTATACTGTGACTGTGAGTATATTGATTCCCAAGGTACACCCGATACCGAGGCTGTAAACATGCCTTTCATCTTGAAATTTACGAGTATAATCATCAAATATTCTTATTCAATTTTGGTTTTGACACGACAAATAAAAAAAAAAACCATTAGGTTGAATGGAAAAAGGAAAAGTGGCGGGAAACGCCAATGGTATTCTTTTGGATAAACATAAGATTTAAGGGCGTCATCCCTGGCTAAGTTACTTTCTATTATACCTACTTTTGCTTGGAATCTGAATCTGACTTACAAACGCCCAAATCTTGGGAAACAAGCTTAAAAGCCCTGTCTATAGGTACAGGTAAGCCATAGGAGATGAGATAATGTATGTTTATTTGTTGACGGCATTCCCAGTGTAACGTTATATTTTGAATTTGTGTAATGCGTGAGGGCAAAGGCGAAAGGACGGGCTGGGAGCTGGAGTTACTCTCAGCCTCCCAGGATAATCTCTTATTCAATTACTGTTTCAGGCAATTCCACTTCAAATAAATAAAAGATGATCACCAAAAAATGTTCCCGGATGTGCAGACTGTTTGTGCTTTTTTCGTCCTTCGGCATATATAATTGTATAAAATTAAAGCGATGTTTATCTTCGAGAGGGGGATGGGATAAGATGGGATGTCGTGTAAGAGCAAATTACCCTAGGAGATTGTGTCCTTAAATGACCAGGTTTTTTTGTTTGTGTGTGTGTTTTTTTTATTATGTTGATCATGGGCACGTGCCTGTTTGGTATAATTATATCAAACTGCTTGGTCAACAGAATTGGCTCATAACACTCACACCTCCAGTCAACAGGATGAACACTACACTCGTGTTTCTTGCCTTAGAAAAGGTCGTTTAAGATACTATGGACAACTACATGAAGGTTGTTTTAGTCAGATGTATGAACATGTTGTTGTGGGTGGTGATTTATTTATAGATCAGGTAGATACTTATTCGCCTCGTTTCAAGTCAATTATAAGACTTCCTGTCTTTTATGCTTGGTTTTCAAATAGTGCAGATTCTTAGAACTATTATAACTCCGGAACTTCTTAATATTATGTGGACATACATATACATACAAATGAATTTCATTGATTGCCTTTTTACTTGCAATTATTAGGATTATATATAAAAATATAAAAAATTGAGATAACAATCAAACATGACATTACGGTCATAGGGAGTTCTAAAAAAGTTACTGCCTGTCTGTCTATCTGTCTGCCTGTCGGTATATATAACGAGCTGCAGCCTAAACGGCTTAAGCGATTATCCTCAAATTTGGTGTGTGTGATTCGTTTGGCATTCCCCAGAGGGGAAATTCAAATTTTATTTTTAGGCCTACAAGTAACGTTACCTACTTAGGAAAAGCTTATTTTTTCTCAAAAATGGCTCAAACGATTTTGATGAACATTTTTGAGAATTTTTTTATATATATTATATTATAATTTACGGTAAGGGTCAATTAACGGTACCTTTCATGTAACGGTTTTTTTAATTTTTGGTTTTCTCGGTAACGGCTCTTTAGATTTCTATCAAATTTTACATGTGAGAAGATCTAGGTAGCCAAATTTCTGCATATCAAAATTCTGAATAATTTTTTTTTCTAATTAAAATTAATTTTTTAATTTTTTTTTTGAAATATCAATACTTATCAGAAAAAAAAATATTTTAAATTTTATAATCAAATGCATATTAATAAACTCTAAAAAACTTCATACCAAAATTAAAAATCAAAAAAATAAAAATTAAAAACAGCATTTTATCAAAATCCGTCCTACAATTTTCAAACTACTTTTTTTATAAATTCGTAATTATACAAGACGTGTGATGGATGGCATACTCCATTCTTACTAAAAAACCGTTAATTTTTGTGATTTTGACACTATTTTTAAGTTCAAAACGTGTTATTTTTGTACGTAAATGTTACTTGTTTCGATCAAATATCGAATACGATTAAGCACATGAGAGCAAGTACGTGCGACCCAGTCGTGATCATTTTTTTTTGTATATTTGAGTAGCCTACTAATTTTTATTCGAAACGCATTTTGTAAAATTTTGTAATATCGAAATAGAAACATTGATCGATTTTGTACACTGTGGCGTATACGTATTTTTTATGAATATGTTCTAATTGCTTCGCAAAGAAAGAACGATGTTTGGTATAATTTTGAAGAAAAACTTTCTGAATACACACAAAACCCTCGCGACAACATATAAAATACTTTTGTAATTTTGTTCGATTTCACAAACACGCGGGTACTTCTTTATAATTATTTCCATATAATTGAAGCTACAATATACATGGTACCTACATCTATTACGAAATATTTATTTTAATAGAAAAGTCCGCTAAATACTTGGGTTAACTAGGAACCGAGAGATACATTTTGATGTTGAACATGTAAAGGATGATTTGCAGAATTTCTAACAATAATCTAAGACATAGTCCCAAGGTGGTTTATTGGTTAGTGTGTCGGACTGCTAAGCGAATGAGTCTGGGTTCGAATGCAGCTCATAGCCACCTTCTTTTCCGGCGTACTGCCTCTTGCGAGGAACTGACAAAACCTCCAAGAGTAAAATTTGTCTCGAAAAAGTGCATCTCATGTAGCCGTTCGGACTCGCCGGTAAACTATAGGTCCCTTCCATTCTTGCAGATTAACAACACACACACAGGAATGGTTGAAAGTATTAGTCACTAGGCTTTGGCTCCTTAAGGAGCTCTTGCGCCAGTAAATTTATTTAATTTATTATTTTAATCTAAGACGTGCTGGTTGAAAATATTTAAGATTAAATAAATGCTTCACTTAGAATGATTATCATCATCATCATCGGCGCAAACAACCGGGATCCTTACAACTGCTAGCAAGATTGGCTAGAAGGTCTATAAACAGATGGTGTACCTTGATGTCAAATTCTAGGAATTTCTCCAGGATCCAGGCGCAATGTACAAATTTGGTGGATCGCAGATTTCCCAAGTCTAAAACCGGCTTGGTATGGATCTGTCTAGGTTGACTGGACCAGGTCGATAATTGGCGGGATAGTGGACGTCATCGCCATTCAACAACTGGTTTAAATAGTCTTTCCAGATGGTAAACATCGATTGCATATCTACTACAGTGTTTCTATTCTCTTCTTTGCAGGGCCCAGGACAGCTAGTGAAACCTGATGTTGACTGCTTCACTCTTCTGTAAAAGTATAACACCTCCTTTCTGAAATACCTCCGCATCATAACATCTGCACGACTTCACGTTGCTGGTGATCTATTTTCTTTCTTTTGAGTGAGCGTTTCTCATTTTTTCTTTGCCTAACGTAGAGCTTATATGCTGATCTACTTCTTTCTCTTTTGTACGCCTCTATTTTGGCTTTGTTTGCCTGAGCACATTTGGAGTCAGTCCAGGGATTTCTCGGAGGTGGTTGTGAAAAGCCCAGCACCTCTGACTCTGCCGTTTCTTATTGCTTGCTGACATACATGCCAGTCTTCGGGCGTCATATCGTCATTCGGGAGATTTATCGCTAGCTCAAAAGGGATGTGCGTCAGCATTAGGCCTGTGGCAGCCGCTTTATTGAACATTGAATTTCCTCTGCGTGCTTGTTGATCGCTTAATAGCTTCCATTGATATGCGTACTTGCTCCTCGGAACGTACGCATGTTCAGAAAGCTAAAGGTATGTCTTCGGTCAATCGCAACATGATCGATTTGGTTGCAGGTTCAACCATCCCGTGACCGCGATGCGATGTGCCCTTATGAATGTAAGGAAGGAGAAACGCCTGGTGCTAAGCACCATATTTTGTATAAATCGATATAAGCCTGAGTTCGTTTCCGGAGGGTGTTTCATGCAGGCTGTACATTCCGATTGTATTACCGAAGATGTTCTCCTTCCCAAATTTTGCGTTAAGGTCATCGAATTGGATTTTAATGTCATGTTTGGCGCACTGCTTGTACGTTTGGCAAGAAGCTCGTTGGTAATGTTGTCTTTCTCTTCTGTAGGGGCATGGGCACTAAACGCTTAGATAATGGAATTTGGCCTTGATACGGATCGTCGTAAATCTCTCGGTAACTTCGCAAAAGCTTAAGACTTTTTTGTCGAATTTTACCTGCGACAGCAAAAACACATACAAGCAATGGCAAATTCTCATGAAGGTGGCATTTCCCATAGTATAAACCGCAATTTCTAGTTTTTTCTCAGGCCCGGTCTATCCCATCGCATCTCCTAGTATGCCGTAACATCAGTTTTGAAACTAGCGAGGGTCTTGGCTAGCTGTTCAGCTTTGCGCGGCCTGTTTATTGTGGGCCTGTTCCATATGCACACACATAAATTGTTGTCCGTTTTTCGTTTGCGGGGGGCATATCTATTTATTTTTCATCATAATAAATTCTTATATGATCGGCTTGTGAAGCCTTGCTCATGAGTTTGTACCCAACCTGGTTATTGAACTCACAATGTCTGGATAAGCAAGCAAAAACCTTATCTACTGTACCATTGCCACCTGCATAGGCAAGTTATTAAAAAAGAATGAATTTGAAAATTTGTCAGTCTTGGAATTAAATTTTCTAGCAATCGATATTCTTAAATTTTTGATACGCAATTTATTTTAGTTTTATGAAGGCGGAAAATATATTCCTTTTTTTTTTTTTTTAATTCCGGATTAAAGCAGAAGGCTTAATTTGTCTTTGCTATGGCGGACTTCAAGCCAAAGTTATAAAGTTCTGGCTGAAATAATCGCAGTTGTTTTTGCTGACAAAACAGCAAAATTATTCATAAAGAGGGATCTTTAATATAATTCTAAATAACGTCTGTTTTTATGCCATTCAAGATTAATTTTCAATCGATAAAGAAATGATGTGTAAATTTATTATTTCGATGGTTGAATTTTTCTGCATCACCAGGTTATTTGGGATGGTCTAAGGTACTCACAGGAGCTGATATTAATAAACTCCTGACTTATACTCTCCTTGGTTGGTGTGGGCGTGGGCGTTCTGAATTTTCACAAGCAGAAGGAACTAAAATTTACAGCTGAATCCGAGTGGATACATAAATTCCACATGTTTTGGAAAAAAGTTTACTCTTCCTCATAAGGAAGAAATGATTACGTTTTAGAATTATACACCGCAACTTCGAAATATTTTTATAATTTGCTCATTTTCAATTATAATCAAAATATGTTAAAGGCATTTTAAACTACACTTTTAATATAGATGAACACAGCGGGAGCTTAGAAAAAGGAAGAGTTTAAAGGAGTTGCCGATGCACTTTTGTTTTAAACTTCTGAACACCGTAATGGGATTGAAAAATAGAGTTAGGCAAAACATTCAACATGCAAGTTGTACGGCTGGAGAAGGAATCTCTGTACATAACAGAACAACCGAAGTTAGATTCGAAGCTACATTGGGTCACTTTAGGGTTAAATTGTTTAAGGGAATGCAACTGAAAATTTTTCAAGAACATTGATGATAGAAATAACGTTGAAAACACGATGTCTTATTCCCCATCTAATAATGCTATAAAAGTCAGAATTTTAATGAGCTTAAGATAAGTTGCGTTGAAGTTCCACTGCAAAGAGCATTCAACATGCAAGTTGTACGGCCGAAGAAGGAAACTCTGTACATAACAGAACAACAGAAGTTAGATTCGAGGCTACATTGGGTCACATTAGGGTTAAATTGTTTAAGGGGAGGAATGCAACTGAACATTTTTCAAGAACATTGATGATAGAAATAAGGTTGAAAACACGATGTCTTAGTCCCCATCTAATAATGCTATAAAAATCTGAATTTTAATGAGCTAAATATAAGTTGCGTTGAAGTTCCACTGCAAAGAGCAGGGTTATAAGCCCAAAAACGGATATGAATATTTATTTCTATTGACGTCAGCTGAGCCGTTTAGTAAATTTCAAGTTTCAGACAGGAGATCATTTATAAAAACAAAATCGGACACAGGACAGATCCTTGGGGCAAACCAGCATTTATTTCGAAGGTATAAGACTTTTGAACAGTACAAATAAAATTTGTATTAAACTCTCAAAATGTAGTTTTTTAACCAGTGAACTGAGTAACATCGATTCCAAAAGCACGCTTTTAGTATAAGTAAGTCTGCCAGACTCTATTAAATGCTTTAAATATCAAATTCATCCAATACTTTAGGAAGAAGGGACGTAAGTGCAATCCTTAGTCTTAAGCCTTTAACTAGTGGTGGTTAAGCCAACCAAGGATGCAACCTCAAGTATAAGGATTGTAATTCACACAGCATGATTCCAAAACCGGCATTTTGTATAGGATGAGTTCGTAAAACATTCATAAAAATATGAAGATCCTCCAACAGTTCAAAAAGCGTTTATTCACTTGAGATAAAATTTGACTTGCCAATTCTAATATTGCTCCAAAAAGAAAAAATATCTCTTATTTAAAAATAGTTTTATTTTTGTTTTTAATTTATTATTTTAATGATAATATTAAAAAGAAATATTACAATTTTTATTTTCGTTTTTTTTTCAATTTTATAAAAAACAATATAAATATTTTTAAGACATTTTTTAATATCTATACTATCCAAAACCTTTGAAATATAATTGTTTCTTTTTATTCAAAATAACTCTTTTTAAAAAGGGTAGGTAAAAATGGCCCAAAGAGTTTTGATTATCCTAACTTTGAACACAAAATTGAATTTTATTAATAAATAATTACAGTAAATTGATAGGAAAAATAATAAATACAAAACGCCTTATAGTCTTGTTCTTACAAAAAAATACTTTTTATTGACGCGTTTCGGCTACTTTGCCATCATCTAAATCAACTGATTCTGGCAAAGTAGCCGATACGCGTCAATAAAAAGTATTTTTTTTTAAAGAACAAGACTATAAGGCGTTTTGTATTTATTATTTTTCCTATTAATTGAAGTCTTGTTGGGGGAACTCCATTTATTTTTTTAATAAATTGATAATAAAGCAACAAGTATTCACTTCGCTTTTTTTCCTTTTTTGCCTCCTTTCTTCGTTTTCTTTTTAAAAGGACCAAGACACATGCGCACCATCAACCCTCTCCACCATGCCTGGATTCTTACTGCCGACTCTATCCGTTGCATCTGCAATTGATGCAAGCGATTCTGTTCCGCCTTTTGCTCCAAATACTCCGCGATAAATGTCTTACGCTTGCAGAAAATTTCCCAATGTTTCTCATATGTCTTAGTGACTTCCTTGATTTTATTTTCTTTTTCCGTAATACTCATTTGCAAATCGGACAAATCCTTAGCGTATTTTTCCTTCCACATTTCTATCAATTCTCCGTATTTTTCAAACTGATTTCTTGAGAAAGCTTGAAAATCGAATATCACCCGTTCTTCTGTCCTAGCTTTAGCAATAAAATCAGCAGAACTCCTTTCAAGGACATCTTCGTCCTTCTCTCCCACAATGACAGCTTGTGTGAATCTGGTGTACTCCCACTTCCTAACCAACTCATATTCTAATTCATTCACCTTGCTTATAATACGCCAATCTGATTTTAAGTTGCCCAAAGTTTCACTTGACCTCAAAAGTTTCCCCTCTGCCTCGGACTTAAATTCGGATAGCCTGGACTTGAGATTCCTTAAAACCGATGTACTTGAACTGTGGTCCTGAATTACTTTTTGCTCCAGGCTATTTTTTGCAATCTGCTGATTAATAGTTGCATGAAGTATTTGAATGGTCCCTGTGTTTTGCAGTTCTTCCATGGTATCCTTATAAATACAAATAAGCTTCTTTAGTTCGTTGTTTAGTTTAATTTCGTTGAGTGTTGCGATGGGTAAATTACTTTTTCCAAACTCAATGGATTTCTTTTCCGGTTTGTTTGTGTCCTTTTCCTGGAATGTCCTAGTACTTGACCGAAGATGTTTGCCGTGACTCAGAACAATGAGCTCATTAAGGGTTAATGTAAGAGCAGTGGAAACCGCATCCGGCAAAAAAGTGTCCATCCTTCCTGCAGGCAATGACTTACGGAACTAAACTGAACAAAAAACTGCACATTTTCTAGGTAAGGATAACGATTTAACAATTTGGTTGCCAAGGCTTGGAACAAAACACTGAAGAGTTAAAATGATTATATCGACAATGCAATAAAGGGGTCGACTTAAGATTGCTTATGGTTAAGTGAAACTCTTGGAATTATCTAATTCTTCGAGATGAACAATAAAAACAGTTGAGGGACTTTAGCAACAATTAAAGTGTATTTGTTTAAGAAAGATTAACAAAGTTTGCGGAAGGAGAAAAAATAATTCCAGGGTGGCGAGGGATGGATAACTTAAATCTCCTCATAACTTTGCATTTATTTTAATAACATTTTATGAATATTTTAAAAATTCTTGCGGCTTGAGCTCAAGCTATTTTTATGATTGTGCTAATGGAAATTATGTGTCATTGTCCCATTTTTGTAATTCTGTTGACTGGATGTCTGTTTTAAGCGATTTGGAACTTACAAATGCAATAAATTTATTTATCCCTAAAAAAAGAATGAGAAATCTTATTAAGCCCCCGTGGTTTAACAAAGAATTGATTAATTCAGAAAATCAATTTTATAAATAAATAAAATGGAAAGTATTTCTGGCTTCAAAAGCGGTATGACCATCTTAATCAGTTCCTTTACAAGCATTATATATTCAAAGTAGAATCTAGTCTGAAAAGCAATCCCAAACATTTCTGGAGTTTTATAAAAAGCAAGAAAAAATCAACAGGTATTCCTAAGATAATGCGGTATTTAGATGTTACATCATCTGATCTACCAACAATTTGCAATCTTTTCGCCCAATTTTTCCAATCGGTCTATGTGATTTCTTCCAACAATACAACATTTGTTGCAAATGAGTTCTCAAAATCATTAGATATAAAAAGTCCTATTATATCTGTTGAAGAAGTATTCGATGAGTTACTATTGCTGACCTCAGATAAAAATCATGGATTTGATGGTTTTCCTCCTATAGTCCTCGAAAATTCTGCAAAAGCAATTGCTCTCCCACTTAGCATTGTATTTAATCGTTCTATTGAGTCAGGCATATTTCTCGATTGTTGGAAAAGTTCTTTTATTACTCCGATTCACAAAGCAGGTTCCAAACATGATATAAGTAACTATCGCCCTATATGCAAATTATCAACTATACCAAAATTTTTCAAAAAATTGGTGAATAAAAAGCTTATGCATTCACTGAAAGAAGAAATATCTCCAATGCAACACGGTTTTGTAAGCGGTAGATCTACCAGCACAAATCTCGTCATTTTTTTTTAAATTTTGTGCTGAATGCACTTGAAAAAGGATCCCAGTGCGACGTAATATATACAGATTTTGCCAAGGCGTTCGATAGGGTCGACCACCATATCTTACATGAAAAGCCTCGAAGATATGGTTTTCATTCTAATTTACTAAAATGGATTGAATCGTATCTATGTAAACGAACACAGTTTGTTAGAATTAACGATAGCATTTCAGATACCATACAAGTTACATCAGGTGTCCCACAAGGTAGTCACCTGGGACCTTTACTGTTTCTGTTATTTGTTAACGACATTCCTGATACATTGATTCATTCTCAATGTCTTATGTTTGCTGATGACGTTAAGCTATATTGTACCGTGAAAAAACCATCTGACTGCTTAAAGCTGCAAAACGATTTGTTTAATCTTTCTGTCTGGTGTTAAAATAACAACTTACATCTGAATGTATCCAAGTGTCAAAGTCTATCGTTCTATCGCCGTTCATGCCCTATTCATTTTGATTATTCCTTAGGAGATACTAAACTTGCTAAAATATATGAAATTAAAGACTTAGGAGTAATATTCGACACTAAGTTTTGCTTTAATAGTCACATTGACTATATTGTCTCTAAATCAAGCTCTTTGTTAGGATTTATCATGAGAAACTCGAAAGAATTTAAGGATCCTTTTACTTTAAAATGTTTATTTTTCTCCTACGTAAGAACAATTCTGGAACACGCCTGTATAATATGAAACCCGTTCTACTATGTTAATTCAAATAGAATAGAAAGAATTCAAATACGGCTTTGCAGAAAATTATTTTATATTTTACGGTGGAATATACCTCGTCCTTCATATCAAAGTCGATGCTTGCTTTTTGGGCTTAGAACTCTTGAAATACGACGACAATACTTTGATATAATGTTTGTGAGAGATATTATAGCTTATAAAAAAAATTGTCCGCATTTACTGAGTATGCTAGGATTAAACTGCCCGTCGTATGCTTTTAGAGCCTTTGATACATTTCGTATACCATATCACAGAGTAAATTATGGATTGAATGAGCCTATCACGCGCTGCTTAAGACAGGCAAATGCAGTTTCAAATAATGAATCCATTGATTTTTTCAAATTTTACAAAAGAGATGTTTTTAAAACTCATTTGTTTTCCGTTTTGAGCTCTGGAACTTAGATACAAAATTGCAGTTCTTATTTTATTTTAATAATTTTATTAGATTTTAAGTTTTGTTAAGTAGTCTGTAAGAGCATTGTAATCCAATTGATGAATAAATAAATTAATAATAATCGGTACCGTAAAAAAGAGGAAACTTTTCAAGATTAAATAAGTAAGTTAAAGCTTCATTGGAAAACGTAAGGAATGCACAAGAAAAGAGTTTACGTGCCAAAGCTTTTCAGGAAGAAAAACACATTGAAAATTCATGCTCCTTGTTTAAGATTTCATAACACAACTTGATAGCTGTAATCAAAGATTATTTTCCTCTTTTTTAAAGTATGTGCCTGGAAGGTGGAAAAAACATTCTTTTTTTTAGCGCAACTGGAGATTGCATGACACTAGTAAGGATGGAATTAATTTTTTTCTTTACATAGATGTCGGTTAACATCCAGGTTAAAGCAAGCTAGGAGAACTTTTAATATAAAAGAAAGGCAACGTGGATCGATTTGAATCTCACCGATAGTTCTAAGCATGGATATATCTATTAACAACTTGCATTGTCAAACGAAAGACTTTTCAGAAACCAAGCGGACGTGAAGAAGGAGAAAATAATACAAATGTGTTCCAAGATTTGTCTACAAGGAGACTCTCCTTGTTGGTCACCTTGCAAAAGCCAACCTTCTCACCAGCCACGCCGGTTCTTCTTTACAATGTTTGCTAACAATCTTCTTTCGCACTCGTATTGTTACAAGAGTTTGAAAAGATTTCGTACTCCCAAATCTTCTAGCTTGGATAGTATCCCTAACGTTGTTCCTAAGATCTGTTCTTCTACTCATACCAGATGTTAATGAAAATTCTGCATATTATTTGGATTGTTTCCGACACTAACGATGCAAGAAATTTGTCTTCCATTCTGACCTGGTTTTCCCGCTATTCATTTGAGTCAAATGGATGGTATTCAAAGAAAATCTAGTAAAATTAATTGAAATAGAAACATTTGAAACAGAAACTTTGCTTTATAGAAATTAATCTATTGACAATAGCTAGCTGCATTTCTTTTCTTAAGCATATCATGTATCGGGTTTTTCAACAGGGACGCTACCAAAGTAGAGCGACAGAGACAGCAAACGACGCCATATTTTTTGCCACTCTTTTGAGATTTATCTTCAGTAAGGTTTGACATTTCATGATGAAAAGATATACGAGCCAACAATGAGTCAAAATTATTAAAATTTACTACCGAAATTCGGAGTCAGTTAAGAGCACTACGTCCAATTTATGGTCGTCATAATCGTCCTAGCATATCAACAATTGAGCGTCTAGTGGAAAAATTTGAATCCACAGGCACAGTACAAAATGTTCCCGTGCCAATGAGACAAAGAAGTGCCCGTAGTGTCGAGTCGAGAATATTGCTGCCGCTGAGACTTTAGTTGCAGAAAGCCCAAATGTGTCTTACACGTCGTTCTCAAGCGTTGGGCATCTCTGTGACGTCGTTGTGGCGAATTTTGCGAAAAGATTTTGTCCTATATCCTTACAAGATTAAATTGACACTAGAACTGAAGCCGCTTGACCACCAGAAGCGTCGTACGTTCGTGAATTGGGCTGAGCAACAACTTGAAAATGATTCGGCTATTCATCGAAAAATCATCTTCAGCGATGAGGCTCATTTCTGGCTAAATGGGTTCGTCAATAAACAAAATATGCGGTATTGGTCAGGCAGCAATCCACACGTACTCCATGAGTCATCATTGCATCCCGAAAAAATTACGGTTTAGTGTGGTTTATGGGCCGGTGGCGTCATTGGGCCGTAGTTCTTCCGTGATGATCAAGACCGGCACGTTACTGTGAATGGCGATCGCTACCGTTCAATGATAACCGAATATTTTTGGCCCCAATTGGATGATATGGACTTGGTGGACATGTGGTTCCAACAGGACGGCACCAATAGCCAGCCAATAACAGCGAATGTCACAATCAATTTATTGGAAACCAAGTTAGGAGAACGTGTTATCTCACGACATGGTCCAGTCGCTTGGCCACCTCGGTCGTGCGATTTGACGCCGTTAGACTTTTTTCTGTGGGGCTACAAGTCTATGGTCTATGCCAACAAGCCAGCGACGATTGATGAAATTGAAAAATAACGGTAACTGCCATATGACCTTTTAGGAAAAGCTTATTTTTCTCGAAGACGGCTCCAACGATTTTGATGAAATTTTTTGAGAATTTTTTTGTTTGTATTGGTAAAACCAAATTTATGGGAAAAGTCTGTTAACGGTACGGCTCTTTGGATTTCTGTCAAATTGTGAATTTGAAGAGATGCGTGCGACCCAGTCGTGCCCATTTTTTACTAATGTATTTACTACACCTCATCCAACATTGCAGTTGTTTTGTACATTTAATACTTTTATTTTGTGCGCTTGTTTTCAGCATTTCACGTAGAATGCTGAGTCAATTTATTCTGAGCACGTAAAGCATGTTCCGATCATACTCTAAACAAAAAAAAATACTACTCGTAAGAACGCTCTTAGCATGATGACATATATTTCTAACTAGCTTAACCACCCGGCGTTCCTCGGGTATACCATACATTTTCGAAAAAACCACCCCGGCGTAGCGCCACCTAGTAATCCAAATAATCTTATTTATGTCATGTTATTATATACATTCCATCGTTAAATTCCAATAAGCAGTCAAGTAAGTGTCAGAGTTGAGGTGTCAGATGAGGTCATAATAATTGTCGGTTAAAGGAGAAGAAAAAGGAGTTCACTTTTTAATACCGCGCTTTGAATGTGTTTCTTATTCTCCCCAAATTTATGTAACTTGAGACGAGTTCTGAGAAAATCATGAAAAAGGAAATTGATGTGAAAATTGATACGATTGAAGTTCAAGGCACAAGTTTAAAAGATTCGACTTTTTTAAACTTTTTTTCCTATTCTTTCAACGAAAACAACTGTATGTGGATTCATATTCATACAGTTCTACATGTCTTTTTGTTGTTGGAGCCTCCCGGGCACACCCAATTTTTGCCAACCCCAATAATTGTTACATAATAAAAAAAAATCTGTCTACACGGTTTTAATCAATTATACCTACACATATCAATATCAATTAAAAAAAAAAAATCTCTTCAAAATTTTGTCAACAACTGTTGTTCCTACTACTTTCTACCAAGTGAAGCAAAAATTAAGCTGCAAATTTAATTTTTTTCCATATTGGTTACTTTCCGATTTCCCAATCTCTAAGCGGATAAAAATGACTCACCTCAGGATATCAAATGAAAACCGTTTATTCGGATTAAACTATAATTATTTAAATTAAAATTCTTCAGAAAAACAGGATTCGATTATATTTTGTAATTTTTTTTCTTTTTCATAATTGTGGTTATTATCAATTACATAGGTTTGTGCAAATATTGATTTTTGTTTGTGTTCTAAAAATCTTTCATAAAATGTTCTTCCAATTTGTCACAATAGTTGCATTGCACGGAGCATGATTTTGTTAATTTTTTAGTTTTTTGTTTGAGTAATTTGGCTTTATTGTTATTTGTTTTGAATGATATCTTTATGTTCATTTACTTAAATTCATATATTAGTGTTTGTGGGAGTAAATTAGTGTATTCAATAGCTATATTGGCGGATAAAAAAAATTTAATATGGGGGCTAAAAACGGTACCTCGAATAGGATCGGTTTATTTTCTTCGGCTTTCTCGAAAACTGGTGATCCGATTACTATCAAAATGGATATTCAAGAAGATGTAACTTAAGTAATTTCGCATTAATTTTTTTTTTTTTTTGAAAACTTTTTTTGTGTTTTTAAAAATTTGAAAAAAGTGTAGATGAATTTTTTTTAAATTTATGTTATTTTTGTGCTTAAATTTATATTCTTAAATGATTTTTTTTAATTTTTTTTTTGAAAAGTGTAAAAAAACCGTTTTATTTAAAAACCGTTAAAATGGCGTTAAAATTATTTCACTCAATACAATTTAACGTACTTTATTCGAACAATCAAAAGTCAGAAAAATCGAATAAATGCTTTGCTGTTAACTTTAATTGTCTTAAATTTTATTCTACAATGTCACCGCACATATAAGCAAGTACGTGCAATCCAGTCGTGCAATTTATTTTTTTATGTGATAGTTTGTATTTTAGTTGATTCTTGTATTTTGGGCGTATGTTTTTTTTTTATAATTAACGCGCGCACAAGGGACTATTTGTTTCCTTTTTAATGTAGAACATTCTGGGTTAGCATTAGGAAGATAGGAGGTGTCGATTAACATTGGTTTTGAATGTTTGCAAATCAAAATGGCAAGGGAAAATCTCACCGGGTAAACTATTCCAAATTCGTGTTGTTCGGCTAAAAAACGAATTTCTATGTTTGACGGTACATCCGAAATTGGGCTCAAGGGTGAACTGATGAGCATTCCTTGCGAGATGAGTATTACGGGAGAAACTTTTAAGGGGAGGAATGCAGCTGGCTACTTCGAGTGAACATTTTTTGTAAAAGAAACGATAAAATAAGGAAAGACATGAAACATTGCGTCGGTGTACGAGGGGGGCAATTGTTTCAGCGGCAGTTCTATTTCCTATCAATCTTCACGCTCGATTTTGTATTCTATCAAGCAGGTGAAGCGATGTTTGCGAAGCACCTGCCCAGAGGTGGGAGTTATACTCGAGTTCAGGGCGTATAAACGCTTTATAAATTGTAGCCAGATCAGATGGGGAAATATACTTCTTACACCGATACAGAAAACCTAAGCACCTAGCAGCATTCTTAGCGATTTCAAATATATGGTCGTTCCAACGGAGGTCGTCGTTGACACACATACCGAGTACTGAGGGCTTTTCGGTTTCTTCTATGTAAGTGCCATTCATGGACAATGGCATTGGGGGTATGTTTAGCTTTAACGACAGAAGACAGCATTGAGTTTTCGAAGCATTAAACTCCACACGATTCCTATTACCCCATTTGACAATGCTGTATAAATCGGAGTTTGATGAGCTTGACATACGGCACAGTTGCAATTGTACGTCCGAAGACGAAGGACGTGAATTATCGAACGAATATGAAAAGCTGAGGGTAGAGTCGTCACCAAAACAGTTAAGTGGATTAGAAGTAACAGATAGAAGATCATTTATAAAAATGAGGAAAAGAGTCGGAGATAGAACAGAGCCCTGGGGTACACCAGCATTTATTTTGTGGGAATCAGACTTGAATCCGTCCAAAACAACTTGTATTGAACGGTCCAGAAGATAGCTTCTAATCCAACGAACAAGAGTATTATCGATTCCAAAAGCACGCATTTTCGATAAGAGAGCTTCATGCCAAACTCTATCAAATGTTTTGGAGATATCAAGAGCAATAATCTTACTTTCACCAAAGCGATGTAAGGATTTGTTCCACTTTTCGGTGAGATATGCCATCAGATCACCAGTGGAATGGTTGCTGCGGAAGCCATACTGACGGTCATGGAGAAGCTTTCGATCTTCGAGATATTCCTTAAGCTGACGGGTAATCAGTGTTTCCATGATCTTAGAAAGAAGGGATGTCAGTTCTATGGGTTGGTAGGAGGAGGGGGAGCATGGGTCACCTTTCTTAGGGACAGGCTGGACTAATGCTGTTTTCCATCTTCAAGGAAAGATTCCAAAAGATTAGGAGTGCTGGAAAAGCATACGCAGTGGCTTCAGGAGAATGGGGGGCCAACGGATTTGTGTATATCGAGATCTTTGAGAACTCTTGCTACTGTACGAGTGCGGAAAAAAATATGTGCCATGGAAAAATTTAAATTCTCAAGTACAGGAGGGGCAACGTTGCTATGCGGCAGCGTGGAGCTGGCGGCGAGTAATTTTGCCTTCTCTGAAGAGTAGACAATATTTTTGTCATTAGCGATGAGCGTTGGGACCGAAGATGTTGAGGAGTTTTTAATATTTTTTACAAATGACCAAAAATTTGTACTGCCTTTGGGACATTGCAGAATTTTTACCGTTATTTTTGGTACTTTATTCGAAAAATCAAAAGTCACAAAAACCGAATAAATGCTTTGATGTTAAATTTAATTTTCTTAAATTTTATTCTACAATGTGACCCCACATATGAGCAAGTACGTGCGATCCATGCAATTTACTTTTGTATGTAAACGTTTGTATTTTAGTTAATTCTTGTTTTTTGTGCGTATGTTGCTAGCATTGTTTTTATTTTATTTTTACAAACAACTAAAACCTGCACTTACGATGAGCCTCTGACTGAATCTAAGCTTAGGTACTACAACTTAGAATCTGAATTGTTAAAAAAGGCACAGACTACCAATTTTTTGTAAAGCAGATCCGTAATGCGTTTACTTTTTGAGTATATTGATGAAGGTTGAGTCATGTATATTTCGGCCTCATTACCTTTGTGCAGTACTCTTTTCCAAAAGCCAAAAACCACAGAAATGAAAACCATTGCAATGCTATTACCAATGGTCCTGCATCCGTCCGTGTATTTAAGCCTTCGTCTGCCCCTTCAGTTTTTTCAAGGTATTAAAAATAATATCATAATGGTTCCAGCCCAGGTATTGTCAATTGCATCAACTCTTGGATTTATCTTGTTTCTTGCAGCATCTTCAATGCTTTGCCTAAAATACCAAGCAGAACTTCTCAACGTTGTATGGACACGGAAAAAAATAATATTATGCGTTCTAATGTTCCGGAGAAAGTGATCGAATTTAGCTCAATAGCAGCAACAAACTAGGTTTAAAGAGTGAGAGGGTGTAAATTCTACTTTAGGGTTTATATCTTTTAGTCTTTGCTGCAATCTTGTATATTTTGCAGCCCTTGTATAGGGTGCAGCGTTCATTAGATTTTCTTGTGAAGCAACGCAAGGAATGTCATTTACTTACTTAAATAAATTCGTTGGACTGAAAAAAAATCCGTTTTGTAAATGTTAGATATATATGTTACTGAAAAAACTGTTTTCCAGGTAAAACTAGTTTTGCCTGGGCAGAACTAGTTTTGCCTAAGTACATTAGGTTGAACTATTTATTTGGAGTTTCGATCTTAAGCTCATAGAGGCCGGACGTCAGGTCGAGGTGCGCGAATAAATAATTACACAAAAGCCAAAAAAAAAAATTATTCCGCATTGTTATCGCGAGTGATAAAAAAATAATATTACACACTCGTTTGAGAAATTGGCAAAAACCCCTCGCGTGTGCTGTAAAGAAAAAAACAATATCCACTCGTGTCGTTGGAAGACGATAAGATGCCCATTCGCACTGTGGAAGAAAAAAAAAAAAAAAAATAATACACACTTGCATAACAAATCAAATTATCCTCCTATCTGTCCCAACCCTTTGTGCTTAGCTTAACTGCCTCTTTCTTATCTACTGTAGGCATCGTATGCTTGCGGTAAATGGATAAGGGCATCTGAGTTTGTCCTATTGTGCTGAATATTTAAATTGATTTTTTGTATGCAAGCTGTCTTATGGGCATAACACCTAAGACAGTTTGTTTATTACAGAGATTAATTTGGATTTTCACTGCATGGTTCGACTTAGTGAGAATTGTGTTTTGTGTGTAAGTATTTTGAAATGGTAAGTGATTTTTGTGTCGTGTATTCCAATGTTCGTGGTATAAGAAAGAATTTCTTTCACCTGTACGTCTACTCTGTTCAATACAGGCCAGCTGTTTTGGCATTAAGTGAAACCCAGGTTGGAGTAAATACTGATTTATCAGAGTTTGCTCTACATGGGTATAGCTTGGTGCCATTACTCTTTTCCCATCATGGTCTATGTTAGGAATGATATTGCTTGCCAGAGCCTTCCCCAATATAGGCAATGTTCCAACACGGACTTTAACTTCTTGTGGCTCAAATTCACTGTCCGCAAGCATGTCATTCATTATTGTTTTATTTACAGGAGTCCAAATCTCGACAGCAATTCCACTTGTAACGAGTTTGATGCGCTGTCTGATTCCATCTCGAAAATTGTTTCCCTTTGTCCTCGCACTGAAATCGTTATTACGGGCGATTTCAATGTACACAATTCCAATTGGCTCCGCTATTCTGGTCAGACAACACCCGAAGGAAGGTATGTCGAGCTCTTTGCCGGGTTACATCACCTTACCCAACTGATCGATGTGCCAACGCGTATACCGGATGTTGCTGGGCAAGCCGCCCATACTCTTGACTTGTTTCTTACTTCTCACCCTGATAAATATACCATTAGTGTAACTTCTCCATTTGGCACTTCAGACCATTGTGTTATTTCAGCTAATTTCTCATCCTCCACCCATCCAGTTAACGAAAAACCACCCACCAGGACCGTTTGGCAATACGAGAAAGCCAACTGGGACGGCCTGAATATTTTTTTCCGAAACTTTAACTGGTCACTATGCTTCCTCGATAGTGACATTGATGCCAGTGCTGAAATGATCACAAATGTGATTCTTCTAGGGATGCGTGCTTTTATTCCTAACAGAGTAAAAAGCATTAAACCTAAAGAAAAATCTTGGTTTAATTCTGAGTGTAAAGAAGCTATCAGGCTCAAAGAAGTAAGTTTCCGTTCTTACAAAGCCAACCCTACAGAGAAAAATCGGAAAAAGCACAAACAAGCAAGAAACTCATGCAACTCCGTTATTGAAAGAACCAAATTTTTGCATGACCAAAAATTACGGCAAAAAATTCTGCAGTGTCCCAAAGGCAGTAAAAATTTTTGGTCATTTGTAAAAAATATTAAAAACTCCTCAACATCTTCGGTTCCAACGCTCATCGACAGTAACAAACCAATTGTTTACTCTTCAGAGACGGCAAACTTGCTCGCCGCCCATTTCGCTGCTAGCTCCACGCTGCCGCATAGCAACGTTGCCCCTCCTGTACTTGAGAATGTAAATTTTTTCATGGGACAGATTTTTTTCCGCACTCGTACAGTAGCAAGAGTTCTCAAAGATCTCGATATACACAAATCCGCTGGCCCGGATGGTATACCCCCGATTCTTCTGAAGAGGTGTTCTTCCACACTGGCAAAACCACTGCGTAAGCTTTTCCATCGCTCCTACACTTCTGGAATCTTTCCTAGAAGATGGAAAACAGCATTTGTCCAGCCTGTCCCTAAGAAAGGTGACCCATCCTCCCCCTCCTCCTACCGACCCATAGCACTGACATCCCTTCTTTCTAAGGTCATGGAAACACTGATTAACCGTCAGCTTAAGGAATATCTCGAAGATCGTAAGCTTCTCCATGACCGTCAGTATGGCTTCCGGAGCAACCGTTCCACTGGTGATCTGATGGCATATCTCACCGAACAGTGGAACAAATCTTTACATCGCTTTGGTGAAAGTAAGATTATTGCTCTTGATATCTCCAAGGCATTTGATAGAGTTTGGCATGAAGCTCTCTTATCGAAAATGCGTGCTTTTGGGATTGATAATACTCTTGTTCGTTGGATTAGAAGCTATCTTCTGGACCGTTCAATACAAGTTGTATTGGACGGATTCAAGTCTGATTCCCATAAAATAAATGCTGGTGTGCCCCAGGGCTCTGTTCTATCTCCGACTCTTTTCCTAATTTTTATAAATGATCTTCTGTCTGTTACTTCTAATCCACTTAACTGTTTTGGTGACGACTCTACCCTCAGCTTTTCATATTCGTTCGATAATTCACGTCCTTCGTCTTCGGACGTACAATTGCAACGGTGCCGTATGTCAAGCTCATCAAACTCCGATTTATACAGCATTGTCAAATGGGGTAATAGGAATCGTGTGGAGTTTAATGCTTCAAAAACTCAATGCTGTCTTCTGTCGTTAAAGCTAAACATACCCCCAATGCCATTGTCCATGAATGGCACTTACATAGAAGAAACCGAAAAGCTCTCAGTACTCGGTATGTGTGTCAACGACGACCTCCGTTGGAACGACCATATATTTGAAATCGCTAAGAATGCTGCTAGGTGCTTAGGTTTTCTGTATCGGTGTAAGAAGTATATTTCCCCATCTGATCTGGCTACAATTTATAAAGCGTTTATACGCCCTAAACTCGAGTATAACTCCCACCTGTGGGCAGGTGCTTCACAAACATCGCTTCACCTGCTTGATAGAATACAAAATCGAGCGTTAAGATTGATAGGAAATAGAACTGCCGCTGAAACAATTGCCCCTCTCGAACACCGACGCAATGTTTCATGTCTTTCCTTATTTTATCGTTTCTTTTATAAAAAATGTTCACTCGAGGTAGCCAGCTGCATTCCTCCCCTTAAAAGTTTCGCCCGTAATACTCGTCTTGCTAGGAATGCCCATCAGTTCACCCTTGAGCCCAATTTCGGACGTACCGTGAAATATAGGGATTCTTTTTTTAGCCGTACAACACGACTTTGGAATGGTTTACCCGGCGAGATTTTCCCTTGCCATTTCAATTTGCAAACATTCAAAACCAATGTTAATCGACACCTCCTATCTCTCCCCTCCCTATCTTCCTAATGCCCGCGCAGTGTGTTACATTAAAAGGGAAACAAATAGTCCCTTGTGCGCGCGTTAATTATAAAAAAAAAAAAAAAAAAAAAAAGCATGTAAACAAACTAGGTTTAAAGAGTGAGAGGGTGTAAATTCTACTTTAGGGTTTATATCTTTTAGTCTTTGCTGCAATCTTGTATATTTTGCAGCCCTTGTATAGGGTGCAGCGTTCATTAGATTTTCTTGTGAAGCAACGCAAGGAATGTCATTTACTTACTTAAATAAATTCGTTGGACTGAAAAAAAATCCGTTTTGTAAATGTTAGATATATATGTTACTGAAAAAACTGTTTTCCAGGTAAAACTAGTTTTGCCTGGGCAGAACTAGTTTTGCCTAAGTACATTAGGTTGAACTATTTATTTAGTGTTAGGTTGAACTAGTTATTGCCTAGGTTATTCTTCGTAAGTGCATCGTCGACTTTATTTTCCTTCGAAATAATAATGCCTAGACAAAACTAGTTTAAAAAACAATTTTGCCGGTAACATAAGCATTAAAAAAAACTAATCGTTCCAAAGTGCCGCCCGGGGCCTGTGCCCTCCTTACCCCCACCTCGTTACGAGTCCCACATTTTAATTTTTATCATTTTTAAACTAAAAATGTAAAAATTAATTCTTATACATATACTCATATATTTCAAAATAAGAAACCAAAAATAAAATGTTTAATCTAAGATACACGATACCGTATACGCTGCTTTAAATTAGTTAATTATGCGTTGCTTATCAGTAAAATCAACATCTACACACATACAAATACACATTTTGAAACATTTCAAAATAATTTCCACTGAAGATATAAATCCTGTAGCTTTTTTCTAATCTACGTATTTTCAACCGCAATGTTTCGAAAAAAAAACATTTTTATTTTACCTTCGAGAGATGGTTTCTCTGAGCGTCGCGGGTGATGTTTTGATGAGCCATTCGTTTGTGCAAATCAAGAAACGGACAAAATGAAGCGATGTTTGCTGTTGACTCTGCATTTTTTATGATTTAAAGCTGCATTTTAAAAAGTTTGTGTTTTCTTTCTCCTGATGCTTTGCGTTATTAAGGTATTTGCATTCCTTTTTTGTTCATCAAGTGTTATTTCATTCTCCACAGTTGCAGCACTCATATAATTTTTGGAAATAATACAACAACTATCGATTTTTTCGCCATGAAATTGCTTGTATCAAATGGCATTACATTGATGTGATTTGCATAGAAATATTTAAAATAAATAATGTTTACCAAGAAAATTATCCAAAATGCTATAAAATTAGAAAATGATGTCAGATCATGGTCGCAAAGGTGGTTAGAAGAACCCCAAAAAATCAGTTAATTCTTTAACTCAAATTTCTTACTCAATTTAACTATTAAAAACTTTAAATTTTGTTAAAACAAATAACAGATAGTTTTTCAAACCACTTTAAAATTATCCTTTTCATCGAATACTCCAACATTTAAAGCTTCCTTGCATTTAAAACATTATATTTATTTAAAACATAATATTCAGTGTGGGTTACAATAAAAGACCCCTTCATTCAATAAGAGTAATAGTTCTAATTCCAAAAGCTCCAACAGTTGGATGACCTAGATAATCGCATGTTCATCCTTTCAACCTACAAATCCAAGAACACCGAATGACTGATTTGTAATCCAAGTTCAGCAGCTCTACTCCTTTCACAAAACTTCTAATCACATCATAGTTGCATTTTCCAGACAAACGAGACAAGCTTTTGAACAAAACAACACATCAACATTTTCATCCCCACACAGAATATATACTCTATTAACCTTGTTATTCCAGTGAGTGCATTCTATGCGAACTTCCTGCAAAGCCTTCTACATATCTAAATTTTTGATTTCCCAAACTCTGTTTGCGTAGATTTTGAAAACCATTCAACGCAAGATAAAACTGCAAGACCCAGAAAGTCGTTGGTTTCGGGATCGAGCTCGGGCTCGGGCTCGGGTGTTGTGTTCTGTGTTCACTCATGCAGCTTTTCCCAATTCAGGTGGTTTTCGTAATCTTAATCCTTCTCACTATATAATGTGTACACACTTCCCAAAGAACTTCCTGCAACAGCCCGGCCGAACAGTGGGAAGGGCGCCACCACAGGTCGTACCCGGAATGCATACACTGCCTCTTTTGACTATGAATATTCATAAATGCAGATAAGAATTGAAATTGCAATAAAACAAATGGAGAGAGCTGAGTAATGTATTGAAAATCAATATTGGAATTAATTTTGCAGGAAGAGATGGAGCGGAATTTGTCCTTGTCATGCGAGACGAAATACTCTGCAGTTGGTTTGCTGTTTGGTATGAATTCAAATGAAACGGATGTGGTGACTGCATCCTTCGATGGAGTTACATCCTTTGGTACATGAATGCGAAATTTGTGAGTGTGGTGCATATAAATTGAATCGACAGAACACCAGTGTGTTTTGGCCAATGGAATGTCGGCGTGCTCGAAGTACTCCACTGCTATAAATAATTGTTTGAACAAAAGGTTGTTGGTAAAATATTTTTGTAAACATTGTCCATTTGCTTGTTGTGGATTTATACAATAGCATTAAGCTCAAATTTACATTTTTGGACAATCAATCATGAGTATGTTGTTGGTTGGTTCTTGGTTGTCTGTTGTTCTTCTGAGGGGGGGAGTTCACTAACGAATAAAAGCGCCAAGTTAACTTATTAAAATTTCATATATTCCTGGTGTCGTCCTATCTCCTTAGTGATGTAAATATGCATGTTAAACAAGTTCGGCTTTCAGGGAGATTTAGATTCTATTAACAACTTTTTGAAAAGTTAGTTTGCATGAAAATTTGCAATCTTGTGTTTGTCGTTGTTTCACAGAAGCTGAGGCATTTTGAAGGTAAGGGCGCATAAGAAGGCTTCGTTACTGTGTTTATTAACATAGGAACAATATCATTTGGCGGACACAAAAGTAGGGATTTTAACTTTGAGATAAAAAGTTTGATTAAATTAGGTTTTTGTTTCTCTGGAACCATTCAAAAGAATTTTTTTAAGAAACGTTGGGAACTGTCCGCTGATGTAGGCTTTCCGTGTAAAATATTTAAATAAACAAACATAAAATATGTAAATAGTTGAATGAAACCAAATTCGAATTTGAAAAAAGAGCGAATTTTTTTTTGATGCGAAATATCAAGAACTTCAAATAATCTCAAAAGATTTATAAATTTAAATTTTGTTCTCGAAAGTTTATTTGTTTCTTAGCGCTATTATTCCGTTTTATATATTTGTGTAGGATTAGGTCGATCCTGCAACTTGCAACAACATACCCTACAGACAGAAGACATAACGAACGAACAAAGGCGACAAGTAAATAGGAGGCTTGGGTGAATAGACAAACGAATGTCACAACAGATATAACGAGATACACACAAAACGATCAGACTACATAAACTCACACGAACGAACGGAGCCAGAAAACTCCCTAATCATATTATATCAACGCTAACGTGTGCCTATACCATTGAACATAACTCATTTGTAAAGTAGTCGTCAAGGTCAAACCACCAACTCAATTATATGTAATTCAGTAGCAAAAGTTATACTAAAGAAAAAACTAAGTTAAAGAGGAAATAAAATTTATCAAAGAAACTTAATTAACAAGTTTTATTTGTTTTTCGCATAACTAAGTGTTGAATCCATTTATGTATATATTATAACGTGAAATGGATGTGAAGCTATTTATTTTGGAAAACTAGCCAGGAGTCTACAGACGACATTCATTAAACACCAAAAATCTTCTATGAATTGAAAATTTAAATACAAATTCTATACACTACGTTGAAAAATAAAAAAGTTAGTAAAAGACTTATTAATTTTAGACATGTTGAATTATTGATTCAAAATAACCAAAAATTTTGCGATCGATCCAAGTAGTAGTAGTAGTAGTAATGCTCTAATTAACTAGCAATGCCCTCTCCCGGCAACTAAAGTGTCTCTCTACAAAGCCCTTCTGGGGTATGGTGGAGAGACGTGGTGTCTGGACATTTCAAAAATGGGCGGGGATGCTTTAGGCTGTTTGGAGAGAAAAAAAAATCTCCTGGTTATTGTTGGTCCTTCTATGCACAAACGGCAAGTGGAGAAGGTGATACAACAATGAATTGTATGGGCTGTACAACGACACAGGCCTAGCCAAAAGAGTAAAAGTCTAACACGGAAAGACGGCGTAGAAGAGGGAGTCCAATCCTCCGCTCCGGTGGCGCACGTGAGTGGAAGAGGACCTCGACCAACTTTACTGAAACTGAACTGACTGAAAAATCCTGTTGGTTGATACTCAAGTCCACCCCAGATTGTAGCGCTACCAAATATATGCATACGGTAAGGTAATGAGGGCTCATTATTATAAGTAGCGATTACTCAATACTGTAATTGGACCCCATAAGTAGTACTATGGCCAAGACTCAGAGAAGTTTTCGTATACCAGAGTAGAGCGACCAGTCATAATCTATAAATACAAAAAACCAATTTGTCAATGCCAAGTTGAAAGAGAGCGTATTTTATAAAATATAATTCTGATTTTAATGAAAATTATTTACATATTACATAACGGTGTCAAAATCCTTCATTCTTCCATCCTTTCGAGCAGCGATCTTAGGGTATTTACTAGCGATCCCTCATTTTGTTGGCAGATAGGGACATTATTTGTATGTGCGATTTAGATTTGGCTACTCCGAAAATAATTGCCGGTTTCTATTTTTTAAGTTTCGCAATCTTATTTGTGAGACGCTGGGAAGTATGACCCAACATTTTTGAAATGTATTCAAAGTGTATTTTTAATGTGTGTGTGAACAACTTCGGAAGTCCAGTCTCTACGTACAACATGTAAGTTGGTGTAAGTTCCGGGAGTCTGAATATTCTTTTTAAGAAAAAGCGCAGGAGTTTTTTAACTTCGTCAGACTCATAGATAACCCATACTTCTGCCGCATAGAATAATATTGACCTGGCCACTGCTTCAAAGACTTTATATTTAACGCTCTTTTCAACATTCCGGTCACCGGAGACCTTTTCCCAACTACAATGTATAAGACGTTTAGCTTCACTAAGTTTTTCTGACAGATAATTTTTGAAGGATAAATTATGAGAGATAATGATTCGTTCCTTGTGGGACGCCCGTTACTGTTTCTAAAAACCAAAGTTTTTGATTTGTTCGTGTTTATTTGAAGATTCCATAGATTTCCATAGATTGCGGTACGTTGCAATTTATTGATCATTAACTGAAGCATGTTTGGAGTTTCTGCTATTATGATGATATCATCCACGTCAGAGCTAAGCTAGTCAAGGAGAAGATGTTATCTATACCGTGGAGTAGCCTTTACGAAAACCAGTCTGGAACTTGCTACGCAGGTCATTTGCATTTACCCAATTATCTAGAAGCTGCAGCAAGAATCCTGTAAGAAATTTGTTACAGTTCTTAGGAAGGATATACCCTATACCCCTATATTTACTAGGATCTTTCGGGTAAAATAATTGATTTTTTGAAACTTTCCGGTACCTCTTCAGTGGCCCATATGAAATTGTAAGTTAGCGTAAGTTTTTGGAGGAAGTCAACAGAAGCACTTTTGAAATATTTATAATTAATACGGTCTTCACCGGTCTTCTTCTACATACAGTGTATTTTGGCCAAGTGATATAAGTGTGTGTTCTTTATTAAATCTACAGATATTCGCTTACTTCACCATATGACCAACCCAGTAGTTTATTAGATTTAAAATATTAGTGCTTTAAATGCGAACGGTGTATTAATTTTTTTTTGTTTTTATTTAAAAGTACTCTCTTATGCGTTTAATACACTATGAAAAAGTATTTTTTTGTATTTTTTAGTATAACTGTTTATCGAATATCAATCAAAAATATGTTAACTAGAACAGTTTTAGTCATTTATAATATTGACAAAATGATTAGAAATTTTTCGATTAGTTATTTTAGTATAAAACTGCTCTTGGCTTGATTGACAGTTAATATATTAAAAAAACATTTCAGTTTTGTTTAGTGATTGTAGATCTAATCATATCGATGAAGAATTTGTCCTTAGTTTGACCGGATCAATTTACCTAAACCCAGTGCAACTGACCAACAAAAAATACACCACACTAATGACACGTCACAAATCAGCTGGACACAAAGGTGACATGGACGATTGAAAATTAATCAGCGTAGCATGATAAACGATGTAAATTGCCTAGTTCATAACAGCTCCTACACCTAAAATGAACGTATTTAGGACATATTTTCCCATCCGCCTGATAGGTTCCAAACAAAATATTCTCTCATCATGGCCATGATAGCCGACAGTTATAGACCATCAATGATGGCAGCTAATTGACGGATGTTTCGTTTTGCATAATAGATTGCACGAGATAAACCAATTACACTGACACGATTAACAAAACACGTCCACGTCCAGTCCGGATGCAATGTTCCCAACTTAAATGTTTTGTTGCGATAAAAGATAAATTTTATCATCCACCAAAAAACAATTGAGTGGTGTTTTCATTTTCATTTTCTCGAAAACGGCTGCACCAATAATTTATGTTAACCATATAGATGACATACAGGCGAAGGTAATGGAATTCGGCTCTAGATTGAATCTATATTTTCTCCTTAATTAAACATGATAGTATGCAGCCCGATTTATGCATATTTCCATTACAATCACACCTGTTAAATATGGTGTGCTTAAAAATAATTATTTATTTTTTGTTTGTTAACAAAGGCACAATCAAAAGACAAACTATTTAGGTATTGGGGCTAACGAGTCAATACAGTGTTTAACATAGAATGAATATGAATTTTAAAGTGGGCACTCCATCAGCTTTTAGCGTAGTTTGACACGAAGCTTAGAATTTTGCTTACTGAGTTAACTGGAATTTTATTTTAATTTAAGTGATATGGCAAACAGAAAAATAGAATTTTTGACCATAGCGTGCACTCAATGAATTTTCCAACATTACAGGTACATAAGTGCAAAATAGCACGAACAAAAACAAAATTAATTCAAAAACTATTCAAAATGTATGAGCATGTTTTCAGAATATGGGAGTCCTTTGATAAAGTAAGATCCTTAGGAAGCAATTTTAAAACTAATTTGTTCATCTTTCATGCTTTTTTATCACGCCTAATGCTATGCATCATGTTAAGTGGATTTTTTAAAAATCAAATGTTTGTGCGAGCAACGCATAGTTTTTGACTTTTAGAGCAAAAAGTCAAAGTTGAATTAACACTACCCTAATTAATCCAAACAACATACCAAAAATTTAGAGCTATGTGCGGTATTACACTTAATAATCAAGTTTAGCCAGATATTTGGGAACGATATCGGCAGTATTGGTAGAAGTCAACAAGCTGTACAAGATTGCTTCATCCAGATCGAGAAGGGACCAACAATCGAGGTTGTGGAACACGAATTTAAAGTAGTGCAATCTGGTCAACGGCCTTGGCTCCGATAAAGCATCGCTTCCCGTGAGATCAGCGAAATCAAGCATCGTTGCGCGTGGTTAGTAGAAAGATGGAGGACCGTCTGAAAACCAACTGCGTGCTGTTGACATGTGTTATGTGTTTTCTGTTTTCCGTTCTCCTTCTGTCTTCTCTTCTGTCCTGTATCAATGTCGTCTTGTGTGTTGTCTTTGTAATTGTCTGAGCCGATGGCCTCAGTAGCCAGTGCTCTTAAATGTGTCTACTTCGTAGATTTATCTACGGAGTAGGTTAAAATGTAATGTAATGTAATGTAATGCTTAATCCAGATCGAGAAGGGACCAACAATCGAGGTTGTGGAACACGAATTTAAAGTAGTGCAATCTTTTAACTGCTTTGGGTCAAAAGTAGCAGCCGATAATTTTATGGAAGAAGAAATACCCAAGCGGCTGTTAAAATCTAACAGAACCTAATATTTTCTATCGAGGCTCTTTAAATCCAGAGATTTATCATAAAAACCAATCTGCTGCTGTACAAAATTATGGTCTTATATACGGACCCGAGACTTGGGCGCTTACTAAAAGGCACTCTGATCTCTTAACCGCGTTCGAGAGAAAAGCAGAATAGAGAATTTTTGGCCCCGTGTGCGAGGGAGGGCGATGCTAGAGAAGATATACAATTGTGAATTGTATGAAGCTACCTCGAAGCTTATAGTGAGGAAAATATAAAGCCCACCCAGGAGGGTGGGGCTAGCTCGTTTATACGAAGAGGAACCAGCTCAAAAAGTCTTTCGCAGTTCTTTTTATGGTAGAAGGTAACGTGGAAACCTTGCTTGTATAGGAAGGATGGCGTAGAACAGGGGCATATAACACAAAACATAAAGTACTTGTTAAAGAAGTGAAATTGAACAACTGCTTAAAATTTGTGGAACTCAGAACAACAAGTTTTCTGGAACTTCAACAATTGTTTTTCCAAATTTAAACAAATGGGAAATTTCATATATATATCTTAGGATTCTGTAACTGGAAACAAGAAGTTCTAAAATAAAACAGAATTAACTTGTTGAATATTTGATAAATTTCAACGGACGATTTCAAACTTATTCTTAGTCAACAAGTTAGAAACATTTTTTTCCGTTTTGAACTGGAGGCTTACAGTCTGGGGCCTATAACACAGAACGACAAGTCAACTAGTCAACAACCACTTGTTTAGTTATGAAAAAAAATAATCATTTAGTCAAAAATCAGAGAAAACAAGCATTATTTTGTTGGTGATTTTTTTTTCAAATATCTTAAACAGAAAAAAAGATGATAAAAGGTTTGGAGATATTTTCATTTTCAAAGAGTTTATACATACATAGTTTCTGCAGTAAAAAATTGGATATAATACAAGATAATCCAGAAAAACTAGACAAAAAATTACCTTATTACGAAAAAATTCCGACAAAGCTGAATTTTCGTGAAGAGCTTCATCCTACATTCCATAAAAGGGTACCCTTAATTTGGAGCCGGGGGGGCTCGAAATTAATCGAAAACTTAAGGTTCTTTTGAAAGAAATTGTAGGTACACATTAGCTTATGTAATTCTTCACAAAAAAGATTTTCACACTTTTTAACGTATGTACAATAATTAATAGATTTGGAGGAACACGTAGTAGGATGTAGTACATTTAGATACAAATATTTAATTAATTTATCTTTTTGGATTTTGTTACATTCGCATTTTTTTACATTTTACAAAAAAAAAATTATTTTAACAGTAATGCCGTCATTTTGAAAACACATCTAATTTTTTACTTGCGATTATAGGTACTATAATACAAGTTATGCATTCGTGCAGATTAAAAAATTTGAGATAACAATCAAACATGACATTACGATGATAGAGAAACATATTTGAGTTACTGGCAAAATTCTGTCCGTCTCTCTGTCTATTCGGATGTATTTTGGACTGCAGCCTAAACGGTTGCCCCAATCGTCTTCAAATTTTGAAGTTAAGGTTATTTTGACATTCTACAGAGGATTTTTTTCAATTTTTTTTTAGCTCAAAAATTAACGGTACCTGTCATATAACCGTTATGTAAAAGCTTATTTTTTTCGAAAATGGTTCCAAGAATTTTTATAAAAAAAAATCAGTGTGCTAATGTAGATATGCATTATATTATGGTGAAAAAAAAAATTAATACGGTGGGCTAAGAACGGTACCTCCCATAGGACCGGTTTTTTTTTCTTCCAATTTTTCGAGAACTGGTGATCCGATTACAATCAAAATTGATATTCAAGAAGATATAGATAGCCTGAGTAATTTTGCATTAATTTTTTTTCCAAATTTTTTTTTTTTGTATTTTTAATATTTTTTTTTTTTGAAAAATCAATATTTTTAAAACGGGTAAGTGATTTTTTTTTTAATGTTGTTTTTAAATGTACGTTATTTTTGTGCTTAAGTTTGTATTCTTGAATTATTTTTCTTTATTTTTTAAAAAAAGTTGTTGAAAAATAACCGTTTTATTTAAAAACGGCTCTAACGATTTTGAAAAAAAAAAATCTCACTTTTTCACATTTTTTAAAGAAATAAAATGGCGTTTATTTTTTTCCGCTGAAAACTGTTTTACGTACTTTTTTAAAACAATCAAAAGTCAGAAAAGTCGAATATAATCTTTGAAGTTCCCTTAATATTTTTCAAATTTTATTCCAAGCTGTGACCGCACATAAGAGCAAATGATCTAATGCAGTAAAAGCATATATGTACATAAAAACTGACATATTAACATCTTCCGTACGTCAAATTCGTTCTTAAGTTATCCAAACTTCATTCCGGGCGCGTTTTTTTACCTTGAAATTAAATATTATTAAACTAAGTGAACTCATTTGCCAGGTGTATTTCTGTTTCGTAATCACTATTGACAAAAAATCATTGACGAAAAATTGAACTTTGGACTGTTATAACTTAAAAAAATTGACGTACAGAAGTCGTTAATATGTTGTTTAGTAGATAATTTTAGTGTCTACAAGTAGTTCTTAGGTCACTTTAAGAAAAAATAAACTTTTTGGGAGTTATCTACACTATTTCAAGTGTTTTTTCCTGACTTGATGACTTCCAACAAGTCCCCGACTGTCGGTTGAAACGTATCAGCAATTTAACAAAGTTATTCTCTTTTTCTTAACACTTGTTGCTTTTTGTTACAAAAACTATGAAATTGTGAAATTTCCCACTTATTCAAAGGAGCCAAAACAATTGTTATAGTTCTCCTAGACTTGTTATTCCGCGTTACACAAGTTTTAAAAAGTTGTTGAATTTAACTTGTTCAGCAAGTACTTTATGAATTGTGTTATCGGCTCAGGACGCCCGAAGCCTGTTTAGGGCGCAAAAGTGGATGGTGCCGACCAGGAATCGGTATGTACGTATAAAAGAACTTCTTGGAGAACTATAACAATTGTTTTGGCTATTTTTAACAAGTAGGAAATTTCACAATTTCATAGTTTTTGTAACTGGAAACAACAAGTGTTAACAAAAAAAAAATGTTAAATTGTTGATAAATCTCGAACGACGGTCGGAAACTTGTAAGAAATCAACAAGCTTGGAATAGGCACTTGCAGTAGTGTTTATCAAGTGATAAAACTTCTTGGTTTTATCTACTTCAGCCTATCTACAATAAATTGTTTTGGTAATAATGTTTTTGCAATCTTTTTGCATTCTTTATATTATTTCGAAAATCTTACGACTCATCTTGGTAGCTTGACTTGTTAAACTGATTCTACAAGTAAAGGGATTTTTTTATTGTTACCGTTTTTTTTTGTGTTTTAGAAATGACTTTCACTTGTTTAACAAGCATAGTTAAACAAGACTAGTTGATTTATTGTTCTGTATTATGGGCCCCTGGACGGTTGTTGATGATAATGGTTTTCAGAATTAATGGTGTTTTATGTCTTTTTCACACTAGCAACTAGCAACTAGAAGTTTTTGAATGCAGAACAACAACTTGTGTGTACTACCACCAAGTTCTTAGGCTGGAGTTATAGCTATTTCGGCCCAACGTAATAACGGGTGATTTTTTTGAGGTTAGGATTTTCATGCATTAGTATTTGACAGATCACGCAAGATTTCAGACATGGTGTCAAAGAGAAAGATGCTCAGTATGCTTTGACATTTTAAGAACTGAAGCCGAACGATCTGCCACAACGTCGAATTTTCAGTGAATGGGCCCTAGAAAAGTTGGCAGAAAATCCGCTTTTTTATCGACAAATTTTGTTCAGCGGTGAGGCTCATTTCTGGTTGAATGGCTACGGAAATAAGCAAAATTGCCGCATTTGGAGTGAAGAGCAACCAGAAGCCGTTCAAGAACTGCCCATGCATCCCGAAAAATGCACTGTTTGGTGTGGTTTGTACGCTGGTGGAATCATTGGACCGTATTTTTTCAAAGATGCTGTTGGACGCAACGTTACGGTGAATGGCGATCGCTATCATTCGATGCTAACAAACTTTTTGTTGCCAAAAATGGAAGAACTGAACTTGGTTGACATGTGGTTTCAACAAGATAGCGCTACATGCCACACAGCTCGCGATTCTATGGCCATTTTGAGGGAAAACTTCGGAGAACAATTCATCTCAAGAAATGGACCGGTAAGTTGGCCACCAAGATCATGCGATTTGACGCCTTTAGATTATTTTTTGTGGTGCTACGTCAAGTCTAAAGTCTACAGAAATAAGCCAGCAACTATTCCAGCTTTGGAAGACAACATTTCCGAAGAAATTCGGGCTATTCCGGCCGAAATGCTCGAAAAAGTTGCCCAAAATTGGACTTTCCGAATGGACCACCTAAGACGCAGCCGCGGTCAACATTTAAATGAAATTATCTTCAAAAAGTAAATGTCATGGACCAATCTAACGTTTCAAATAAAGAACCGATGAGATTTTGCAAATTTTATGCGTTTTTTTTTTTTTAAAAAGTTCTAACCTCAAAAAAATCACCCGTTAGTAGTGCTTTATCGCTTTATGTTCAATTTTACCAGTTTAAAGGTTTTTCGATCAAATTGAACATAAAGCAATAAAGCACCACTTAAGGAGTCCGATGATCAGGTTGGCTCCGTAAAATAGCTATAACTCCAGCTTATGAACTTGGCGGTAGTACACACAAGTTGTTGTTCTTCATTTGATAATGATTTTCTTTTGAATTTCGTTTACCCAAAGATGTATTTGAAAGATTCTTATATCTTATCTATCCTAATGCAACTTGAATTTAGAAGTTTCGACTGTGAACTCGAAAAATCTACTTTTTTTCTGAATTCTTACTTGTTTTCGGCCACCCAACCATTCAATGACTGGTTCGCGATACAATCATGTGGCTTTTTTGTCCTCTGTTTTTACAGCTTCATATTGTCAGTTCCTACTGTATCTGTTCTCGGAAAATAAATTTTCGTTTTATATTAAACATAAGAAATTTGTACCCTTACAGGACTAAAGTGAGAAGGAAAAAATGTATTGCCTTTCAACAATCCCTTTTTATTCCAAATTTATAGTAATAACATATTTCGTCAGCAGTAAAAATAAACGCAATTATTTTAAACTGCGAATTTGTTAAGCCACATTTCCGGTATAAGCCAGCGCCAAAGATATCCTTCATGGCTTCGTCATCGCTGAAAGTGCGGAACTGATTGCTATACACACATAAATATTTTTTTATTTTTACAACCCACAACATTCCAACCGAAACCCTAAAAGTGAACCCTTGAGATGCTTCCTGCCTTTGGTGTGTTCTTATCCATTTCCATTTTTCTCTTTGCCAAGCTTGATTCCAAGCATCATAAGGTGCTCTTTGAGCCTTGACAATATCATGATAAGACCGTCGTGGCGCGAAAATGTTTTAATATAATGTCTTAATTCGAAACGCATCGCGTATACGACTCAAACAGAAAGGATCCTTTAAGTATACTCCAAAAGTACCAATTTAATGATCAAATTGGAATAGGTAAGTTAGGCACATTGTGCTGTGGCAAACCTGATAATTATGGATACAGTCTTGCTTTCCCTTAGAAATTAAAAAAATCATTTTACAAAAAAAAAAGCTTAATTATAATAATAAAGGCGAAAAAGATGAAAGCGATATTAACTCCTTATGGAAGCACTTCATCAGAATTGCGTTTTGTAAGGAGCACAAGTGGATAATGACACTTGTTTAGTTCCACCCCAATGGGTCTCTTACTAATGTGGGAGGAATGGAAACATTGAAGATGGAGATGTTTTGTTTTGTGAAACCGCACTTCGTACTTGCATTTTGTTTGCATATCGACGCGTCTCAAAAGTTTCAAGTATGTAGAAATAATTCAAATTTGTGAAGGTATAATACTCGTATCATTCTTGGCTGTGTTCCTTTAGTGGTGCTTAGACTATTTTAAAAATACCTTTTTTTTGAGTCAAAAGCAGCAGAAATGTACAAATGTAGAGGTAGTATATAATATGTTTACAAACCATTTTTAAACAAACCAAACAAACCGTCTTTAAACTGTCAGTTCCAATGATAGTGATAAAATGGACAACCATGTGTTACTGATTAAATAAAAACTTTAATTATTTTACCCATAAGCTACTGCAAGGGCTTTGTGAATAATTCAATTTAATCCATGAATGCATCCGATGATTCTATTCTAAAATATCAATTTGTTATAAAACCATCTGCGAATAGTCTGAGTCGATAACTCAGAATAAATCAATTATTAATATTTAACTCGTAGTTTGGAAAACTAGATTTATTTGTCTCAAATAAATTGAACACAAGTAAATTGGGTAATGAAATTAGAAACTTTGAATTAGAGGCAAATAAACTGAAAATAGTCGATATTGAAAGCGGTAGGAACAACAATATTTTTATATTTTCAGGAAAAAAAAGTAATGAAGCATTCATGGCCAATAAAACGGAGCGAATTCATTGTTTCTCAGTTTTCGGAAAATGACGATTAAGTCTCTCTTGAAATATTAAAAATATCCAAAATAATAGCTGAACACTCTACGAAATGAAGAGTTTTACTTGTTTTATAAAATAAAATATATATTTACAATTATTAAAATATAACTTTGCTTAAAGAAACCGCTCAGCTTCCAAAAATATTCGATTTGTTTAAATCCAATTTAGTTTTATTAAATAAAAGGTCTAAAAAGTACCTTCTATTCACGCGAAGAACAGTATTTTTGTTTCAAAACAATCTTTTACATTTGTATAGGTTTGAAAAAAATTGTGCAGTTTCAAATAAAGTTTATACTGTAGGGTTAAGCATATCATGAGCAATGCCAAAAAACGATTATTTTAAAATATATATTTATTTTAATCTAACTACAAACTAAAAAAAACCGCTGAATCGATTAAAATATGTTTTTTCTAAGTGCGAATGTGGTTAATGAATGAATATAATTATTATGATCTTGTGTCAAAGCGTTTAAACAACAAATCAAAACAGAAATTAATATTCTAAGCTTTGCTTGTTCTTTAAAATTCTAAAGCTAGAAAAACTATTTAGGTGTTTTTTTAGGCCAACCTGCTACTGCCGCAACTAAAAAGCTAACCACGGGTGGTGTAAAAGTGCTTCTTTTGATCGGTCTCCATAGTCGTAAGTTAACTCTTCGCCGGGCTCAATATCATCTTTGGCAATAAGTACAAGACGTGGTCGATTCTTTACCACAACCAATTTTGTCATCAGGTTGCCATTACGGGAATGGTTAACCAAGCGGCCGAGTTTACCCGATTCAGCTGATTTTTATGTTTAAAATAGTACATGTAACAACCAGCGTTTTCATCTAAAGCGTATTTTTTTCTCGAACATTTGCCTCAGCCATGTCAATCAAGTCGCCAATATACTCCACAACGAATTCGCCTCTCTGGAAAGGTCTGTCGGCACATATGCCCCTTCCTTTACCTTCAAAATTTTCGATCTTCAGGCCTTCAGAACGTTCCTCAAGTATGGCCTTTTCCAAGCTTCTCATCATCTCTTCTTTTACCACGGTTTTTGTTTTTCTTACACTCCGACGCACCGAAAAGAACTCGGTTAATACACGATTTCCTACGGCGTTTGTGTTTGCCCGCCTGCAGCTTTATTTTGGAGTTAGCTGTATGTGCCACGTTATGTTTCTTTCTATGGTTGTTATTGGTGTTTTGCTCGGCAGTAGGATTTTTAGCTGAGTTTTATATAAGTTTGTTATTAGAGTTATACTCAAGTTGAGATTGCACAGCGTCAATTGTATGGGAGTCTTCATTTATTTCAGGCTTTTCCAAAGGCAGTACATATTTATTCTCATGCTCTTGTTGATTCAGTCTTCTTCTCGATTTAGGATGACGTCTTTTATTCTGTTGGTATGGCGATAGTGAAGACATGTTTGTGCTTATTAAATTCTTCTTAGAGGGCGACATACCTGCCGGGATTGGTATGAATCCCGGCCGGTTAACGCAACAATTTTTAATAGGCGATGGGCAAAGGATACGATGTGGTGTGGCAGGTTTTCGCCGACGACTGGGACTAAGTTCGTTCTTTTTGTCAATAAAAACCACGCCACTGTCACAGGAGCTACTATCTATGTTTTGAATGTAACAGTTGCTTGTTGAACTACTACTATTCGAAGAAGCAAAATTAGATACAGTGGATTCGAGAGAGTTTTGACGCTTGGGTGACGTATTTAAAAACACAATTTTATTAAAATGGTCATTCAAACAGTTGTGGAAATAGCCATCGAGGCAGCTACCATTGGCGGAGATGAAAACACGGGTTTTAGTTCAAGCGAATTTTTAATTTTTATGGATGACGCCTGATTTGGCGATTTGTCAACATTTAAGCTCAAAACTGGCTCCTGAAGAAAAATATTCTGGGAATTGTTTACAGGTGAAGAACGCAAGCGATGAAGGTAGCTGTTAACTTGTGGGGGTGGTGTTTGCGGCTTTTCAACATCGTAGTTGGCGAAAATGTCAGTACAAGTGTCTTCTTCGGATAGATCGAATGAAAGAGCGGCTATAAGTTGATGGTCATCTTCTGGTATGTTTTGGTTTTGCTGCAGAGCAACGCCGTCGGTGATTATAGGAATGTCACACATTTCGCCTTTGGAGTTGCTTTTGAAATAATTCTTGATGTGATTTTGTGATCTTGCCTTTGAGTTATTTCCTGCTTCCAGGCACTCGCGCATGTAAACGGTTGCAGCAGCTGCGGCTGTACGTTTCTCTCGAGCAACACTAGGCGATGACATATTAATCGCTGCAATCTGTTTAAATGCCATAACGTCGGCTTTAAGGTTACCGGAACTATCGATTTTGCAATCTTTTCGCTTTGGACTGGCACAGTGTGGATCTTCAATAAGGCTGGCAACTTCGACTCCGTTCGCCAGAATGCCAGCCCCAACTTTTGTGGTGGGACGTGCTCGCCGACCGCGAACCATCTTTCTTTATTCTATTCATTGATTAGAAAAACGACAGCGGCGCTGACTTGGCTTATTAATTTGTTACAAAGCTTTTACGACATACAACAGTACTTTTGACATTTTGCTGAATATTAATGCCATTAAATCAAATAAAATCTGTCCCAATTTTTCACACCATTTGTTCTTTTTTTTTTGTTTGTTATTGACCAATTATAAAGTTTACAATTATTACATTTTATTTGCTATCGCCCAGTTTACACAGAGTTATGGTAAGAACTACCTTACTTCTGAAAAAATATTATAAAATATGCACAATTTATTTTTAATTTGAAAATATAGTTTGAGGAGGAAAGGTCACGAAAACCTCCTATTTAAGGATTATTATAAAAAAAAAAGAAAAAAGTATATGTTTTTGTGTATCTATATTTTTATATATGTATGGATAGATTGTATATCTACATACATATATATATATATATATATATATATAATATCACAGAATTGAAAGCTTCAAAAAGAAAAGAAAAGCAAGAGAAAAAAAATTATATACAACATGAAATTGTTTAAATAAATAAATGAATGAATAATTAAATAAATTAGTAAGTGGATAAATAAATAATTTAATAAATTAATAAATAATAAGTTAATAAACAAAATTAAATAAATGAAACTACTAAATAAATAAACAAGTAAAAATAAAGAAATGAACAAATCAATTATAAAAAAAATAAATAATAAAGAAGCATTAATTGATAAATAATAAATAATAATAAGTTTATAAATAGTTAACTGAATTAATAAATAACAACAAGAAATAAATATATAATTAAAAGAATAAATGTCAAAAAAAAAACAGAAAAAGCAAAATAGATATAGTAAATAAAAATAATACAGTTTATACATAAAATTAATAGACAACAAAGTTACGTAATAAATTGAACCTAGAAATTAATTAAATTTGTTATAAGTACATTATCAGACATTTGACATCGAATATCATACTTTTCTTTTAGCTTTAACATTCTTGCAAAAACATAATCGACATTGGCTAGATTATGTAATTTGTTAGTGGAAAAACGCCATGGAAGTTTGAGCATTAATTTCAAAATTTTGTTTTGTGAGATTTGTAATTTTTTTATGTGCGTTTTTGCACATTGTCCCCAAACTGGATTCCCGTAAAGCATAATTGATTGAAAAATTACTTTAAAGATTGTCAACTTATTTTCATTGTTCAAAGTAGATTTTCTGTTTATTAGCGGATACATAATTTTTATTGTTTTATTAACTTTTAATATTGTTTTCTGTACATATCCATTGAATGTAAGTCTTTTGTCTAGGTGTATTCCCAAGTATTAAACAGAGGTTCTATCTATGTTCATATTGTTTAACATCAGATTATTACTGGGAATAAAACAAGACTTTCTTTTTCGTGAAAAAAAAGATTGCCTGCGTCTTTGATGTATTGCATTAATTTTAATGTTCCATTTACTATAATAGCTGTCTAAAATGTTCAAAGCTGATTGTAGATTAGTTTCAATACTAAAACTAAGTACATCAGATGAATAAATAGCAGTATCATCGGCGTATATAGCCGATTCACATTTGGGGAGCTGAGGAAAGTCAGCCGTATATATGTTATAGAGGAGGGGACCTAAAACAGATCCTTGTGGAACTCCTGCTGGCACACATAGTTTTTGAGACAAGTCACCAGATATAAAAACGGCGAAGTGTCTATTTGTCAAAAAACTTTGCACAATTTTAATAAGAAATAATGGAAAATTAAAAGTTATCATTTTGTAGATGAGACCATTATGCCAGACGCTATCAAAAGCTTTCTCCACGTCTAAAAGAACTAGGCCAGTCGATTTTTGGGAATTAAAATTGGAACGAACATTCTTGGTTATGCGATTTACTTGCTGAACGGTGCTATGATGTTCACGAAAGCCAAACTGTTGAGGTGGATAGATATTATTTTCTGCGATAAAATTATGTAGTTTGAATTTGATAAATCTTTCAAATACTTTACTGGTACAACTTAAGAGACTTATGGATCTGTAACTGTTTTGATCATTTGGTTGTTTTCCGGGTTTTAAAACTGGTACAACTTTAACCACTTTCCAAGAATTAGGGAAATATTGAAACTTAATGCAGCTATTGAAAATAAATGCAAGATATTCAAAACCTGTCCTAGGTAGTTCTTTGAGAAAAATATTTTTTGTTCCATCGAACCCTACAGATTTGTTTGTTTGAAGTTTGCGAATAATGTCAATCAAATCATCAAACGTAAGAGTTTTCAGGGATGTCAACAATTAATGAATTTAAATTGGTTATAGACTCTTTTGAAAACTCTGTGATTATCATGAAAAGAATTTGCAAGGGCATTTGCCTTATCGGTATTTGTAATACATATATTTTGAGCATTTCGAAATGCGGGAACAAAGCTATTTTTCTTCTTTAAGGATTTAGCTATGTTCCAGAATGGTTTACTATTTTTATCTAAAGTTTGGAGTTTTAAGTTCCATTCAATGTTTCTGCATTTGAAAATTTCAGTTTTTATTATATTATTAAGTTGTTTGACTTCAGAGTTTAAACTAAGAATACGGTTACGCTGCCATTGTCGTCTAAGACTGTTCCTTAGCTTAATAATATTTAAAATATGTTGCGGCAGCTTTATTTTCTGATCAGAAGGAGTTTCCTTGGGAACGGATAAATCTACACTTTCAGAAATAGTTGTGTTGAAGACATTAATACAGCTTTCTATTTGATCAGCGGACTCATTTGTTAAAAAAAAAAAAAAAAAAAAAAAAGGAGGATTTAAGAAATCAAAAGGACCTAAATAGTCACAGCATCGCTCAGATGAGTTAAGGATATATCAACATCAGCCGCGTATCGATGAAGATAACAATCATAAGCAGTTAAGCTATTTTGGGGATGCGTTGCAAGAAAAAACTTTGGGGCCTTCAACCCCCAAGGAATTTATTTTGAAAGTACACGGGGTTTCGTCCCTATACAGGGTATTCATTAATTCAGACAGTAGAGAGCTGATAGTGATAGCAGACTTCAACTTGGTGAATTTCATTTATTTATTTATTTTATTTATTTATGTGTTTATCGACTGAACATGTAAGTTTAATTTATATTCAGTACAGGTAAAAGTAAAGAATTTATCAGTAGCTACTAAGAATTGAATATAAAGATTTTATAAGTCGGTACATGAGTAATATTTTATAAATTTGAAAAAGAATTAGCACAAGCATCAGTTAGTTAATGCAAAGTGTTCAAAAAGTATTTTCTTAAACAATTGATTAGAGCGAATCGCACGTTTAATGTTTTGAGGTAGGAGGTTCCAAAGATAAACTGAATAAATGAAAAAATGTCTCGAACTTATTAGATATTTATGTCTTGGAGGAATTAATTGTAAGGTTCGCTAAATAAGTAACTAGGACTTTCATGGACAACAATTTTTCGTAGAGTGACATCTGTTCGGAAGTTAAGATAGGCATTTAAGGAGCATCCAGTGATTTGATTAGCAAAGCTTGAAACATGATCACGACGCTTTAAATTAAAAACATATCTAGCACAACTATTGTGAGCAACGTTGAGCTTTCTCCTGGAATCATGATCCATATTAGAAAATAATTCACAGCCATATGAAATTATTGGTAAGACAAAAGTCTAAATCAATTTTATTTTAACATTAATTGACAAAAAATTTGCGGTTGGATTCAGTACACGGAGGATACCATAAATTTTAGAGACCAATTTATTTATGTGATCAGTCCAGTTAAGCTGCTGATTAAATATGATTCCAAGGTTTTTAAAACTGTTTCCAAATTCGATGGTGCTGTTATTTAGAAATAAAGTGGGTATAGTTAAGTTAGTGTTTTTTGTTCGGTGTACAAGTAGAGCTTTTGTTTTTACAGGGTTAAGTCGAAGGTTGTTTTTCTCTGACCACTGATAAACAGAACATAGGTTATGGTTCATTTGAGAAAAAGCTTCTTGAAGGGAAGATTTCGGGAATACAATATATGTCTGAACATCATCAGCAAATACATGATGCTTACAGGTTAGTATGGACTTAAAAATAAACATTGATAAACAGTGTAAATAATAATGGACTCAAAACAGACCCTTGAGGAACACCCGTTCTAATAGGTAAGGTTGATGAACATTTATTTCCGCAAAATACTGCTTGAGCACAATTTTCAAGATATGATGCCATCATTCTACACCCAGACCCTTCAAAGCCAAATTGACAAGCAAGTTTTTGAAGAAGAATTTTGTGGTCAATAGAATCAAAAGCTTTTGAAAAACCGAGAAATACAATGAGTGCCATCATATCATTATCTATCCCAGAACGAATATCCTCAGATATTTTTAAAAGAGCTGTAACGCAATTGATTCAGTTGTTAAATTATTGACTATCAGAAATTGCTTCATTTGCTTGCTAATTAATGTTTCAAAGACCTTACTCAAAAAAGGCAAGATTGCAATTGGTCTAAACTCCCGAACATTTGAGGATGATTTTTTTAGGAATTGATATAATTTTTGCAGTCTTCCAGGCATCTGGAAACTTGCTTGTAGTAATACACTTATTGAAAATATGTGTAACTAAGCTTAAGAGAACGGGAAGAAGAATTTTCACAAAAACTGGGCTAATACCATCGAGTCCTACGGCTTTAGATTTCATTCCAAGAATGCACTCTCCTACAGCAACTTCATCGACACAACTAAACGAAAAAGAATTTGTCATATTATTATGATGAAAGTCAATATGATTGCTTTGGTTTGAATCGTTGTTGCATACAGAACTTACAAATTTTGCATTTAAGTTGTCAAGGTCATTGCAACTCAAATTAATAATAGATTGTTTTTTTTTTTTTTTTTTGGATTTATTCCCACTTCACGAATATTTTTCCAAAATGAAGAGCTCGATTGATCAGCATTGAATTTATTTTCAACGAATTCTTTTGTTTTATTTTTAAATAAAGAGGAAGCTTTTGCTTCGGGAATTGGGCCAACGTCCGGATTGATCCCAAAGCTCGAAGTTCATGACCAGATACAACATCGTTTGTTCTCTGACTGAGCTTTGGAGTGTTTGGAAGAAAACCCCAATTTTTGCCGAAAAATCGTCTTTAGCGGGGAGCTGTATTTTTGGATAAATGGTTGTGTTCATAAACAAAACTGCCCTTTGTTAACTTTTAAAAGGGAAGGTCGAATTTCCAGAAAATTTGGTGAGAATTTTTTATTACAAAGGTAAAATTTAGAATACAAAAAGAAGTACAAAATTCCACTGACCCAGGTAAACGACCATAGACAAAGACGTTTGTTCGATGAATGGGCTCTGGAGCAGTTGGCAACTGACCCTGGCAGTCCATATCCAATGCCATCGGTCAAATTCATCCTGATTTATGCGCCAGAGTCATGAAAAATTGCACTCTTCGAATGCGCGCCACCAAGAGATATTATATTCCACACATAATGGCATCGAACGAAAAAAAACTTTTATGATATCTCAAACACACTTTGTTTTATTCAAATTTAAAGTTAGAAAGCGCTTAATGAAAGACCTTTTATTTAGAATTACTGTATGTATTGTAAGATACCCTCTTTTTTAATTTGTAGGGAAACACAATAGTTTTCTTCGTTTCTTTTAATAACGTTACAACCGTATTAACACGTCTACTTCAGTCGGCTTTACAATTATAATTGAATTCATTTGCGTTCATCACGTTTCGCGTCTCGCACACATTTGTTCCTGTCCCCTACATGTGAAGTGTAGTATGAAGTGCTAAGCCACGGAAAACGAAATAACGGAAAGTTGTCTCAATTTGTTATAACAAATAAAAATCATCGATTAAATTGTTTTTTTTTTTTAATAAAGAGTGTTTATTGTATTCTGAATTTTCATGCAGCATTATTTATCATCATACATACAACACTTGTTTTTGATCCATTTCCAGAGGCTGTCACCTCAATACCTAAACAACCATCAGAGTCCTCCATATAAAGTGTGTTTTTTTAGAGGTATAGAACTTTAAGTAGGCAACACTATTTTAAATGGCGGCCATTTTGTCAGTTGTCAAGTGATTTTATTTAAGTTTGGTTTGAAGATTTTACAGAAAGATATTGGTTTGCGTGCTTACAAAATCCAACTCGTGCTAGAATTGAAACCACAGGATCACCTAGCAAGGTGTAGATTCGGCGAATGGGCCCAAAACAAGATTGCCGTTGATCCCAATTTTCATAAGCGAGTTTTGTTTAGCGATGAAGCTCACTTTTGGTTGAATGGATACGTCAATAAACAAAACTGCCGTGCAGTTCGGAGTGCTTTATGGGTTGGTTAAATAATTGGTCCGTACTTCTTTAAAAACGACGCTGCCCAGAAAGGTTACAGTTAATGGTGATCGCTATAGAGCCATGATTACTGATTTTTTCGTTCATCAATTGAGCAACCATGATGGTGCAGGAGATGTGGTTTCAATAAGACGGCGCAACATGTCACGCAGCTCGTGTCACAATTGATTTATTGAAGGAAACGTTTGGTAACCGCATAGTTTCACGTTACGGACCCGTGAAGTGGCCTAAAAAATCCTGCGATTTAACTAACGCCGCTCTACTATTTTTTGTTGGGATATGTGAAGTCGCTAGTTTACGCCGATAAGCACGAAAAGATTGTACATTTGGAAGACAACATTCGCCGCATTATTGCGGAGAGCCACAAATGTTGGAAAAAGTAATGGAAAATTGGACCTCCAGATTAGACTACGTCCGAGCCAGCCGTGGCGGTCATGTTTAAGTTATAATGCCAGAAGATTATCTTTTGAATAACGTAAATTTCATGTCAATTAAAAATAAAATCTTTGTTTAATTTCATTTTAAAGTTCTATACCTCTAAAAAAAAAACCTCTTTATAAGCTACATATGTTGATGTTTTTGTTTTTATTAGTCGGAGACTTAATGACTTTTCTCATGATGCAATTTATTATAAAAATTAACTTAATTGCGAAACCTGGAATTAATATGTATATTAAAATTTTTGCTTCACAATGCACCGGACTGTAAAAATGCATTTTTGTTACTGCTCTTATATCGTATTAGTTATAAATTATGACGTTCCTCTGGTTCCTCTTTATTTCCCTATTTCCCCTCTCGCATTAGTACAAGTCCCAGATAACTATAACAGCAAACAAAACGTTTTTGGTTTTGTTGCCCAAATTTTGACCATTCAGGTAAAACCACTCTCAGCGGCCTTAACTGCAGGTGCAAGGTTTTTCTCCTTAAAATTTTATTTATTTTAAAATTCGAAAATTTGCTGGAAATCTAACATTGCTTACGGTTTTTGTAAATCTGTTTCAAGTAAACCGCACTCAACGGAACCGGATATGGAATCCAAAAGTGGGTTTGGTTTCTCTCATTCGCTTTCAGACAATGACTGTTTTGCCCTGCAATGTACTTCCGTAAATATGTTGTTTCACTGAATGAATTACTTCGATAGTTTATATTAATTTAAACTTTAAAACCAGAAAATCCCACCTTCAGTCACTCGTTATTTTATTATTTTATATAATTTCAACGGCCAATTTCACCAAGATCTGACTCACATGAAAAACACAAAACCTCCCCCATCCTGGCCAGGGTCCTGTCATAAAACAAAATACAAAAGCAATAAAATAAAAACGAGTGCATTAAACATAAACAGAAACACGCAAAGCTATGATAAGCGAAGTGGGCCTACACAATGACTATGCCACTTCAAAAATTAATGCCGACCAAACAGCTTGTAAACACCAGGACACACAAATGCAGTAGGTACTCAAAATCAAGCACGCAAATGGTCGGTTCGGTTTGAAGGCTGAGCCGGGCTAAGAGCAATGCATTTCCAGATATCATCGCAAATTTATGCATTTCATTAATGTTTAACAAGAACATTACAATACTCATTCTAGTGACAGATGGGTGGACATGAGCCTCAAACTTGGTGATATATTGGCACTCGGTCAGACATCTGTATACGCACCACATGCCATGTCATATATGCCGTGAACGGGTGGTGGTAACGAACTTTGGAACACCCAATGCCAGAAGGCTCACTCCTACACTTCCGAGAAATGTGAAAACTTTGTAAGCAATTGTTCTTCTATTACACACGTTGGTTCAACTTTTAAAGGATTTTCAGTATTAATTTGTTCGGCTAAACGTCTGGATGTAGTAGGTTTTGCGTCTTCAAGTCTATCATGTGGAAAACAAGTCCATAAAAATGAGTTATGAGAATTCAACTAGAAATTCGAGACCTCACCACGACTCCTTGAGTCATTTATCACAGTAAGTAGTACAAAGTGACGCACAAATTCCGTGTGGGGGGTGGGGATTCTTTGTAAAATATATCTGACAAATTAGAAAGGATTCCGATGGTAATTTAGCCAAATATTAAATGTCTCGGGACATTAATAACAGCAAAACGTACCGAGGCAGACGTGTTATGAATTGCAATACTGATTTCCGATTACCTGATTTTCTGTGGCTTGGCTAAGGCACTTTCTTGGTCGTTATGTCGTGGTTTTGGTGGTTTTGGTGACGAAGGATACGTGTCTTCTTTGAACCAACATAATAGAGAAATGATAAAAACTCACTTATTCTTGGTTGGATGTAGAATCCCAGCAAACAGATTATGATCGTCAAGTCAATTAATAGCAGAGTAACCTTGGAGTTCCTTAAGAAATAATAATGTATTGATTCTGTTTGCTGCATAAGGAACGAGCGCACACGATGACCTGGTAAATTAGTCTTCTAGGATCAAATGTGAATTTATTATCATTAATTTGATAGATTGTGTGCATAATTATTGCATGGAAATGGTTAACAACTGAAAGGCTAAGAAGCCAAACATGGATGTATGTATGTTTGTTTGGAATTCTGTAGTTTGGTTAGATTAAGTAGGTGATAGAACCATCCCTATTCGGATACGAATTTGTTTGATAATATAATAATTCATTGATAAATATTTTAAAATAATGTTATTTTTTTGTATGTTATCAGCGCGAGCACAAGGGATTATGTTTTGCCTGTTAAGTGTCAAAAAAAAATTCTAAATTCGTGTTGTTCGGCTAAAAAAGAATGTCTATATTTAACGCTACATCCGAAACTGATGAGTGATGAGCATTCCTTGCAAGACGAGTATAACGATTACGGGTGATTTTGTAGGGGAAAAATGCCGTTGGCTACCTCGAGAGAGCATTTTTACTTTTGATTATAGGGACTATAAGGCAAGTTTAGCATCTGTGAATATAAAAAAATTGTCAGTATGTATAACGAGTTGCAGCCTATACGGCTTAAGCGATTATCTTCAAATTTGGTGTGGGTGATTCTTTTGGAATTCCCCAGAGGGGAAATTGAAATTTTATTTTTACGCCTTAAAATAACGGTAGGTACCTGCCATATGACCGTTTAGGAAAAGCTTATTTTTCTCGGAAACGGCTCCAACGATCTTGATGACAATTTTTGAGATTTTTGTTGGCATTGGCTATTATTTATTTATTTATCATTATAAGTTCAAACTGTGTTACTTTCAACGTAAATGTTACTTGTTTCTGTCAAAGATCTTGCTTTCCAACGTAACTGGGCACATAAGAGCAAGTACATGCGACCCAGTCGTGCCCATTTTTTATAAAAGAAACAATGTGTCGGTGTTCGAGAGGGACAAATGTTTAACGGGCAGTTCTGTCGAGAGGTGAGGGCGTATAAATATTTTATAAACTATAGCCAGATCAGAAGAGGAAAAAATCCTCTTGCATCGATACAGAAAATCTAAGCGCTTAGTAGAATTAAGGCGAAAGACGTGAATCACAGAACGAATATGAAATGCTGAGGGTAGAGTCGTCGGCAAATTAGTTTAGTAGATTAAAAGCAACAGACAGAAGATTATTTATAAAAATGAGGAAGAGAGTCGGTCGGAGACAAGACGGAGCCCTGCGGCTCACCAGCATTTATTTTATTTTTATCTCTTGCATCGATACAGAAAATCTAAGCACTTAGTAGCATTAAGGCGAAAGACGTGAATCACAGAACGAATATGAAATACTAAGGGTAGAGTCGTCGGCAAATTAGCTTAGTAGATTAAAAGCAACAGACAGAAGATTATTTATAAAAATGAGGAAGAGAATCGGTCGGAGACAAGGCGGAACCCTGCGGCTCACCAGCATTTATTTTATGGGCTTACCACAATATCTAGAAACCAATAATACAGAAAGCAAAAGTCTCGAAAGTAAAAATCTCGACAACAAAAATTTAGAAAGCACAATCTCGAAATACAAAAATCTAGAAAAAAAATCTAAAATGTTAAAATCTAGAATAATATATTAGTTAGTTGTTTCTTTATTTGTAGCGTAATATACAAGTAATTAATTTACATTTCATTGTATTTATTTATTCTAGATTATTTTTGGAAAAGTTTAAATTCTCAAGTACAAGAGGGGCAACATTGCTATGAGCAAACGTAGAGCCAGCAGCGAATAAGTCTGCAACCAAGTTTGCCTTTTCGGAAGAATAGACAATTGGTTTGCAATTGGCGATGAGCTTTGGAACCGAAGATGTTGAGGAATGAGGAATTTTTAAATGCCTTTTGCAAAATTTGTATACGTAACTTTCGGTGGTTCTATTAATATTGGAGTTGCATGATTTTTCTCTGTAGGTGTGGCTTTGCAGAATCGGAAACTTATACTTCTTCGAGCCTGAAAGCTCTATTATAAATTTATTTACTGGCGCGACAGCTCCATAAGGAGCCAAGGCCTAGTGACTTATACTCTCAACCATTCCTGTGTGTGTGTTTATTATCTGCATGAATGGAATGGAAGGGACCTACTGTTTACCGCCGAGTCCGAACGGCTACATGAGATGCACTTTTTCGAGAAAAATTTTACTCTTGGAGGTTTTGTCAGTACCCCGGAAAAGAATGTGGCTATGAGCGTGATTCGAACCCAGGCTCATTCGCTTAGCTTAGCTCTATTACCCACAGAATAAAACCAAAACTTTTTATGTTTGATGCCTTTTGTTTTGTTAAAAATAAAAGCACGCATTCCTAGAAAAATCACATTTCTGGTCATTTCAGCACTTAAGTCACTAATGGTATACTTATCGGGCTGAGAAGTAAGAAACAAATCAAGAGTATGGGCAGCAACATGCAGTATTCATATCGGCTGGGTATGGTGGTTTAACCCAGTAAAGATCTTGACATACCTTCCTTCGGTTATTTTCTCATCAGAATAGTTAAGCCAGCTGGAATTGTGAACATTCAAATTTCCCGCAATAAAGATTTCAGTGCGAGGACTATGGGAAACAATTGAAATTGAAATGAATTATGAAAACGCATCAAACCCGTTAAAAGTAGAATTACTGTCGAGTTTTGGGATTTCTGAAATAAAATAATAATAAATAATATGCTTGCAGACAGTGAATTTGAGCCATAAGTCCATGTTGTCTTGTAACAATGTCCGTATTGAGGTATGGTCTGGCAAGCAATATCATTCCCAACATAAACGCTTTGTCCTTACAAAAGCTTATGGTGTAATAAGAACAACGGGTAAGAGATGAGGTCAAGGTAAGACTTGACTATAAAAAATAGCATTACAAAAATTATCTCCAGTAGAATCTAATTGACACATATAAACTTATGATTCGGAAAGTGTTAAAGCAATTCGAGTATGTTTGACCCATGAATCCAATCTCCAGTAAAAAAAGATTTCATCGAAGGACGAATATAATATCTCTTTTTATATTTATTTATTAAAACAAAAATCATCTAAGCTGTTACAGGCAAGCAGGGTTATTTAAAGTCTGAAAATAATGACCTTAAACAAAAAGTTAAACTCTGAATACATTTCAATATTTATCAAAAGAAAACACGTATCTTGTTTTCATAGTCCAATAACAGGATGACCCAACCAACTCAATCATTTAATGATTTCGAGTACTCACAATGCATAGTACATTCCTGCGAACAAGGAGGATTCATGTCGCCAATGATGCATTGCAATGCGTTGTGAATTCAATATCAGCGCTTCCTAAAGAGCGCATCGCTACGTCTTATTGCAGAGCTTCATCAAACAAAGCACTTGAGTTTTAAACTCACATGGAACACACTTGGAGGTGTTAAAAGCACATTTGTGACATCCATATACACATGAATGTGTGGCATGCGGGGAATGCGATCGAGCTTCCCAACCGAAGTGAGTTGAATTATTAAAGCAAAGTACACAATATTGGGAACGCAACTAGGTTTCCGTATTAATGGTGAAATTTATTTTGGCCATCTCTGTGGCACGTTCTACTGGTTCTGTGTTACATGAAGTGTATCCTTAATATTAGAGATGCCTGGGAGAGCAATTAAAAGCTAGTAAGGTAAAGTAAAGCTTGACGCAAACAAAGATTTTTCAAACTCTTATGCGAGGTGTGCAACTGGAAATCAATATTTAAATGTTAAATACCAAAAAATAAACCAAAAAATAAAGGACAATTTTCAAAATTTAAAACTGTTCCCTGTTTAAAGGTCCGGAATAATAATACTAAGAGGATACTCACACAGACGATTTTGCATATTTTTAGTTAAAGAACGGAATGTTAAGAATCTTAACAGATTTGATGTTCTGCTTCTATCTCATGGTTCAACAGAATCAGTGATAATCAGTGATAATAAAATATGCTTATTTAAACTAAAGTCCTGTTAATTATAACTTATTAGCCAATTTCATTAAGATGTCGTTTACATTAGCCCTATGATTTTGATAAAGTACTCACTTTCACAAGGAGAAGCTAAGAGCGTAAAACAAAACATTCAGTTTTTACTGAAGAGCCACTCCATATTGGATCAATTATTAAGCATACCCTTTAACAAAGTATCCTTGTTACCACCAGACCGAACCAATTCATCTGTCTTTTCCTCGTATATAGTTGGTCATCCATTAACGAAGCACTTCAGCAATATGTAGATGATTCATTCTAGTGTTTAATGGACAAAATAATGAATAAAAACATTGAGTGTGTTTGTGAGGATATTTGTATGGAAAAACATTGGAATATTTCATCGATTATTCTTTAGTAAATTGAATGCACTACTGTGTTGTCATTCAACATTAATAAAAAGAAAAACCTTAATTTTAAATAAATTTCTGTGGCTCAATCTTAAATGCAAGATTTGTTCATATGTAGTAAACGCGCTTCTTCTAGCTATACACAGAACCAAATGTCAAATTCAAAAAAACACAGAGCAATCACACCATCGTCAACTGTCATGACATCCATCATATTCAGAAGAAGAGCTATTTTTTGCTTACAAATGCTTCTTGATTAATACTCATCTTCATGAACTTTAGATCATCTTTCAGTAACTGGATTCATCTAGGGCTTCGCATTACACACTTTAGTGTTATGAACTTGCATTAAAATGTAAATAAGCGACTTAAGTACTCGTGGAACTGGGATCACGCACTTCATACTTTCAAAGCACGTCTCTCCCGATACCAAACCGGCATCCCGCTTCCCTAATCGGCCAACAATAATCATAAATTTCACTCCAAACCCACCAAAAATTATGGATAATCAGAAAAACCAAGAAGCAGGAGCACCTTCCTTGTCTACAACACCATCTTAGGAATGATTTATCCAACTCTAACCTCCAGACAAGAACCAGAAGAAGAACCAGGTGTGCTTTACTACAGACATGAGACATCATTTGGCAAATCCTTATTCCTTGCCTAGGCCTCTAATTACACATACACAAAACTTTATCGCACGTACATGTCTGTTTCGCAAAATACTCTCAGGAACAATGAGCAAATTATACAAATTACTTCAGATTCAACGAGAAATAATTTGCAATTGCTTTTGATGTGCCTAGAAGCAACTTTCCTGGTTGCTATAGGCAAAGTGGCATTTTCACTTTTACATTTTACGAGGACCTCGCGAAGGCGTAAAGGCGAGAACTTGGGTTGATTATTGAAAGCGGTTTGAAGTGTTTCTGGAACGACAGATACGAGACTTTATCGCATAATGTAAACACTTAGCTACCACATATATCTGAAGGGGGGAAATAGCAAAAATTATGCAAGCAATTAAGTCATTATGCTAACACACTCACTGTCTCAGCTCAGAGCTCCCAGCTCAGTGCAGGAAACGGAAGCCCAATTTTGTTCTACGGTATGGTGTCTGTGTGTGCGTGTTGCTGTCCTCGGCTTGGCGTCTTTGAAGATGGCAATGGTAGATATTTGCGGGAACACGAAATTCGAAAACCCCTTTCGATGGGTAGGAAAGAATAATATAGAAGTTAAGGTTGTGGCTGGGCTCATCGCAGTTATAATCCAAGAGTGATAATCCATATGGTAATTTTGGTGGAAATTTGCATTTTGGAAAGTTTTTGTTTTCCTCCAGGAATTCCTTCTGACTTTTGTGTTCGAAACGTGATTGTCAACTTTGAAGTTATTGAAAGGGGACGTGTTGTTGGTAAGATACACCTTCGGAAGGAGAAGTGTGTTTGGGCTCGGAATAAGTTTATGGATCATCGACATTTTTGCTAATTTCACTCGGGGGTTGAGAGCTGGAAGAATGGATATGGTAAACTGTTTTCATGTATGTATTTGGATGTGGATTTGTGGAAGCAGACTAAGGCAAGGGGATCTTGAGTGCTTGAGTTTAAAATGTAAACGAGCACCTCAGGGCAATCCGTTTTTCGAGATCTTACACGACACACAGTACCTCCAATAACGGAATCAGGCTAATTGACTTTGTTGCGAGTAAAATTTTGATATAAAGGGTCCGCCAAATAACTTCTTTTTTTTTGAAAATGCTTCATCAACATCGAGTGTAGCTTCGGCTGTGTGGCACGTAGCGCCGTCCTGTTGAAACCAAATGTTGCCAATATCCTCCTCTTCAATTTTTGTGAACAAAAATTCGTTCAACATGGCCCAATAACGATCGCCATTGACTGTACGGCCACTCTTTGCACCAAACAGTGACTCGTTTTGGGTGTATCGGCTTTTCAATGTATGCGTGCGGGTTTTCTGTGCCCCAAATGCGACAATTTTGCTTGTTTACATACCCGCCAAGATCAAAATGAGCTTCATCTGAAAAGATGATTTTTTTGGCAAAATCGGCATCGATCGCAGGCAGTAATGTCGCAATATTTCCCAGCGTATACACAACCATATTCGTTCAGCTGAAGGATAAAACTAATTATCTGTCAAATCAGACATGAGACCTTAGATAGCGGGCCCGTTAGCTGTCTGTTCAACAAAAAATTGTCAGTACAGGGAAGATAGGACGATTGCCTCTCAGTCTGGTTGCATTGGCTTTGCATATTTCTGTTTCAAGTAAAAGCTATAATAGGATTTCCGTACTTATCATTGTAAATCATCGCAAATTGGAGAGCAATGTTCGTAGGGTTACCACCTGCTGATTACTACATAATACATTACTATTAATTTTAAAAAATATGCATTCACTTTTAATTAAAAAAAAACATTAGCACCTCACAGTTTAAAAACAATATAAACCAATTTTAATTCATTGTATTTAATAATATTATTTTTATTAATTACAATACCACATCACTCTTATCAAAACACAATATCACGTCAAAATACTTTTCTGAATTAATATGATGACGTAATGCACTTGCAAACTTCGAGAAAATAACTTCTTTCTACTGAAATAATAAAAACCAGCAAAGTTTAAGTTCATTTTAATGATTTTCCAACTGTTAGTACTATTAATACACAAATATGACAACACCTACCCACTCACGCTACTAAATTTATTCTCAAAAGCTTCAAAACCGAAAGCCCAAAAAGCCCAATATGATAAAACCAATGAAAATATTTACTAGTGTTGTCAATTGGCAAATGCAACTCTGTTGGTGCAAGTGCAATACCTTTTTTCAATTCACACAGAAAGGGTAGGTAGAAGTGAGTAAACGATCTTTATTCATAACGTTTATGGTATTTTTTTTAAAGAGATAAACAGATATCATGTACGTTTGTCAATGGCTTTGTATGTTTTTCAGTAGAAGTTTTCTCTATTCAGTGTCGTGATAATATACACCGGCGCCACTGTTTTTGAAAAAGCTCGCCCATAAGCCCTATACTGACAATTTTTTTACTGAATAGACTTTAGTTCGCAGTTCACAAGAGTCATGGAGACCTTTTGATCAATCAATTGTCAACCAAAATCAACCGACGTAGGGCACCGAAAAACATTGATGCGGACCTGTACCTTGTTGTAGCCATGGTACGGTATACGATATAAAGACCAGCGCCAAGAAGATGTAAAACTGTGAGGGAGTTTGAAGTCGGGCGTCTGCAGTGGTGAGAATTCATCAGGTGCTTTTACGATCAGGTCTCTTACAACCTCTAAAGGAATCCTATACCGTAAGCATCAAGTATTAAAAACAAGTGGTAACATTGGCATAAATGTCATCAGATTGCCGTCTCTGATGATGATGATGATGATGCTAGGTTTTTACATGGCCACCACAATGAAATCCCTGGATTGCGGAAATGCAGAGCTATTGGGTATGGCAGGAAATTTGTCAAAGCTACAGAGCTCGAACTGAAGCCAGCAAAAACGACCACGGGAACAAAGTAGTAGAATCATTATCAGTGCGGTTTTAGGCCAGGAAAGTCCACCATCGGCAAAATATTCACATTACGGACAAAATAAATAGGAACTTCAAATCGATACCCACCACCTTTCAAAACCGACAGCATTTATGTGCAGCGAATGACGATGGAAAACGCAGGCTGTTCCGTCAAGTTTCATAAAGACCTCACCGACACTTCCGAAGTCAAAGAAGGATTTAGACAAAGCTATGCCGCCCTGTCATGCGATTTCTTCAACATCATACTTGAAAAAATAGTGCAGAACTGTCAAGCCAACAAGAGAGTGGAATCTTTCGAAAGTTCATCCTGTTACTAATATATACTTCCACGATATTAATATAATCGGAAGTACACAGTGTGACGTCAGTAGCGAATTTTTGGTTGTATTGAAACGCAAGCAGCGAAGATGGGCTTAGCAGCCAATAAGGGCAATGCCCAAAACAAAAATTAATTGTATTATTTAAGTTTTATACATTTACTTTATATATTAATTTCTTCAAACATTTCACATCCTTTCTACTTAGTTACTTGAAAAGTCAAAATCACTTTCGCTAGAAACTCCTCCCTGCCCCTGTTTCTGCACTGGTGCTGAGGAACTGTCATCTGTTTCGCTATCAAGGAAGTTGACTCTTTTTTTCTTCTTTGACGCAAGATCACTGTTTTTCTCGGTGGATAATATTGAAGTGGGTGCTTTCTGGTTGATTCCATCTTCTTGGTTGGAATCAGGTTCAAGTTTCTTTTCCACATAAGGTTCCGCGATGTTTTCAGTAATGTCTTTTGTTTCGCCTCCTTCCGCTTCAAATACTGCCTGCTGTTCAGAATAGTTCCGCTCTTCTAAATTTCCAGAGACTTCTTGGTCCGTAGGAGCGTAGTCTCCTTCGGTGTAGACCTGATTCGAATTGTCACCTTCAGCAGGCGCCACCTGCTCATAGTTGGCATAATCGCCAGCATACGGGTCCTGCTGGTATTCCTGGCTGTAAGCCTCAGGCGGGTATTGTGGTTGACCAGCGTCATCATATTGAGCCTGGCTATAGTCGTACTGGTAAGCATTGGGATCATATTCTCCCTGATATTGCGATGCATCATAGTTCTGATAATCTGCGGCCGCATAGTTTTCACCTTGAGCAAGCTGCCCGTCTTCGTTATAAGCATATTCCTGCTGAGGAACAACTTCCTGGTTATTCACACCATTTGGATCTGTATATTCGTAATTTTTCATATCATACTGTGCTCCCCCCTCAGCTGAACCAACATTATTATCTTCACCATAAGGATAGCTTTCTTGGTTGTTTTCTTCTGGTTCGTCATGTTTCACTGCAATCTCCTCAATTTCCGTTTCATATGGTGCCACAGCCACTTGCTGCTGCCCATCCTCCAATCCCGGATCCTCATCATATAACTTCTGTCCCAAATTAACAGACTCATACTCCTTATTTTCCTGAGAATTTTGCTCAATTTCCTTATCGCCTCCTCCGTTTCCTGTCGGATTATCTGGTAAGCCAGCAGCAGCAGTCATGTTTCCAGCTTTCGTCAGGAGTTCTCCGTAAATGGCATTTTCTATATTTTCAATCGACATTTTCTCTTTCTTGTCGAAATGCAGAGGGCGGTAGCTGATGGGGTTGCCATTTGGAGTTGTGCGTATATTTTCTTTATTTTCACCTACATCACCATTAATAATTGCAGTGGTTCTATTACTTGCTCGAGTGCCTTCATCTTCGGAATTTTTTGTCCCATTAAATAAAGTTATTTGTTCCGTATCCCTACTGGGACCCATGTTTCTGGCAGGAACAGTATTAGATATGTTTTGCTGGGTCTTATATTGCAATGGCTTGTTGGGAAGAAAAGTAGGGGCTTCATCGCCAATACTTTCTATGCTACATTTGCCATCCGCAGGAGCTGAGGAGGCCGATGATGTGTTCCTTTCGTTGTCTTCCATGTCGTTTATTTTTCCATCGTCTCTGACATTCGTTTCATCGATTTTTTGTGTTTTTTGTGTTTGAAGTGTTGTCGTGATATTATCAATGCTGTGCTCTGGAGGAGTCAAGCTAACATTTTTGTCGTACGTTTCTTCCATTTCTTTTATATATTTGATGTACTCGTTGTCGTCGGCGTCGTCGGTACGGAAATCAATGGTATTAGGTATGTTTCCTTGGTGTAGAGTCCTCCTACCATCTTGGGTCGGTTGGTGCTGGAAAGAGTTGTTCGGTTGTATGTTGGGTAATTTATCAACCTTTAAACTTTGATGGGGAATTGGCAAATCCTTATTGAGCATTGGGACTGTAGTTTCCTTAAAGTTTTGGGACTCCTGACCGTTTTCTTTGTCTTCATTGATCTCTAAATCATCGTCTTTCGTAGGTTTATTGCCACATACTGGCTGTTCGGAAATCAGTTGGTTAGATTGAGGCTGCATCCTTTTTGAAATTGTTTCATTAGTTTTAACATTAGAAAACGGATAAGACGGAGGAGTTTGGTGTGTTAATTCAAAGTGCGGTGTGGACTGTTTAATGTCATCATCAGCTGCGAACAGTCGTTGGGTGTATCTTTGTGCTGATGGTTTTTGCTGTTGTGGTTGTTGCAAGTAGGATTGGTCGACATTATATTGCATTGGGACAGTTGATGTTGGTGTTGCCTGGAGGTATCCAATGGGAAACTGGGAGTAATCGAAACAAAAGTTGGATTGGATTTTCTTATTTTCAACGTTGTCGGATGAAATGGGAAGCGTTGCATTGTTTGGAAGGGCAATGAAGACCCCTGGTGGGGCATTAGCAAACGTCCAACTGGGTTGAAATCGGTTTTGTTCGTTTGGAATGGGTACAACCACAGGTAGTGGAACTCTCTGGAAGTGAGGTACGTTGTTGTTGAAGGACGGCGTTTGAAGAGCCTCTGGGTGGCTGGAATCGTCGGGTCGTAATGTGGTGCTTGAATTTAATGGCCTCTGAATGGGAACGAGGGAAACTGCAGGAATGCCTTGAAGGGTTTTCATTGAATACGATTGGACAAGTTTCGAAAAATATAACTCGTATTGGAGCTGAAAAATAAAGAATTTTATTTTATTTTAAGTGATAACTTTGACAAATATTGTTTATATTGATTAGGTAAAATTATGCTTTTAATTCGCTTAATTGCATTAATGTTTTTTTTATTTTTAGGAAGTTAAAAGTCATGCCAGTATTTTCCTGTACTACTTTAAATTGTCCTATACTACAGTCGAAAATCCTACTTTCAGTCATTGCGACTCATCAACTCTGACAGTGGACGTCAAAGACTCATAGCGATGATACAAATATAAGTGTGCTTGTCATTTTAGCGGTCAGTCCGATGACTTTAAGACATTATTACGATAGTTTGGCATTGCGATGGCCCAATTCGATGAACGTGTCTAGCTTTAACTATCAAAACTTTGGATATTATAATTTATGGAAAAAATCCAGTACAATCATGCAGGCGGAAAATTTTTTTTAAATATATTAAGAGCTGTAAGTTTTTATATTTAAAAAAAGCGGCTTTCAGGACCAAAAAATAAACTTAAAAAAATCGGGAATATAAGCCTAATCACAATAACAACTTTCACGACTGGATCGCAAGTACTTGCTCATATGTGCGGTCACATCGTCGAATAAAATTTTAAAAAATGCACGACTGGCTCGCAAAAGTGGTTGTTTTTTAAAAAAAACTTCGAAAAAATATTTTAAATTTTTTTCTAGTATGTCATTATAAGGAAATCTGTAGTTTTCATCTGGGAAAATTATTTAAAAAAATTCAATCAACCCGTTTTCAAAACATTTCGAAAACAATTTTTTTTTGAAAATTTAAAAAAATCGAAAAAAAAGTTTTTTTCAAAATTTTGAAATGCAATATTAATTGAATTATAAATTACTTCCTGTGTGCAAAATTTTATTGAAATCTTGATAATGGTTTACGATAAGACGGCATTTGAAAAGACCGATTCTATAAGAGGTACCGTTATAGAACAAATTTCGAAAAGTTCATTCTAATTACAAGATGTATTGTTGTAAAAAAATAGCACCCTGAACGTTTTATCAAAATCGTTAGCGAGAAAATCAAACTTTTTATTAAAAATTGTATGGCAGGTACCGTTATTTTTCGACCTAGAGCAAAAATTAAAAACACCCCCCGAGGTACTACCTAATAAATACTAAATATTAAGTTTGAAGCAAATCGGCACATCCGTTTAAGTTGTAGAGGTGCGAACAAAAAGGCACTGGACCCACTTTTTCTTCGACTTCTCTTTCATCGTTATGTCATATTTGATTGTTAGAATTTTTTTTGCACGAATCTATAACTTGCTTTATAGTACCTATAAACGCAAGAAAAAAATAATTAAGGTGAGTCGGCAATCGGGTAAAAAGTTTTCAAGAAAGGCATTAAAAAAGGAGTCCTATGGACGATAGGTACGCGGTTTTAGTCCAATTTCTTAACTTCTTTCACCAGAAATAAGATAAGCCAATAGTTTAGTTTTGACAGTTATGACCTATTGCAGATTAAAAAAAAAAATTAATTAGCTCTCTAAAAATCGTCGAAATATGCCTTACATTTGAAATGAACTGGCTCAACGGGTCAGGCTAGGCTGTACTTGCGGGCGGTTGGTGCAGTAGATAAGATGTTTGCTTGTTAAGCGAGAGATCCTAAGTTCGACTCTCAGTTTTGGAAGCAATTTTTCTAACTCCTAGTGCAAGCTAGAGCCATCCGTGGGTTTTAAGTGAGAAAATAGTCACCAACTTCTCGATCTATTGCGCCGAAAAAATTCTTTCCTATCTCTCTAATTCTTCTAACTAGTGTCGTGCAACATCCGGTCATACAGATACATAGTTAAAAATATAATTATTATTATTACTTCAAGATACATCCGTGCATACGCATAGGTAGACCTGGAAAAGAGTCCATTGCTCCAAAAAAATACTGATTAATTCCGAGTTTTCAGTAACAAGAGTTTTGTCTTTGATCTTCTTGCTCGAATGCAAGCAAAATTTGACGAAAACCATGAAATTTCCACTATGCGATGTTCTCAACAGTTGTTGATGTACATATATGCGGTCTTTTCCAAAATATGTACGGCAGTTACACCTTTTTCCATATAACATTCTATTCACGAGTTGAAAAAATAAATATCAAACGAAATCGAAAAATCCATAGAAGGGGAAAATATGCTCAAGGGTGCTTCTTGATGCTTCTTGGGCCAGTGTTATTCATACTTTATACTCGAGATATACCCCGAGATACAATAAGACGTCATGATAGCCAAATTTCGAACGCCGAGGCAATGTTTCATGTCTCCTTACTTTTCGTTTCTTTTATAAGAAATGTTCACTCGAGGTAGCCAGTTGCATTATTATCCTTGAAAGTTTCAACCGTAATACTCGTCTCGCCCAATTTCGGACGTACAGTGAAATATAGGCATTCTTTTTTTTAGCCGAACAACACGAATGTGGAATAGTTTACCCGGCGAGATTTTCCCTTGCCATTTCAATTTGAAAGCATTAAGAACCAATGTTAATCGACACCTTATATCCTTCAATCCTTCTTTATACTCACGCAGTGCATTTTAACACTATAAGGGCAACACATTAATCCCTGTTGCACGTTATTACAAAAAAAAAACCTATTTACTTGCTGCATATCTACAAGCAAATGCTAAAACCTGAAACAAAACCAAGCTATAGGCAAACACAATCCAATCAAAATAGAGATAGACTCTTGCATGGTAACTGCCAATTAAGAAATACAAAAATTTGCCATCAGGTTTAAAACGCGTTTACAAGGCCATTGTAATAGACGCATTCAATAGGCCTTTGAAGAGACAAATCTTGTACGCCGACTCCGGAGAACGGGGCCGTTTCACCTAGCGAAAAAAACGTATAACCGTTTGACAATGCGGTATCTGTAATCTTTAGGTCCCTTCGACGGAGAACTCCCTGGCACACGTAATTAATGTACGAAGCATTAACTTTTTGATAAGGCAAATAACTTGAAGTCGTAAGAATAACGGAAGATGTTTTTTTAATGAGTTAGAATCCACAGTTCTAAAATTACGGGCCTTTAATGCCTATATGAACATGTTTTCCGCAGCAGAAACAAATTAAAGCTAGAAGTAGAGAACAATCAAGAATAAAGGTTCTAACAAGATGGAGCCACAGCCCACACAGCTCGTTTAATAATTGCTCTCCTGAGGGAAATTATGTTGGCAGTTTTAGACCTAGAAAGATCAGCCAAATCTTTACATTACCCCAGATCCTAGGGAAAACCCAAGAATTCAACATCAAGACCCACCATCTTTTTATCGATTTGAAGGCAGCCTTTGACAATGTGATCAGGTGAGCCATGTCTACCTTTTGGGATTCCTGCTAAACTGATAGATGTTATCAGGATGACTTTGGAGAATGTTCGCTGTTCCGCCAAAATGGTAGGGATACTGGCTGATACCTTCGACACTACAAGAGGGTTGCGACAAGGTGACCCACTGTCGTACAGCTGTATCAACATTGAGCTTGAAACTTCCATGGAGTCAACAGGAAGCAAAAATGCTTTCATCAACCAAAGTCCAATCCCACTAAGGACTTGGTCAGAACGTTCCAATTAATGGGCATAACTTCAAAGTATTCAGTTAATTTGTCTCCCTGGGAAAACAGAAATCAAACGTCGGTCACTCTTGCTAATCGCTATTTCTTTAGGATAGTAAGCAATTGACGAATAAAACTCTATCAAGCCTTATTTTATCGTTTCTTTTACAAAAAATGTTCACTCGAAGTAGCCAGTTGCATTCCTCCCCTTAAAAGTTTCTCCCGTAATACTCGTCTCACAAGGAATGCTAATCAGTTCACCCTTGAGCCTAATTTCGGACGTACCGTGAAATATAGGGATTCTTTTTTTAGCCGAACGACACGAATTTGGAATAGTTTACCCGGCGGGATTTTCCCTTGCCATTTTGATCTGCAAACATTCAAAACCAATGTTAATCGGCACCTCCTATCTCTCCCCTCCCTATCTTCGTAATGCCCGCGCAGTGTGTTCTACATTAAAAGGGAAACACATAATCCCTTGTGCGCGCGTTAATTATACAAAAAAAAAAAAAAAAAAAAGAACCGAGGAGATGATATACAAAAAACACTCATGGACCCTTTTCCAGTCGGATGAAAGCTTCCTTCGGATTATCTATCCAGTAAATAACGCGCACAGTCTTCGACGTCATACCCGAAGAAGTAAAAGCCAAGGTAGACGGGTAGACCTTATCTTCAATGGACTGTCCAGGTTGCGGAAAACTTCCGACTGTTTGGAGTGCGAAATTGGAGACGGCAGGCTAGAGAGCAAGCTGGCTGGAGGGGCATATTAGACCAGGCTCAGAAGCACCACGCTATTTAGCGCCACCAAAAGTAAAGTAAAGGATAATATTGCGTTTTTTTCGATTTTAATATGCCACCGCCTTCGCTCGATTGAATGGCTCCAGATATTTTCTTTGGGGGTACCTCAAAAGTAACAGCTTAAGGCCAATATCCGAGAAGAAGTGAGCTTCTTGGATCTTAAATTCTAAGAAAATTTATGGAAAATGCTATAGAATAAGCACATTATATCGAAGCAAACAATGGCACTTGTTTTCAATATAAAAGTCAACTGATTTCATTAATTGTTTAATTATTTAATTGTGTTAAATACTGTCAGTTGTAAAAAACATGTAACACTTTTTTACCTACAATATAAAAATGTCAAGTACAGTAGTTGTATCCTCGACGGAAAATGGTGACAGGGTAGGCCCAAGTGAGGCGTTGAATCTCTAGATAATCGCAATGCAATATGAACTGCAAATGCATATGTATATCCATATCTATATATATATTTGAGAAAACAGAGACATTTTTGAAAACAAGCAGCCTAAGGTATTGGAATTTCTTCGTGACCTCTTTGACAAGCTAGGAACCATGCTCTACGATATTCATTCTCTTACTACTTGGACTTTCGACGCACTCAATCTCAAATGCAGAAAAACTTTTATCGTGTTTTTCCAACCTAATGCTAATACCATATTTCTTGGCCAGTATTATTCCAAAAACTTTTTCGGAATTGACAAAAACATATCTACACACACACTGACACAATATCTATCACAATAAAACTGCCAAGGTTAAACAAAATTTTAGTCGCAATGCGTCGCTCAGGACATTATTTTGTGTCTTCCTTCATGGAATAAATTCAAATGAGGTTTTCATGGTATACGAAACAAGGAAACATATTAACTGACATTTTGGAAAATGCACAAGCACATAGCTACCTTCATCATTTTCAGTCGTTCACTCCTCGCAGATAATGCTGCTGCCTGCTGGTCTATACGCTCCAACATCTCGACAAGCTTCCGATTACGTTCGTTCCGTTTCTTCTGTTCGTCCAAGAATTGTTGATACTTTTGCTGACTTCTTGACCTTAATGTCCTTTCACTTCGCACACAAATAAAAAAAAAACCAATGAAATTATTATGGAAAATCCAGCGTTTTCTCTACTTTGCATAAAACAGAGAAGAGGGAACAAAATAACTTACTGCTCGTTTCGCTTTTTCATTATATGCTCCAATTTTTCCTCAAGCTCCTGGCGATTATCCTCGCTTGTTTTGGAGGAAACACAAACAAAAATGAAAAATACACCGCACCGAAAAAAAAAGAAATTAATTTAATTTTTACAACATCATTCTCCTTCAGAAAGTCTGTCCATCGTCAAATAAAAATAAGAATAAGAAGGTATCCTTCATGGCTCTTACCTTCGGTGCAGTTTCTCTTGGAGCAGCTCCACTTGTAACTTGTAATTTTCCAGCTCTGATTGAGGATGCATCCTCATTGACTTGTAGTGCTTGTTGTTTTTTTTTTTTTTGGCTTAAATATTTATGTCTTGCACAGCAATTCAGCAGACGTCCTGTATTCCTGGATTTCCTTTTCAATACAATGCGAAACAGAGAAATGAACAAACTGAAATGTAGGCGCAAGGCGCATTAGAACAGAACGGGAATGTCATGTACATTAATTATTGTTTTGCACTAGGTTAAGTCCTTGGTTAGCAACCAGTTGTTGTTTGGGCTCTGCTCCTGGTTACGGTATCGATTTTGTATGGCATTCTTTTGAATCATCCGAATTGTACTACAATGAGTTTGTACCCGCAATACAACAATAAAAGAGGACCTATAGGTACTTGGATATCAAGTGCCAGAGCTCTAGGTCAATGTATGTGCATAGTTCACCTACATTCTACCAGATGCGCTTAGTTCGTTTGTTTCAGAATAATTTGTTGTTTGTGTGTGTGTATTCCTGCCGTTTGTTGGTCACAGTTGGTTTACTTTCAACAGTGGACGGCCGTATCTATGGGCTTCGGTTCCCCAGTCGCACTGGGAAACAATTGCAATTCTTTCAATGACCATGCACCGGTGGTACGTGTTGCCACAAACATGGCTTCGTATTCCCAGGGCACCAACATAACTAATGCTTGTTCGTTAGATAAAAACAAAAAAAAAAAATTATCCCTTTGTCGTTGACAAAAAATGTTCAGATAAACCTGCTACTAATATCAATGCTTCACCTGCTAACAAGAACATTCAATGGCATCCTGGATGCGATGTGTTGGGCAAAAAAATGTTTCCAGAATATAGAACTGTGAACAAATTTAGATAGGAAGGCGCTTGCCTGTGGGCGCGATGAGTTGCATATTGCATTGTGGGTATTTTTTTTTATAAAGTGGTCCCATCCTGGCACTAGTTGCGTGTTCTGTTTTTTATTTCTTGTATCCTTGTCGATGAAGATGTTTTTGGTTTCAATATGGAGTGTTGATAGGAAAAAGTTTGTTGGATGTATTTAAATTCTGAATTAAAATTAATTCCAATTCTGTTGGCAGTGTCGTCCAATAAGATTGATGTAATCGGATATGTTGTATCGTTCTAGCATTACATTTGTTGTTGTCTTAACAAATTTGCTTGGATGACTCCAAAAGACACTTTATACGTAAGTACTTAGACCTGGACATAAAGCTTGGAAATGAATCCTCCAACAAGCAAATTATTTTTTTAACCAAAATAACCATTTCATTAGGCGAACGTCTTCGAGATTACTCGAAATTGGCACACATCTCGAGGTTATGCGTAGTTTAGAAAATTAATCCTGAAATTGAACACCCAAGAGTGGGTCAATACCTTATATCATGGAGCGAAATAGCTTCCAAGACTTAATGTAATTCTGTGGATAAACAATGTAATGCAGGGAGGAGCGGTGAACCGGACACGTCCCCCGGCGGCAGCTCAGAGGGTGTCATACATTTTTAACTTGCGATTATAGGTATACTATATATTGATACCAAATAAACATGACATTAGGATGATAGAGAAACATATTTGAATAGCTGGAAAAATTCTGTCTGTCGGTCTCTACAGGTGTGTTTTGAATTACAGAATTACGGTTGACACAATCGTCTTCAAATTTTGAACTTAAGGTTGTTTTGAAATTCTACTTTTTTTATTTGAAATATTAACGGTACCTGTCATTAAAAAAAAAACTTTTTTTCGAAAACGGCTATAAGAATTTTTATTTATTGTAGGTGTGGTTTATGTTTTGGCGAAAAAAAAATTAAAATGGTAAGACCGGTTTTTTTTTCTTTGACTTTCTCGAAAACTGGTTAACCGATTACAATCAAAATTCAGTTCAGGATGATGGAGGAGGCAGTCAAAGTAAAGTAATCTACAATTAAATATTTTCCAAATTTTTTTTTGAATTTTTAATAATTTAAGATTTTTTTTTAAATCGATATATCCAAAATGGGTTGTTGCATTATTTTATTTATTTTTTAATAGTGATTAATTTTGTGCATTTTTGAATAATTTGTTTTAATTTTAAAAAAACAAGTTTTTTCTTTATAATGAACGCGCGCACAAGGGACTATTTGTTTCTCTTTAAATGTAGAACACACTGTGCGGGCATTAGGAAGATAGGGAGGGGACTCACCAAATATCGTTGTTCGGCTAAAAAAAGAATCCCTATATTTCACGGTACGTCCGAGTTGTTAAGAAATAAAGTGCACGACTGGATCGCACGTACTTGCTTATATGTATGGTCCCATTGTAGAATAAAATTTGAGAAAATTAAAATTAACATCAAAACATTTATTCAATTTTTGCGACTTTCGATAGTTCGAATAAAGTACGTTAAATTGTATTCGGTGAAATAATTTAAACGGCATTTTATTTCTTTAAAAAATGTTAAGAAGTGTGAACGGTTTTTTCAACAACTTAAAAAAAATTATTTAAGAATAAAAACTTAAAAATAAAATAAGCATACAATTAAAAACAAAATTTAAAAAAAAATTCACCAACCCGTTTTCAAAATATTGATTTCTCAAAAAAAATTTTTTTTTTATTAAATTACACATTAAAAAAAAAGTTCTCGAAAAAAAATAATTTGAAGTTATTTGAGCTGCCTACATTTTCTTGAATATCAATTTTGGTAATAATCGGATTACCAGTTTTCGAGTCAGTCGTAGAAAAAAAACCGGTGCTATGGAAAAAAAACTCCTCTGTAGAATGTCAAAATAACCTTAAGTTCAAAATTTAAAGACGATTGGCCCAAGCGTTTAGGCTACATTCCCAAATACATCCGTACAGACAGACAGACAGACGGACAGAATTTTGCCAGTAACTCAAAAATGTTGCTTGTTTGATTGTTATCTCAAAATTTGTTTTCTGCACGAATGCATAACTTGCATTATAGTACCTATAATCGCAAGTAAAACAAGCAATCTTCTATACAACAATAAATGTGTTCAAATTAATTCGACCAAAAATCTGAGCAGTTGTTACGACCGCAAAATAGAGAAATACATCAGAACTACGTTTGCATCATTCTGGGTTTGAAAAAAAACAACGACAACAACTACAACTACATTACCAGGCCCAGAAGGAATCATCATCCATTAAACTCATTAACTATCTGTCGATCATCAGCAGCAACGAGGAGAATAAAATTTACGGTGCAATCAAAAACAACACACGAAACGAAAATCACTGTGTGCAAGAAGGATTGGAATATGAAATCAACAACTGCACTGTAAACTTTAAAAGAAGTTGTTGCGACCGAAAACGAAAAGTAGAGCAGAAATCAACTTTCAATTTTCCACTTCAATATTGGATAAGAAGGGGTAATCGTGACCGACAACCAGTAGCATGAAAAATTCAAAGTGCAATTTAAACAGAGAAATTGCTAAATAATTATTTAGTTTAATGACGTGCGTCGGTGAGAGTAATCTATACAGTTATTGTTATAAATTAATTTTATATAGTGCCAAAAGCAGTTGTATGTACATTGTGACTATTGCGACCTCAATTTAATAATTCAATTGCCCTTGTAACTGTGTTTTCTTTCTTTAAATTTGCAAATGACCAAAAGCAACGGACAGAAAAATAAAATGTTTTAATTCAAAATATAGAAAGAATTTCCTTAGGCCGCGTTTCCATTTGCAAGAAAACTTCTGCAATAAATGTCTGAGAGTCTGTCCGACAGTGACTTGCATGTGCAAACTATGATGCAAGTTCGATCGCGACATTTCTTGCATTACTTCTTGCGAGTATTTGCGATTTGCGAGTTAAATTGATTGCATCAGGTTCACATTCAAACAGGTTTCTTGCTGCTTAACGAAATAGTTTCGTATATCTCGTGCTGTCGCTTGATGATGGGCAAGCTTCTTGCAAGATATTTATTGCATAAGAAATCGCAAGAATTCACTGCAAGAAACTTCTTAAACACTTCTGCAAGTTCACTTGCAAATGGAAATGCGGCCTTAGATGATACAAAATACCGTAAGCTTTTTTATAGCTGCTAGAATTTACAATTTACAGTTTGTGTATCTACAAATGTACATATGTACATAAATAGTTTTTTTTTCCAGTATTGTCTCTTTGATTGAGCTTATTTATGGTAATTTACCTTTATTTCATTATTGCTACCTTGGTGGGGCCACCTCAGGGTGGGAAATAATGATAAACATAAAGAAAAAAGGTTTAACGGAGTAGTTAACCAAAATAATTGGCGAAACACTTATGTACCTGTCACAGCTGTTTTTGAATAATTTACCGAAGTTGTCAAAACTTTGAAAGAAATCAAAGAATTCTCCCTATCAGCAGAATCTTAATACGAATCTGATCACCTAATGTACCTATACGAGTATGGATTTTAATTACATATATTCCCAACCTAACAATTTGGGTTTATATTCTACGAGTCAGAGTTAAGTGCGAACGACTTTAATGAAAATGTCCGCTTTCTTATAGTCCAAGAGCCAGCTACCGTTTCAAGTTAGTCATTTCACAAAAGCTGAAATTTAATCCTAAGCTTTCTTTGGCATCACTATCACTAGTAAGTTGTAAGTGAATAGATCTCCAGCTGGCATAATTCCGGGGGTTGGGGGAGGTGTGTCTGTAAAATAATAATAAAAAAGTTGGTTGTCTGTAAATTCGGTTTACGGTCGATAATTTTACGTGATAACGTCATAAGAAAACATTGATGACACCAACACCAACATACAGCCCGTTATCTCACACCCTATACAACTCCACTTATCACGTAAATAAAATAAAGTACTTAATCTAAGTATCAAATCTAGTACCAAAAATACAATAGTACTAAATTCAAGTACTAAGTACTAAAAATCTAAAATCTAGTACATGTTTTAATGTGAAATGCGAAAATAATGCTAGCAGGACCAAATATTCAGAGGAGCGATCCTTGGACAAAACTACATACACAGCTGATCGAAAAAATAGGTGTGAAGAAAGAATTTGCTCTTAGAAACGGGAACTGGAGTGGCAATATTATGCTGTGGGGATGTTTTTCCTGGTACGGTGTCGGCCCTATATTTCTCATTAAAACCATATTAACAAAATATGGGTATAGGGATATCTTGGAAAATGTCATGCTTCCATTTTCTGAAGAAAACATGCCCCTCCGATGGCATTTTCAACAGGATAACGATCCAAAACACACGGCGGGTCTCGTAAAAGATTGGTTCCAAGAGAAGGAAGTATCTCTTATCCCGTGGCCAAGTCAATCCCCTGACCTCAATCCCATTGAGAACTTGTGGAATGCACTCAAGCGAAAGTTAGGCGGGCAATATTTCACAAATGGAAACCAATTGTGGGAAGCCGTTCAAAGAGAATGGTATTCTATACCCAACCAGACATGCCAAAAATTGGTGGAATCAATGCCACGCCGACTCCAAAAAGTTCAAGCTAACAATGGAGAATACTTTGGTTATTAGAGTTAGGTAATCGAAAATTTAGGTAACCAACATTAAATGTTAATAAAATCAATATTTTTAATACTTTAGGAAGACGCGCCTATTTTACTGACCAGGCTAAAATGCGTCAATCGACAGTTTCGGCCACTTATTATGAAAATGTTCTACTAATTCAAGATCCTATTAAAGTCTTTTATTTTCTTTGTTATTGCAGTTTTATTAAAAAATAAAAAAATATAATGCAACTATAAAAATGTAAAAAAATTAACTAATAAAAAAATAAATAGTCACACCTATTTTTTTGACCAGCTGTGTATATTTACCCTGTAAATTTCTTAAAAATCCGTTGGGCGGTTAAGGAGTACATACTCGAAATACATACATCTGATGTTCGCCTTGTGCTTAGAATATGTTTCCGATCGATTTTTGTCACAATTCAGGCCCGGTGCAAACTTGCGTTATTTTGACGGGGAGGCGCGGCGCCGCAGCGGTGACGCTTTTGCATCTTACAGTACTTACAAATAAATAAAGTGATGCACAAACTCGTCAGATGTCACCGCGTCATTTGTGAGTAATGTAAGACGCAAAAGCGTCACCGCTGCGTCAAAATGACGCTACCAACAAAATTACCCACAAACCCCCTCGTTAAATCCACACACATGTACCCCATTATCTACATTTATATTTTCTACTTTAACAAAACCCCGCCCATTTTGTATTTCCTTTTCTCTTCTTGTACTATTTGAATTTGAGTGGAATTATTTTGTGAATTTGCACTTGTTCTTTTTCATGTTCGTCTTGTGCTTGCGATCGATTTTGGTTGAAAACCCACAGAATCGCGGTCAGCGTAACGCGTTAATTTCCCTATCAGCATGAGTCATGTAATTTCTTATGTGTAGCGTGTCATCGATTTATAAGACGTTATCAAGCTTTAACATTATAAACATGTTAATTATGTTATAAGTACACAAACAAAAACGTATCCAGTCGAATTAAGAGTAAACATAATACGCGAAAGAAATAAGAAGCTAGTGTCAAAACTCAACGAAAAGTTTCTTTCGTCCAGTAAATGCATCAGTTGACCATAAAATCCTTAAGAATATACAAACATTTTTCGGAAATATGCGCTGAGTAAACTGATATCGCAAAAGCTGAAATTTGATAAGCTGATAGTTAAATTAATAATTTAAACAATAAAACATCCGGATTTACATTTAGTGTGTGAAAAGAGCCAGCTGAAGCAGCGAAGTAAGCTGCGCATGGGTATTGGGTATGCGTTCTTGCGGCTCGTATCTTTTAGTGAAAAGCTGGATACCATTTTCTATGGAAACTTTTTTTCGTTTAACTTATTCAGTCGACTATTATATTACCAAATTTCAGCTCTTCTGGTATCACCTTGATCTTTTTATTAATTTACTTCTAAATCTTCAAAAAAAAAAAAAATTCCCACAACTTCTTCTTGCCTTCCTTTGAAGACACCAATTTTAGTTGTGCCACGCAAGAATCAAACTAACTAAAACATTTAGCAAACAAAAAGTAATTTCCCTGAGTGCCAACAAGTAGGAGTTAAATTGGACGTGGCAAGGAAATTATTCAAACTGTCATTCCACATCACAACACATTTATCACACGCAAAATCACTGATAAATTAATCAATTTCCTTAAACAAATTGCTCAAAACATCCATGACTTGCATTAGAAAAGTTCGGTGGCAAGAATAAAGAATAAATTTTTTTCAACTCGGAAGAACCTTCACAAACAAAACCACAAAATGGTTAAAACAGTCGAATATCTATTGGACGCTACCAAGCCATATCAAATAATTTTTTGCATCTGTGGAATAACTCCCTTTCCCGTGGTCACTGAAGAAGTGTTATCCCGGATTTTTTTTTTATTTCTATTTTACATATACAAAGTGTTACTTACCGCAACTTCACTCTTCATTGCATACGAACGCTGCAGAATCATTTTGGAACGGAATAATTCGAATAACGATTATTTGACAAACGGTCTGCGATTGGCACAGTTCATTACATTAACAATGATCCATTCGCTGATGCACGTGATTGTGTTCTTTAAACATAATGAACTGAAACGAATTCTATTCGATGTGATAGAAATCGAACGGAACTCGTTACAGATTTCGAACAGAACGCACAAATTCTGCTCTCGATTTACATTCAAACGTCAATTGTTCTGTGTTTCGGGCGTTATGCTCCTGACGATTCTACTGACTCCGGTAATGACGGTGCATTCATATTTCTTGGAAAAGATTTCGGTCTTCCATTGGTTAATAAGTGTGTTTTCCGAGGTTGCAATTAGATGTAAAAGTGTTGAGTTTTGTGTGTTGGTGCAAGTGTTCAATGAGTTGCTGAGCGAATTATTCGTTTGCATAAATGACTTGCAAAAAAGTTTTGTCATCGTTGGAGCTATTGGCGACCGCGCCTTTTTTACCGAACAGCTGACGGTTCAAAGGAAGATTGTTCGCATTCAAAATATTCAGTCGAAAATTTGGAAGACAATCAATGGATTCACTGATTATTTCTCATTGACTATGCTTTGTCAATTCGTTTGGAATGGAATTACTATTACTAATATAATCTATTGGGTGTATGTCAACGATAAAGGGGTTCTTGTAAATTTATGTAAGAAATTATGATTAATTTATGTAAGAAGGTAATTCAAATAAGGTGGATTTAATAGTGTGCAGATAAAGTTTGCAGTATCAATCATTTCAGTCTCTCTTTTTAAATTGTCATTCTTATTCTTTTTGAATCCTACTATTAACCGCCGAATGTAATAGTCAAAAACAAGCAATTGCACTTCGTTAAAAGTACATGATGCAGGAAATATTGTTCTAAACTGAATTTGACACAAGGCGTGTTTTATTGGTAAGTGTAAAACTAGAGCAGTAAATTTTTATACGACTAACAACAACAACAATAGCCAAAAGTGTTGATGATTATGTTAGTGAAAACAGTGAATATAAAAAGTTGAGACTTTGTATATACACTGCCTATAGTACTATCATGAAGCATCATTTTTTAAGTTCTGAATCAAGTCGCAATGAGGCGTGCTAAAATTGCCAATTGGTGTGAATATAGAATAAGTACAGACAACAAAAGTGTATTAAATACTGGTAAAATATCGGTAAATGTTCTCGTCTCCACTATTTAGAGTTAGTTCTGAATCAACCAGGAAGATGGCCAGATGAAAAATGACCACCATGAGAGTACTATAGAGAATGTATATACAATGGTTGAGATAAAGTCTGAAAGGCTTGGAAATCAATGTCAGCCATCAATCAATGCAGAACCAACTTTGGAGGTTAAATTAAAAGTGAATTATGGAGTAAGTATAGCGTTTTATTGGGACTTCCATTACTGCGTTAGCTAAAGATTACCAATAAAACACGACTACAGTTACAACAGAAAGTGAAAGAAGATGCGCTCACTTCATGACCACTTTATTTGAAAGTTATTTTTTTTTCCATTCATTTAAGAATTGAATTTAATATTTAAGTATTTCAGCGAGGATGAGCACTGTGGCCTTTCTTTTGTTGGACATACTGTTGCCGTGTTACCTTTGTGACGTGTGTATTCAAACGGTATGTGATGATAAAATGATAGATCATACCTACCAAAAGATTGTGAAAAAAATATGCATCAAACACGCTAATGCCATTTTCGAGAAAAATTAAATTTCGCTCGTAGCGCATTTTACGGACGGAAATTTATCGTCAAATTGCGCCCCATACTGTCCATTATGGGTAGACGGGCTCAGCTCAATGCTCATTTGACAAACGGGTTGGAACGTTTTGTTCGGCTATGACACTAGCTTCCGTTTGCTTTATAGTTAGTCCTTAACTGAATAAATTTAGTTGCAACTTATTACATAAGTCTATCTGACGAAAAATCTATTTGCCGCGATGCCGTAGTGTGCATAATAAATTGTTTTAAGTTTATTTGAAACAGTATAAACGTTATTGGCACCTATTTTTTTAAAAACTTAATTTGTTTAAATACTGAAAGTTTAATAATGTAACTTTTTTTAATTCTGTAATTTCTAGCACATGAACAGTCCAATAAATGAAGACTGAAAATAGGGGGTTACCTTACAAAAGCTCAGGTAGTTGTGAATTGTTAATTATGTTGTTTGGGATTCCCTGTAGATATAAAAACCACAACCACGCCCCCTCACTCTTTGGTTTATAACCCCCTCCTGTTGCATTTTAGCAAAATGACTAAATAAGCCAACTTGTAGTAAATAAAATTTACTAAAATTTTTTTTTTTTTGTACAACCAATACCAACGGAGCTATGAAGCGGCCAAAAATGCTCAAATCCGAGTACTTATTTTTAATTTCGAGTTTTTTTTACTTTTAAAGAGCAATAACATCGTAACCGTTGAATTCAGTACAAAAGTTTTCATAATCAATCTTGTCGGAAATTTAATTATGTAGGTACCTATATATTTGCCTATATATACTCCAATGTTTGTGACCGGTACAATGTAATAAAGGTTAATTAAAAAATCTATAACAAAATTTAATTTCAATGAAATGCCTTTATAGTCCAGTCGACAAGTACTTTTAAATGGAAAAAATCGGAATTTAATTAAACTTAAGGATGTTATTCAGGGATGGTTAATTAACATTTTCACGAGTTTTGGACTTAGAGGACCCTGTACAAGGAGGGAAAGGATGGAAGAAACTGCATGATTTTTAACCGTTCTTAGGTTTTTTCATCAATAACTTTTTACTTGCGATTATAGGTACTATAATAGGTTGGCGCCTCCCATAGGACCGGTTTTTATCGAAAACTTTTTTTTGTATTTTTAATAATTAAAATTTATTTTTTTTTGAAAAATCAATACAGTACGTTCTCGATTAACGCAACTCTCGATTCACGCAACTCCTCGATTTTCGCAACAGCTGAATTTATATCATTGTTGACGCGGTAATCGCAACTCTTCAAAAAAAATTGACTCGATAAGTGCAACTTTTGTTTTTATATGCACATCTTTATTGTTCTTGGCTATGTGTTTGTTTTTGTCTGTTGCGTTACATTTTGGTTCGGTATTTATTTTACCGCTACTTTTGAGTAGCGTATATACGTACAATGCTAGATTTTCTTGTTAGTTTAATGAATTTTGTGCCGTGGTCAGTCGCTTGCGTGTTTCGGAAAAATGGGTGTTACTAAAAAAATTGTGAAAAACAAAAGCGAAATTTTAGAAAAAAATAATAACGGAGCTTCAATTAAATCATTATGCCGTGAGTATAATGTTCATAAGTCTACAGTCAGCAGAAAAAAACGAAAAGAGGGTGCAATATGAAAGTTTCTTTCTAATGCTGAATGTGGACCCGGAAAGAGGATTACATTAAAAGGTGGCGAATACCCTTAGATGGAAAAGGCTTTGTACAAGTGGTTCCTAAATCAAAGAAAGCAAAATGGGCCAATTTCCAGCGAGGTCCTTAAAAAAATTAAAGAGATGCCAGGGTCTTTTAATGCGATCAACTGTTGGATGAAAAATTTTAAGAAAAGAAACGGAATTCGGCTGTTGAAAATTTGTGGAGAAAAACTTTCAAACAAACCGCAGCTTGTAGATCCATTCTTGATTAAATTTAAGGAAAAAGTCAAAGAGCTCGATTTGACTCCCAATCAAATTTATAACGCCGATGAGTCCGGGTTATTCTACCGACTTATTCCCAACAAAACTCTTGTAGGTTTTAAAGAATTATAAGCTCCTGGCCGAAAGACAAGCAAAGAAAGAATAACGTTTCTTGCCTGTACCAACGCATCGGGTTTACACAAAGTTAAGCTATGCGTTATCGGCAAATCTGTAAACCCAAGAGCTTTTAAAAATTTTGACCACATGCCCGTTGTATACAAGGCAAATAAAAATGCTTGGATGACCTTAGCATTTTTTGAACAATGGTTCCGCTCGACATTTGTGCCCGGGTAACAAAATTAAACCGGCCACAGGCAGGTCTTTTTTTCTTACGTTTTTTGTGTTTTTAGGTCCGACTTTTTTTTAAATTCGAAAGGACTTCCATCAAAAACATGGCGAGTTAATAAGTGATGACGGCATGATCGTTGTTATGTGTTTTCCGGCAAATTGCACTGCTATTCTTCAGCCAATGGGCCACGTTATAAATTTGACAAAATTGCACTACAAAAAAAATCTATTGGCATTCTTAGTTGGATGTGAGGGATCAGATCTTGAATTAAAAATGAAAGCATTTAATCTCCGAAATGCAATTTGCCGCCTATCTAACGCATGGGATGGATTGCAAGCAGATCCAATAAAAAAATGCTGGAATGTGTTGATGGCTTCTCATAATGATTGGGAAGATGAGGATGACAGTTAGAGCTCAAATTATCAATGATAACGCGGTCGTAGAATCCATATCAACTCTCTTCAATGAAATTTCCATCAACGAATCGATTTTGAATGAAGACATTTATGATTGGGTACGCGAAACCGTTTATAACAATGAGGAAATCTATGAAGAGAATGAAACCGTTGAAATATCAAATGAAAGTGAGCCCGAGGTTGAGATTCCTGCTCCTAAAATAAAGACTGAAACTGCAATACAAGCTTTCAATACAGCACTTTGATGGGCTGAACAGAATTCAGGACCTATTGAACAAATATTAAGTCTTCAAAAACTGCGAGAAATAGCGATTTTAAAAAATCTAAAAATCCCAACAAAAATCTCCAAGTTTTTCCAACGAAAATAATTATACCTATAAAGAGAACTAAAGATATTTGTAATATGTATGTACGTACATACTTATATCTTAATGAATTAACTTATTTTTGTTTTGTTTCTTATTATTTATATGTTATTGAATAAAAATTTGTTGCATTAAATACATTTTATAAGTAGGTACCGGTTTTTTGATTTTCGCTTTTCATCTCGAATTTAGCCTACAAAAATATTTACTCGGTCATTGCAACCACCCTTGTTTTAATTAGTTGTGATAATCGAGAATGCACTGTATTTTTAAAACGAGTAAGTGAATTTTTTTTTTTAATTTTGATTTTAAATGTATGTTATTTTTGTGCGGTCACATTTTAGAATAAATTTTAAGAAAATTAAAGTTAACATCAAAGCATTTATTCGATTTTTGTGACTTTTGATTGTTTGAATAAAGTACGTTAAATTGTATTGAGTGAAATAATTTAAACGCCATTTTATTTCTAAAAGAAATAAATAAATAAAAAATCGTAGGAGCGGTTTTTATATAAAAAGAAGGAATACAAACTTAAGCACAAAAATAATATAAATTAAAAAATAAAATTAAAAAAAAATCAACTACCCGTTTTCAAAATATTGATTTTTCAAAAAAAAAATTAAAAATTATTAAAAATAGAAAAAAAAAGTTTTCGAAAAAAAATCAATGCGAAATTACTAAGGCTACCTACATCTTCTTGAATATCAATTTTGATAGTAATCGGATCACCAGTTTTCGAGAAAGTCTAAGAAAAAAACGGTCCTATGGGAGGTACAATTTTAAGCCCACCATATTAAATTTATTTTTCACCAAAATATAATGCTTACCTACGGAAGTAGACTGATTTTTTTTCGTAAAAATTCTTGGAGCCGTTTTCGAGCAAAATAAGCTTTTACATAACGGTTATATAACAGGTACCGTTAATTTTTGAGCTAAAAAAATTTAAAAACACCTCTGTAGAATGTCAAAATAACCTTAAGTTCAAAATTTGAAGACGATTGGCCCAGCCGTTTAGGCTACAGTCTAAAATACATCCGTACAGACAGAAGAACAGAATTTTGCAAGTAACTTAAATATGTTTCTCTATCATCGTAATGTCATGTTTGAGTGTTATCTCAACATTTTTAATCTGGACGAATGCATAACTTGCATTATAGTACCTATAATCGCAAGTAAAAATATAGTTTCTGACACGCGACCCTGGAGGCGCAGTTATTTTTTTAAGAGATATGTTGTGTACGGATCAGGTACCTGGATTTTATACCTATCTGGCAGTGCTAAGATCACTCACCTAGTACCTCTAAATAACGAAATATGTATACGCGTTGAGTTTCTTAAAACCCGACACTTCAATCCGCTCGTGGAGGCGCAGTTATTTTTTTCAAGAGATACGTGTTTATGGATAATGGAGCTGGATCGATTATGAGGACTTTTGTGCGCTTTAAAAGTAAAAAAAAACTCCAAATTTTAAAAAATTCTACGTCGGTATTGGTTGTACAAAAAAACTTTATTTACCAAACTTGAGTCGGTTTTCGTCGAGTGTGAAAGAGGCGTCGCCGTTGTGGATTTTTTTTATCTTCAGGGCATCCCAAAAAACATATCAAAAATTCACAACTACCCGATCTTTTGTAGGGTTAAACCTCTTTATTAATTGCGATAATAGAAAAGGGAGAAAGTGGTGGAACGTTTGAAAACTGTAACTTTAATTTTAGTTGTTATAAAAAACTAGATAACTGCGCGAGATTTTAATCACCTGTGCATAATAATCTCACAGTAAATTAGGGGGTACTTCAGTGTCTCGTTTTTAACTTAACCATATTATTTTCTTTATTTAATTTCTATTTAGTATGGGAAAATAATACGTATTATTCATGACTTCAAGCCAAATGATACAGACATTCTATTAAAATTATGCCTCAGAGAATACTCATTACAACTAACTCATCATAAGCTAGTCTTTTCCTGTGGAGGATACTTCAATATAAGTTTACAATGCTTTGGTGAGGTATGTATTTTCTTTTGGATTAGTAATAATTTTCTTTTATCTAAAATTAATTATTTATTTATAGATTGTTCTTGCGATCACCACATATATTGTCATACTGATTCAGTTCAAACTGCAAGGCGAAAAGCAATAAAATCTGTCCAAAATGAATTATCGTTTTTATTTTTTTATTATATTTTTGGTGTAGATCAAAATCATTTAAAAATATATCACTAACTATATTTTAGATATTATTACAAAATAATGAAACAACTGGGTCTTTTTCCAATAAGGTCATAAAATTAGTCATTTTCTGAGTCGCTTGACGAATAGGAAATCTACGTGTTATCATATTGTGAAGTTTTGGCCTGGGGTTCGACAAATAAAACTCAATCGAAATTCCAAAATAATAAATCAAATCTCTCTATTTTACGAAACACAACGTCCCTCAGTCCAAACAACACCAAACCCAACCCATTTCACCCATTCACAATTCAAACACGCTCCCACAACTCAACACCCCTCACCCAATCTCAATTCAATCACCCCCCACCAACGCTTCCAGTTGTCAACAATTCCACCCTCGAAAACAAACCGAACCCCCAATGCAATCCACTCCTGTACCTACACAAGTTTACAAGCCTCCGGAAGCCTCCGTCCTGCTCCGGCACAATCCAAGCCCTCGGTACGAACCCGAGTCTCGAACCAGCACTTCAAGCTCGATCTAGCACTCAGTCAAAACACACTACAAATATGCAGCACACTTTTAGGGGCATGGCTAATGTACACAATGAATCCAACAGATGTCGCCAATTTACAAAATGTATCCTCCGAATATCTAAACTTGTTGCCACATCACAATATTTTGGATCAAATTAAAAAAAAAATTATTAAGAATCTCTGTTCAAGCTTTACTTCATAGAAATCACAACTATGGGAAAATAACTTCATTAACCAAGGCAACATTTGAGCTTAAACCTTACAAGGAACAAGGTAAATCTGAAGGAAGATCCAGTGTTGTTCTTAGATATCTTAAGGACACTGAGACTGAGAACTATAGAAAAAACTGGAAAGCAAGATTTAACAAATGAACAACAAGTTATAGGATCGACGAGCTGTACTAAGACCTGCGTCAAACTGAAGACTATAAGTCAAATGCTTATCACAGAGTAAAAATATTATAAAGAGGAAAATCTTTCGTACGTTCCATCCTCCAACACCGTTAATTTTTGTGGTCTCTTTTGTATATCAGTCATTGTGTTTTGATCATACTTATCCGTAATGGTCAATGAGATGACAGTTCAAGCTTGTAGGCATTGTCAAAAGAAGGCAGAAGATAAACAACTGTGAACTGTAGCAAGAAAGGTAAAAAAAAGAATTTGTAAGAATCGCGCATTCGTTTTAATTTCATTTGTTATTATACGTATCTCTAGAATCAAAACTAGAAGGACGCAGCTTAAGATTCAAAATCGTGAAACGACATTTTTACTTGTGATTATACAAGGTGAGCAAAAAGAAATCACCCTATTGGAAGATGCTCACATTGTTGCAAATGGCCGCCAATGTCAAATCTGTTTTGACATTTGTGGACTAGACAGATGCAGAATACAAGTGAACAAGCCATGGAGCGATACATGAACCGACATGAACCGATATTCTGAAAGCGGCATTCCCGGCTCGCCTCATCTCTCGTTTTGGCGATTTGCACTGGCCCGCAAGATCGCCCGATTTAACCGTTTCAGACTTTTGTTTGTGGGGTTTTTTGAAGTCCCGTGTTTACGTGAACAAGCCCGAGACTCTGGAAGCCCTCAAGGACAACATACGACACGAGTGCGAGAATCTGTCGCCCGAACTTCTCGCTGAAGTGATGAAAAATGCCTTCTTCTGGCCCACCCTGTAGGTACCTACTATATTGCAAGTTATGCATTCGTGAAGATTAAAAATTTTGAGATAACAATCAAACATGACATTACGATGATAGAGAAACATATTTGAGTTACTGGCAAAATTCTGTCCATCTGTCTGTCTGTCAGTACGGATGTATTTTGCACTGTAACCTAACCGGTTGGGCCAATCGGGGAGTTTTTTCAATTTTCTTTTTTGCTCAAAATTTAACGGTGCCTGTCATTTAACCGTTATGTAAAAGCTTATTTTTCTCGAAAACTGCTCCAAGAATTTTTATAAAAAAAAATCAGTGTACTACTGTAGGTAGGCATTATATTTTGGTGAACAAAAATTTAATATGGTGGGCTAAAAACGGTACTTCCCATAGGACCGGTTTTTTTTCTTCGACTTTCTCGAAAACTGGTGATCCGATTACCACCAAAATTTGTATTCAACAAGATGTAGGTAGCTCAAGTAGCTTCGAATTATTTTAATTTTCGAAACCTTTTTTTGTTATTTTTAATAATTTTTTTTTTTGAAAAATCAAAATTTTGAAAACAGATAGGTGAATGTTTTTTTTGTAATTTTGGTTTTAAATGTATGTTATTTTTTACTTGCGATTATAGGTACTATAATACAAGTTAGGATTCGTGCAAAAAAAATCTAGCAATCAAACATGACATAACGATGATATAGAAGTCGAAAAAAGGGGGTCAGCGAATTCCTACCGTCTGTCTGTTCGCGCCTCTACAGCCTAAACGGATGGGCCGATTAGCTTCAAACTTGGTATTTAGTATTTTTTAGGTAGTATCTCGGGGGTGTTTTTCATTTTTGCTCTAAGTCGAAAAATAACGGTAACTGCCATACAATTTTTAACAAAAAGTTTGATTTTCTCGAAAACGGATTAAACGATTTTGATAAAACTTTCAAGGTGCTATTTTTTTATATTTTAGTTAGAATGAATTTTTCGAAATTTGTTATAACGGTACCTCTCATATAACCGGGATTTTCAAATGCGGTTTTATCGTAAACTATTATCCCGATTTCAATAAAATTTTGCACACAGAAAGTCATTTATAATTCAATTATTGCATTTCAAAATTTTCAAAAAACTTTTGTTTTCGATTTTTTTTAATTTTCTAAAAAAAAATTGGTTTTCGAAATATTTTTAAAATGGGTTGATTGATTTTTTTTAAATATTTTTCCCAGATGAAAACTACAGATTTCCTTATGACATACTAGAAACAAATTTAAATTATTTTTTTGAAGTTTTTCAAAAAAAAACTTTCTAAAAAAACTGGCCGAACGATTTTCAATTTTTTTTTTCTCGATAGACATTTAGTTTTCAAGTTGTATTGCATACTTAGTTTTTCCGAGAAAACTTTTGAGCTAATTAAAAAAATTAAAGAATTTTCTAAAAAAAAATTATTTTTTTTATTTTAATAGACGTGTGGTTTTCAATCTGGCAATACTTCTTTCGGAGTTGGTCTTTTTGACAGCTGGAACTTGATTTATTCTCAGTTTGGTTTGCCATTTCATAATTAATAGACTTACTCCTGAACAAAGTTTGCAAATTTTGCAAATTTATTACCAAAATAATGGTTCGTTTCGGTGGAGCAGAGTATCGAAGAAGACCCGAATGAGTCCATCCGCCATCGCGCGCAACATTTGGAGATGTGCTCATTCACTTTATGGAAGATTTTACGAAAGGGTCTTGGTTTGCAGGCTTACAAAATCCAACTCGTGCAAGAATTGAAGCCGAACGACCATCAATCGCGTCACTTTCGGTGAATGGGCCCAAAACGAGATGGCTACCGATCCCGATTTTCAAAAAATTGGGCTTCGGCTGGAATTTATTCGAGCCAGCCGCGGCGGCCACTTCCTCGAAATCATTTTTAAAATATAATGCAAACCCTTATCTTTATAATCAAGCTAATTTCTTCTTTCTTGGCCATAACATTAAACTGTATGCGTTTTGTTTCTTCTTGAAAACTACACGCCTATATATGCAGCCACTAAGCAATGATCTAACATAAGAACAAGTTCGTGCGACCCAGTCGTGCATATTTTTAAATTAATGTGACGATGTGACCGCACATATGAGCAAGTACGTGCGATCCAGTCGTGCAATTTATTTCTTTTTGTTGATTGTGACGCTAAATTAACATTATCGAATCCGTCTTCGAACATGTCAAGTTTTTTTCATATTTCCCGGACGGTTTTTCTAAAAAAAAATAACACATTTGTAGAAAATTTAATTTCCTACAAGTTTTGCCTTTATTATTTTGGCCAGAAATAAAAAATGGGGAAGTTATTGGCCAACATAAAATGTTAATTAATTCAAAATGGCGGCTAAGCTCCAGCACGATCCCCTCCCCCCCCCCCCCACAACGAACTGAAAAGAAAATTATACGAATTAAGTTTTTCCATTTCAGGCGTACATATATGTACCTTAACGGTGCAATAACTTTTGAGTTTTCTTTAGTTCAATTTGAATTGAAGTAGGTAATTGGTAATCATATAATGAAAATTTTATTGGGACATCAGCATTGAAGCAGCCAATTCCGTCAAGTTTTGGCATTAAGTGAAACCCAGGTTGGAGTAAATACTGATTTATCAGAGTTTGCTCTACATGGGTATAGCTTGGTGCCATTACTCTTTTCCCATCATGGTCTCGTGGTCTATGTTAGGAATGATATTGCTTGCCAGAGCCTTCCCCAATATGGGCAATGTTCCAACACGGACTTTAACTTCTTGTGGCTCAAATTCACTGTCCGCAAGCATGTCATTCATTATTGTTTTATTTACAGGAGTCCAAATCTTGACAGTAATTCGACTTGTAACGAGTTTGATGCGCTGTCTGATTCCATCTCGAAAATTGTTTCCCTTTGTCCTCGTACTGAAATCGTTATTACGGGCGATTTCAATGTACACAATTCCAACTGGCTCCGCTATTCTGGTCAGACAACACCCGAAGGAAGGTATGTCGAGCTCTTTGCCGGGTTACATCACCTTACCCAACTGATCGATGTGCCAATGCGTATACCGGATGTTGCTGGGCAAGCCGCCCATACTCTTGACTTGTTTCTAACTTCTCACCCTGATAAATATACCATTAGTGTAACTTCTCCATTTGGCACTTCAGACCATTGTGTCATTTCAGCTAATTTCTCATCCTCCACCCATCCAGTTAAAGAAAAACTTCCCACCAGGACCGTTTGGCAATACGAGAAAGCCAACTGGGACGGCCTGAATATTTTTTTCCGAAACTTTAACTGGTCACTATGCTTCCTCGATAGTGACATTGATGCCAGTGCTGAAATGATCACAAATGTGATTCTTCTAGGGATGCGTGCTTTTATTCCTAACAGAGTAAAAAGCATCAAACCTAAAGAAAAGTCTTGGTTTAATTCTGAGTGTAAAGAAGCTATCAGGCTCAAAGAAGTAAGTTTCCGTTCTTACAAAGCCAACCCTACAGAGGAAAATCGGAAAAAGCACAAACAAGCAAGGAACTCATGCAACTCCGTTATTGAAAGATCCAAATTTTTGCATGACCAACAATTACGGCAAAAAATTCTGCAGTGTCCCAAAGGCGGTAAAATTGTTTGGCATTTGTAAAAAATATTAAAAACTCCTCAACATCGTCGGTTCTAACGCTCATCGACAATAACAAACCAATTGTTTACTCTTCAGAGAAGGCAAACTTGCTCGCCGCCCATTTCGCTGCCAGCTCCACGCTGCCTCAAAGCAACGTTGCCCCTCCTGTACTTGAGAATGTAAATTTTTCCATGGCACTGATTTTATTCCGCACTCGTACAGTAGCAAGAGTTTTCAAAGATCTCGATATACACAAATCTGCTGGCCCGGATAGGAGACACCCGATTCTTCTGAAGAGGTGTTCTTTCACACTGGCAAAGCCACTGCGTAAGCTTTTCCATCGCTCCTACTCTTCTGGAATCTTTTCTAGAAGATGGAAAACAGCATTGGTCCAGCCTGTCCCTAAGAAAGGTGACCCATCCTCCCCCTCCTCCTACCGACCCATAGCACTGACATCCCTTCTTTCTAAGGTCATGGAAACACTGATTAACCTTCAGCTTAAGGAATATCTTGAAGATCGTAAGCTTCTCCATGACCGTCAGTATGGCTTCCGCAGCAACCGTTCCACTGGTGATCTGATGGCATATCTCACCGAACAGTGGAACAAATCTTTACATCGCTTTGGTGAAAGTAAGATTATTGCTCTTGATATCTCCAAGGCATTTGATAGAGTTTGGCATGAAGCTCTCTTATCGAAAATGCGTGCTTTTGGGATCGATAATACTCTTGTTCGTTGGATTAGAAGCTATCTTCTGGACCGTTCAATACAAGTTGTATTGGACGGATTCAATTCTGATTCCCACAAAATAAATGCTGGTGTGCCCCAGGGCTCTGTTCTATCTCCGACTCTTTTCCTCATATTTATAAATGATCTTCTGTCTGTTACTTCTAATCCACTTAACTGTTTTGCTGACGACTCTACCCTCAGCTTTTCATATTCGTTCGATAATTCACGTCCTTCGCCTTCGGACGTACAATTGCAACGGTGCCGTATGTCAAGCTCATTAAACTCCGATTTATACAGCATTGTCAAATGGGGTAATAGGAATCGTGTGGAGTTTAATGCTTCGAAAACTCAATGCTGTCTTCTGTCGTTAAAGCTAAACATTCCCCCAATGCCATTGTCCATGAATGGCACTTACATCGAAGAAACCGAAAAGCTCTCAGTACTCGGTATGTGTGTCAACGACGACCTCCGTTGGAACGACCATATATTTGAAATCGCTAAGAATGCTGCTAAGTGCTTAGGTTTTCTGTATCGGTGTAAGAAGTATTTTTCCACATCTGATCTGGCTACAATTTATAAAGCGTTTATACGCCCTAAACTCGAGTACAACTCCCACCTGTGGGCAGGTGCTTCACCAACATCGCTTCACCTGCTTGATAGAATACAAAATAGAGCGTTAAGATTGATGGGAAATAGAACTGCCACTGAATCAATTGCCCCTCTCGAACACCGACGCAATGTTTCATGTCTTTCCTTATTTTATCGTTTCTTTTACAAAAAATGTTCACTCGAAATAGCCAGTTGCATTCCTCCCCTTAAAAGTTTTGCCCGTAATACTCGTCTTGCTAGGAATGTCCACCAGTTCACCCTTGAGCCCAATTTCGGACGTACTGTGAAATATAGGGATTCTTTTTTTAGCCGTACAACACGACTTTGGAATGGTTTACCCGGCGAGATTTTCCCTTGCCATTTCAATTTGCAAACATTCAAGACCAATGTTAATCGACACCTCCTATCTCTCCCCTCCCTATCTTCCTAATGCCCGCGCAGTGTGTTACATTAAAAGGGAAACAAATAGTCCCTTGTGCGCGCGTTAATTATAAAAAAAAAAAAAAAAAAAGTCATGCAGACAGTAGAAAGCATGTCTTCAACATATTATTGAGATGTAGATAAACAAAATGGAGTGATGGTTCTTAATTTCCTTCCATCGGGTAATTACATATAAGTTAAATGCAGTAACTAACCCATCAACAACGGCGAAGGCAGTTCTGGAATAACTTTAACCCTTACAAGTCACAATGTCTTTTTACTTCGATTGCATTCGATTTATGCGGATGTTACGTAAATTTATGACTTTCATTGGCCACATTCCGATAAAAAGAAGCTACAGAACTCTGCAAATAACCGTCGTTTTCGTAGTGAGTGCCTCGGTGCCGTTTATGCGACTTTGGAGTTCCGAGGAAGCAGATTTTCAAAACGATAGCGAACTTGCAAGAATAGTAAACATGTCTTTACTTTTCGTTCTATGCATTGTGCATGTTATTGTCGTTTTGGAGACTTCGTACAAAATGGACAAATTCGACAAAACCATTTGGCAGTTTGAAAAAATACACAAAAACGCTTCACCCTTCCAACTCTATTGCGAGATTCATAGTTCCAAGAAACCTGATTGGAGAGCTGTTTTGGTTTACATATTTCTCGTCCTGGGAACCTTGGAAGTCATACTTCTGTCTTGGATATTGCACATGGATGGATATACTTGGATTAGAACGTGTTTTACTATATACTCAGACCTAACATTGAAGACCAAATTGTTCGAATTTATTCTGTTTGTAATTTTAACAAACACAATGCAAAATGAGTTATGTTGGGCAACTGAAAAATGCATAACTGATTACCGTTCGACTCCAACCAAGGTATGGACCTCAAGGCGGAATGCTCTGCAGGCCTTATGCAGCATAGGACAGCTGAGGAATGAAATTTGGATGGCAGTCAAAATGATTGAAGACCTTTGTGAATATTCGTTGGTGGGAATACTATTGAAGTTGTATTGCGATATTACATTTAGCGCGTATTGGACTTACAGAAGCTTAAATTCGGAATGGACGAATTCTTACAAAGCAGGTGGGGATCGTGTTACTACGATTCAAAATAATTCAATTCCACTTGGTAATGTAATTGTAAACTATTTTTTGTAATATTTTATATTTTCAGCTTGCGTTCTATTTTTACTGGTCCGAAGTCTTATTATCTTTCTATGCTATTGGATATGCACTTCGTGTGAATTATTGGTAAGAATATGACCGTTTAAGGTTTTTGTAAATTTTCTGACGAACTGATTATTTCGCAAGTGTATGGACATTTGATAAATATATACGCTTAAGTCAAGGTGTCTATGTTGCCGTATAGTTATATCGTTATATATTTTTTCTGGATACACTTTTTAGTTCTTTCGACGGAATTAAAAGTTTCTCATCCTTTGCACGCTCGATCCCTAGTTAGCTACCTCCAGCTAAGTAGAGATGAACGAGTTCCTCTTTGACTTGCCTGCGCCACGTAAGTTTGGGTGATCCTCTACTGCGACGTACCTCTGGGGTGGAATCGAAGATTTTCCTGGCCGGAGCATTGTTATCTATCCTATCTTTATGACCTAGCCATCTGAGGCGTTGGACTTTTTACTGTTTTGTCTAGGTATGTGTGGGTGTAGAGCCCGTACAGTTCCTCGTTGTATCTCCACTCGCCATTTATGCATAGATTCTCATGTCTCATCCACTTTTGACAATTTCCATTGCCTCTGCACCATTGGGGAAGACTGGGACAATGAGGGTCTTATAAAGCGACACTTTATTTGCCCGAGAGAGGGCTTTGCTATTCAATTGCGTTCTTAGCCCAAAGAAACAGCGATTGGCAAGAGAAGAGTTATTATTCGTTTGATCTCAGCAGCTCTATAAGTTGATAGCAAGGCCCAGGTAAACACAGTTTGGTAATACGAGAAATCCAACTGAGACGGCCTGAATAATTTTAATTTCTTCCGTAACTTTAACTGGTCACTATGCTTCCTCGATAGTGACATCGATGCCAACGCTGAAATGATCAAACATGTGATTCTTCTAGGGATGCGTGCTTTTACTCTTTACAAAGTAAAAAAGTATTACACCCAAAGAAAAATCTTTGTTTATGTTGATTTATACCATAATCAATGTGAGTATGTATACCTTAACTGACAGCTGTCAACTTCATGAATTGTCTTTCTCCTGTCAAACTTAAAATGTAAAAGCTATTTCTCTTTCTCTCTTTTGCTTTTTCATTTCGAAGACTAATAGCGAGTTTCATTCAAAAAAAGATTTGCTCTTTCTGTCAAAAGATTTGATCAATTTCGAGAGTTTCATTGTAAGAAAAAGAGCAAATCTAAATAAAATCTCAACACGAAAGATTTGATCTCTGATGGAGTGGAAGATTTGATCTGAATGCACACATACATGTACAATACAATACAATAATCTTTTCTGCCAATGTCAATAGGGATGCAACTTACAAGCGATACATCGATGTTTTAAGAAATCGATGTATCATTCATAAACATCGATCTCGAAACATCGATGAAACCCACTTAAACATCGACATCGTTCTTGATGAGCGATAATAGTGCCACGTGTGTCGAAAGGTCCGATCTCTGAAAAGGAAAACGTAGTGATCTCAAACTTAATGTTTGATACTGAAATTTCATGTAAAACCAGTTTTGTGTTGGCTAATTGACAACAGTTTTTTGTGTGAAAAGAAAAGAAAATCGATTCTTTTCTCAAAGAATCGAAACCACGCATTGTGGACGCAGTTTAAAATTCAAAATAGTGAAATGTCATTTCTATATTAAACTAGCTTACCCACCCGGGCTTACCCTAGATTTTCTTGATACCGAAAGCGGTGCAATAATAGCCAAAAACCACAAACGTAAACTTACTTACAAAATGTTTTCAAAATCGGCCAAGCCTTTCAAATTTAATGTTGGTTATATGAAATTCCATACAAAAAATCAATTTTCGATTTTTCCAATTTCCCGACTTTTCCGGAGGGTTTTCCCAAAAGTGTCTTTCGTAAAAACCTTTTCCTGGCAATTACAAACAACGGAAAAAATTGAGCCAAACCGGCCCAGACGTACTGAATTGATGAATTACTATACTTTTTTCACAACATTTTTATATATAGCAATTTGCATAGAAAAAATTGTCAAAACAAAACAAACAAATTGCCGCAAAAGCAAGACATATTTATCTTGGTGTATAAGATTTATGAAGTTGCGATTATTTATTACCGGGAGATAAAAACAAAATAAACACAAATTCCAAGAAAGAAATGATATAGAATTGATAATGGAATTTCACAAGCTACTCCAGGGTAATTTTTTTTTTTTTTTTGAGGAGGTGTGTGAAGGTGGGGGTTTAGGGTTTGAAAACCTTTTTTTCCGATTTCCGTCGAAGTTTAATTTCTGATCCAAAAATGATCTGCAGAAAAGTTGTATATAATTAAAAAAAACTGAAATTTTACTTCAGGTTATTTTTCAACATAACCTCAAATATTATGAGATATAATGGCAAAAAAACGGTCTTACGATTATTTAGTTTTGCTAACTAAAATCGCATTTGATGTTTTACAAACGCAATGAAACACAACCTTCAGAATTAAAAATAGCTGGCTAGTTATTGTTTTTTTTTTTTTCATTACTATTCGTATTTTAACTTAAGAAGTAACCGCTTATTGAGCATCAAAATATCAGTTCATAAACATTTTTCTTAAATATCGCGAAAATATCGATATCATCATCATAATATCGATGTTTTTATGAACGAAGCCGCATCCCTAAGGAAGAGTGACAGTCTTTCACCAATACTACAATTTAATCATAAAAGAAGTTTCATTGAAAAGATCAAATCTCGATTTTGAGATCAAATCCCTAAAATTTGAATGAAACTCGCTATAAGAAAGTTTAAATAAAGTAATCCGCTTTTATAAATAAAATCACTGGTTTTTCTCAACAGTTTAACTATGTAAAGAAGCTATCAGGCTAAAAGAAGTAAGTTTCCGATCCTTCAAATCCTTACATTGCTTTGGTGAAAGTAAGATTTTTGCGCTTGATATTTGCAAGGCTTTTGATAGAGTTTAGCATGAAGCTCTCTTATCAAAAATGCTTGCTTTTGGGATCGATGATACTCTTGTTCATTGGATTAGAAGCTATCTTCTGATACGTTCAATACAAGTGGTATTGGACGGATTAAAGTCTGATTCCAACAAAATAAATGCTGGTGTGCCCCAGGCTCTGTTCTGTCTCCGATTCTTTTCCTCATTTTTACAAGTTTAAAGTTTAAGTTTAAGTTTATTTCCTAAAAACGCTTACATAGTAAGATAAAAAAAAACTTATAAATTTGTGAAAGATTATAGATAGAGAGTTCAAGTTAAAGTTAATGCTAAAAATTAATGCTAAATGATTTTTTGTCTGTTACTTCCAATCCACCTAACTGTTTTGGTGATGACTTTACCGTCAGCTTTTTATATTCGTTCAAAGTTTTACGCCCTTCGACTTCGGACGTACAATCGCAAACGGTACAGTATGACAAGGTCATTAAATTCCGATTTATACAGCATTGTCAAATGGGGTAATAGAAATCGTATGCTTCGAAAACTCAATGCTGTCTTCTGTCGTTAAAGCTAAACATACCCCGATCGAAGCATCGAAGAAACCGAAAAGCTTTTAGTACTCGGTATGTCAGTCACCGACGACCCCCGTTTGAACGACCATTATATTAAAGACGGCCAAAAATGCTGCAGTGTTTAGGTTTTCATTGTCGATCCAAAAAGTTTTTTTCCCCTTCTGATCTGACTACAATTTACAAAGCGTTTATGCACCCAAAATTCGAGTATAACTCACACCTCTGGGCTGGGTGCTTCGCAAACATCGCTTCACCTGCTTGATAGAATACAAAATCGAGCGTTAAGATTGATAGGTAATAGAACTGCCGCTGAAACAATTGCTCCTCTCGAACACCGACGCAATGTTTCACGCCTGTCCTTATTTTATCGCTTCTTTTATAAAAAATGTTCACTCGAAGTAGCCAGCTGCATTCCTCCACTTGTAAGTGTCTTCCGTAATACTCGACTCGCAAGAAATGCTCATCAGTTCACCCTTGAGCCCAATTTAGAACGTAGCGTGAAATATAGAGATTCTTTTTTTAGCCCAACAACACGAATTTGGAAGAGTTTACCCGCCGATATTTTCCCTTGTCATTTTGATCGACACCTCCTGTCCTTCCCCTCCCTAGCTTGCTAATGCTCGCCCAGTGCACTCTACATTAAAAGGGAAACAAAAAATCCTTTGTGCACGCGATAATTATACAAACAAATCTCAAAGCATTCTGGCCTCGGAATGTTATAACAAACAAGATAGTGATCAATGTTAACACCACTGAACTGAAATCCGATTCGAAAGTTAAATCATTCGAAAACGGATAATTGAGCTCAGGAATCCGAGATTCGGAAAGGAATATACGAATTGAGTAGTGGCGGCGGTGTATCAACCCGTGGTCAATTTGGTTACGAGTGACCTAATCATCAGGTAGCCTTTTAAATATCCACGACCAATTTCATTGATGCTGCCATTTCTATGGTTCGTAGTCAAGTTTTCTCATGCAAATTATGGGAGCCTAGATACTACCTGAATATCGGCTCTTGTGCCCAATTTGGACGTGGATCAGTAAATTGGGAAGATTGTTAGCCTTGATGATGGTAAACTGGCTAGTCTACTGGAGAGAAGATTTACTTAGGGGCCCTATTATGTCTCGCGATTCACCAGAAATATTTGGCGAATGCGAATATCTGTTATTACTGTTTTCGAATTGCCTAATTACTTTCGCCTCATATGTCAAAAAATGTGGCGAATTGAAAACTCGTTACCATTAGCGAACATTCGTCTTTATCTGTCAGAATCAGTCAACCTGTATGTAAATCCAATAATGATGCCGAAACTCAGATTCGAATGTGGGTTCCATTCACACATCCAAGTATTCCAGGTAGTCCAGATTTCTGAAAGAAATAATTTCTGGCCTGATGCTTCTCTGAATCGGATGTATCTGTCTTTATCCAAGCCGGACAACTTTGTAAACGCATGTTTGCAAAGCCAAAAATAAAGCCGATATAAATTAAAATAAATACTGTAAAAGACAATTAGTTGAACAAAAGGAAATAAGTTATTTGTTCCTTTCAAGGTAGTTCACTCAAACTTCTCCATCCACAAATCATATTTTTTTCATCCCTCATCGGTTGTTTTAAATGATACTTTACCACTGCATCTGTTTATCTTCCGTTTCCCAACCGATTCAACCACTGACTAAGCCAGACTTTGTCCAGCTTTCTTAAGCCGTTGAGCCATTTCTTCTCTGGGTAAATGAAAGTAAATGAAAGGCCAGGCCCTATTATGCATCAGGAGTGAGACTCTTAATATGTAACCGATCCTCAATTGTTTTCGCCAAAGTTACAGAATGCATGTTTGAAGAGTCCATGGAGTGCAATTCATTCCAAATCTTTTTGCAAGATTTTCCAACCCAAAGTTGCTGCCAGACTATCAAGCTTTTTTCATGCTACAACTTTTATTAGAAACATCGCCTACATTTAAAAAGTTGTGATTCAGAAGTGCTATTTTAAAATGCACCCAACTACATTCTAAATATCTAAACTGGAATTTAATCTATTTATTTGCGTTTGGCTTGAAAATCGTTTGCTGATACTTTTTCCTGTCACAACTTTGGAAAACCTACTTTAAAATTGGCAAAAAAGCAATGAAAAGCTAATTTTCGATATTTTAGGAACGTATTTTCATCACAAAAATACCACTAAATGCTACAACAGGAAGCGACGAACATTTGAACTCAATAATCAAGGATCTGTCCCTGGACCTGCTTCACAAACGGATCAAGTTCAATGCTGGCGATATCATTGCCATGAATGTCCAAACTTTTGGAGAGGTTTGTACATAAAGACTTTAAGGCATTATTACTATTGATTCACCTGTTTCCAGATGACATTTTCCGCAGTAATATTTGTGGTCATTCTCATTCAATTCCAAATGGAAGTCTCATCCAATTAAACTCTACTTTGTTACAAACATATTCGATAGTTTTATTGACAAAATAATATTTTCTATTGGACAAGGGAATCTATAGCTATAAACAAATTCAATTTCTGGGTGTTCTTACTTTCTAGAAGCTGGAAGCCGTGTAAATGTGAGTCAGGTCTGGGAAGGAGTTTTCTTCTTGACGTTGTTGAATATTCCCAGATACTTGCCGCGGGTCATCTCTTTGGCTTCTACAACACCTAGTTGATAGGCGTCATCGTACAACTTCTTGATCTCCATGACTAGACCGTTTGTGGAGTAAACACCAAGTTCTGAAAGTCATGTATTATAATAGTTAATTATAAAAAAAATTGGTTTGAAATTGCTAGGTTACCATGCATTGCTTGGATTTCTTCTTGTGAAAGTCCTTTGGACCAAGTTGGAGATGTTGTATGGATGGGGGTGTCACTCATGGCAATGAAATCTGTAATTCCTGGAACTATATTTATGAGGAAGTCAAGCTTTTATGGTCAAAACGCACGAAGCAAATAAATAACAAGGTCGTTATCAATTTTCTTTTAAAAATGAAAATAACCAATCGACTTCGACCTTCGAGTATCGACCAGGAATGTCAACAAAGGAAAAATGAACAAATGAACTTCATTCGTCTACACTCACTTTTTTCTGGCCAAAGATCCGGAGAAGCGCGGTCCAACCTTTCCAGAGACATAAGAGCGTCTTCGTCTGAATCATCTTTGTTCGAAGAACCTTAAAAGAATATAAAATTATAAAGTTGTTTTGTTGTTTAATAAGAAAATACCATTTAACAATCTATTTCTTGTTGAGTTGCTTCTTTCTGTCATGTTTTTCGTTTCTTCTTTATTCTGGTTTACTAATGCTTTTGCGTCTTCGATGTACTGGCACAGGGATGTTTGCTTGCATTCTTTGACAGTTATACCATTTAAATGGCTGCGTCTAGTACATTGAATAAGAAGAACAGGAAGACGTGTTGTGTATATATACAGTGTACGTGTTTGAAGCTAATCAGTTATACATGTAGTAGTAAATTCCAGATCTTCCTGTCATTTTGGCAAGGCGGTAAATTAAAAAAAAGTGATTCGAATTTGGATAATTTTGTTTTGCGACTTATTTAACTGTATAACTTTGTAAAATTAGGTGCATCAATTAATATATTCTAGTATCTTAACAGGAAAACAAAAATCAATATGACCTTCATAGCAAAAAGAATGTAAAAACAGAGGCGCAAAATTATAGACAATTTTAAATTTTTAATACATTAACTTCACACTACTTAAAATGTTTAGTTTTTCTCAATTATAAACAAAACAATCCCCTGCACTAGTTAAAATCAAATTTGGAAGTTTGACAACCGTAGAGAATCTTGTTGTTATTGGATTTATGCAGAGTTTGTGTGTATTTTTATTTTCAAAATGGCGTTTTGTTAGAGCGAACCGTCATTCTCTGAGAGTTTTTAATTTCACACTAAAAAGATAATGCAGGGGAATCCTGTTATTAAAAAATCTAGTTTCACACTAAGAGAAAATCAATTTTTGAGTCGTCTATAATTGAGGAACTACACTTTTAATGTTAAGCCTAGTACGCAGCTCGCGCTTAAATTTAGCTCCCATACAAAATTCTCTCCAAATTTTAGCTGAGTTAAAATTTAGCCAAGGATTTTAGCCGAGTTGTGCGCAGCTTTCATATTTTTGTTTTGCAGTATACTGTGAAAATTTAGCGGACAGATAAATCGATCGGCACATTTATTCGAGCATAATTCAAACAGACCGTAGCTAAAAGGGGGAGTCGCCGAGGCTTAATCCAAGCCAAAAAATTGTTAAAAAAAATTATATGTTATTTTGATTAGACACTAATATATGAAATATAATTTATAATATTAATCATATAAAAGAAATATTTTAAATCGTCGTGTTTTAACAAAAATAGTTCTAAAACACTTTGGCCTTATCAACCCTCTTTAATTTTATGTATCTACGTTCAGTTAAATAAGAGAACAGCTGTTTTTCTCTCCACAACGCTCATCTTTCAAAATTTAGCTGGAATTTAATCTAACGTTTGTAGAGAAACATAAAAGCTAAATTTTAGCGCGAGCTGCGTGCTATGCTTTAATGCCAAATTTTATTTGTTTTAGTTTGGCATTAAAGCGTCTATAATTTTGGGCCATAGTTAAAAAAAAATTCAATTAACGAAAAGTATATAAAAAAATTTTAATAAAAAAAAATCCTTGATAAAGTTGGCAAAAAACCAACGAAACGTCTTAAAAAGAATAAAATAATTTCTATTTGCATTCGAAAATTCTGATCTGTCAATAACAAATTATCATTTTAATATTTTAGTTTTTAAATTTTTAATATTTTTTAATATTAACATTAAAAATCACGCAATAAAGTTTATAAAGTATATTCATAAAATTATCATTTTAATATTTTAGTTATTAAATTTTTAATATTTTTTAATATTAACATTAAAAATCACGCAATAAAGTATATTCCATTATTTTTTAAGTGCCACCCTGTTAATATGTCAATTACTCAACCGACTTTCCTGAATGCCTTTATCAACGATCTAGTACCTTATACCAATAATCAGCTGTTTATTTCCACTTCTTGAATTTTTTTCCATTTAGTACAAATCATAAGTTGGTCTGTGGCCTGCTAGAACTGATGTGAACACATAAACTTTCCACTCGTATTTTGTGTTTTCGCAGGAACTTTCTTTCAAGATTTTATAATTTTTTTTTTGAAACTAATTAAATGGCAGCAAACAAATTGATTAAGGTTGGGAAAATACCAAATCCTACAAATATATCCGCATTATTTTTCGATCTCGACAATACACTCATACCCACAAGAAAGGGTGACTCAAAAGCCTGCAGAAAGGTAAGTTTTCGATGTTTCAACTCAAAATGCTGTTTTTTCTTTGTTTAAAAACATTTTTTGTTTTGTTTGCCAGTCACTTCAATTCAAGTAAAGTGCTACAAAATTTAAGAAAATATATGTATTGTCGTTTGTGTTTGTCGTGTATCACCTGCGGCCATTGGACTGCCATTATGTGCGTAGAAGAAAAAAGTTGTATAATCAGTCGGATCAGCTGAAAATAACTAAAGTCGATTCTCTGAAACCCTGTAAAATGAGTATTCTAGGTTGTTTTTTTTTTCTTCAATTTCCCTCGTGTCTGTAAAGTGCGGTAACTTCAATTGAAGAAGCAGACAATTTTGTCTCGAAAATTAAGCAATTGTTTGTCGAAACTGTTTGTTTGTGGCGTAATTTCCTAATCTCGACCAAAATAATTATAAACTATAATTGCTGTGTACCTACGTAATGTTTTTCTTTTCATAATCCGCGTTTCGTGAAAGGGAAAAGGTTGAGATAAAAGCATTTTGCATTGTCATCGACGTCGTCGTCTTTTTGAGGATTTGCCAAAAAAAACATTTGGCGAACTGGCTCCCGGTGGCGTGTGTTTGATATACTTTATTATTTGCAAAAAATTAATACTTCCTGTCAGAGCCACAATCAGTGGGAGAAGTAGAATCATATCCAGAATTAGACCATCCGGCAGGTTTCGGTGATGAAATCTACCAAACCAAAAATCCCACAGCACATTGATCTAAAAACATTTCTAAACGTTTTAATTTTTGTTTAATATACAAAATGATACAAATATTTCAGCTATTTTTCGGTTTGTGATGTTTAATGAGGAGTGAGTGTAATCGTTTTCCTTGAATTATTTGGAAACCATTCATTAACTTTTTTTTTTTGGAGATGAGCAATTAACACCAAGTGAGTCAGTCATTCTTTTGATGGTTTCACTTGATAAGTCTTATCAGGGCACTATCCATTTCGAGAAAGAAAAATACGTGGCTTCTGTACTTTTATGACGTTGAAGCGCATAGGTTTTACAATGTACTAGTGTTTTTTAAATGTATTTTTCCTCTTTTTTTAACCATCAACAGCGTAACAAATGTATGGGATCCGATCCGGTTCTTCCAACTATCTATCATGTATCAGCTCCGGAATCGTCGTCCCTCAAATGCGCGGCCAACAATTCTCCATAAGACTTTCCTCTCGAACGCGGATAAGAGATCAGAGTGACTTTTTGTAAGCACCCAAGTCTCGGAGTATGAACTTAGTTTTTTTATGGTAAGAACTCTGATTTTGAAGAGCCTCGACAGGCAGTAGGTTCTGTTGGATTTAATTGGCGACCGACAATTTCATCCCCCATATTATTATCGGTTGTTGCGTTTGACCCAAGATAGTTGAATGCACTACTTCAAATTCATGCTCCACTACCAGTATTTCACAGACGCAGTCACCATGTACTTGATTTTCGATTTATTAACATCCTGATCCAGTTCCACTTTGTGTAGCCTTGGCTTTATACAAAAATTTAAATTTATTTGGTTCTAAATCCATGCTACCTACATCTAAGTACATTCGCCATAAACCCAAGTTTCAACTTCAGCCCGTCTAGCCAGCAATTTTTGTCTCGATTAAGCTGCAGTTATTTTATATATATATATATATGTTGTCCAGCTGCAAAGCAGCACTTCAACTCCTCTTGTTGCATAGGGCAGCAACAAGATCCTTCCATCTGTCCCGATTCGCCGCAAGTGGCCTTAGCTGTGACAACGATTGAATGCCTTGGGACCGAGCTTCCTTTAAAACAGATGACCTCCTAGTTGTGTTTGGTCTTCCCACGCGTCTATTACCCTGGGAATTCCATTCGAAGGATTGTTTCGCTATATTGTCGTTAAGTTTCCTCAGAGTATGGCCTATCCAACGCCACTTCCGTTGCATGATGTCGTAATCCCTATTTCATAGTTCTTCGTTCGATATGGTTTCCGGCCACCGGATTTTCAGAATGTACCGGAGACAACGGTTAACGAAGGCTTGCAGCCTGTTCGAGATGTTTGCAGAGCATTTCCATGTTTCTGAAGCATATAGCAGATTCGAAGAGTCTCAGTTTGGTGCGTAGCGATATTTTGTTGGAGATCCAACCAGGAGAAAGGATTCCAAATGCACTACGGGCTTTGTTTATTCTATTGTTAACATCCAGGTCAGTTCCGCCATCGAGTGCTATGAAACTGCCCAGATAATTAAACTGCGTGACCTCCTCTATGTGTCGCTGCCTTAGAATAACTTGTTTGTTTTGGCCCGTGGTCATTATTTTCGTCTTATTTTCGTTGATCCTTAAGCCAGCCACTTCCCCATTTAGTTGCAGCGAATGACATATTTTATTTAACCCAGCCGTATTGTTTGCCATGAGACTATGTGGCTAAGTGTCAAACGGACTCCATTGGATACCATGTCTTCGATCTCTATTTCTTTCGATTTCACAGGCAATGTTTTTCTCCCAGGCTGCCTTTTTTTGTCTGTAAAGTCTTTTCTCTATTCTTTTGCGGTCATACATCTTCGCGTGCCCACGTTCTTAAGAGCTACTGCATTGCTCCGTATGAACCATTATTACGTTCAGACGCTAGTTTGCATTTATCATCAAACTAGTCGCTTCGATCTCTGCTACTGCTGCCTAAAATGGAGTCAGCAGTAATAATGAGTTCGTTCTTAAGGCGTGACCATTTTTTTCAGGACTAAGGACTTGCTCTTCCCTCATCGAGCTCTCCGAGGAGGGCAAGTCCTGGCGTGCGACTATAAAAACTGCTTTTGTTTTCATCGCGTATGGCAGCCGTGTTGATTCGATCCTGAACGGCGTATGCAATATTTTTTCGCAGAACAATCCGCCCTCGAAACACCATACCAACAAGATAATGATCCGGGTCAATGTTGGCATCTCAATACGACGATCTATCAATACGTGGTCAAATGTGGTTACGCGTGACTCCATCAGGTGATACTTAGGTGGTCCTTTACGCGTGAGCCTGGTACTCAAAAGGACCAATTTTGTTCATGCTGTCATTTCTATGACTAGTAGTCAATTGTCATTATTCTGGTATTAGACGATGAAACTAGATGCATGCACCTTGTTCGAATTCTCCTTTGTTGTTTCATTCTCTGTCGCAAGTGCCATTACACGATGAATTTAGTTTCCTGAAACATGAAAGTTCTCTTTCATTTTTATTTTCCATAATCATTTGCAAGGAATCTGCTCTTTTAACCCTATCGATGTAATGACTGTGTTTAACCACATACACATTTTTCCTGGATTCATAAAGACATAAGAAGTCCAAATTAAGTTCCTTTGTCCACAAAAAATTACTTTCTACCTCGTCAAACCAGATTCTTCGAACATGCTACCCGTACGACACACGACAGCTTTTTTCCTGTCTCATCTTTTCTAATTTTGTCTCTTTTGCACTTACTATGTTCGAAGAATTCGAACAAGGCGCATGTGTGCTTCCACACGCTGACTGGCCAGTCATGACTGTTTTCGAAGTTCTCTTTGTTATTTTGTTTCCGTGAGTCTCGCGCTTCTACACTGTCGACTTTTTCGCTTGACTGGCTTGACTGGCTTGACTGGCTTGACTCAAATTTGGCATTCCTCTCTGCTCTTTTTTCTGCTTGAAAATGGGGTATTTTTTTATTTTTGACATGAAGCAAATAAAAATAATAAAATAATAGTCCTTTACACTCGAAGTGCTCAGATATGTCGTGTTTTCTGTTCAACAAATATTTTTTCAAGAAAATATGTCAGAAAAAACATAAACAAATGTGAGAGAAATCGCTCACAGCGAAAACGACTCATAATGAAGCAACACAATGATAAAAAGAAGAAGAGAAAAGAAAAATGCCAAAAAAGTCAATGAAAAAATTACCCTCGACTCACAAGGTAAAATGTTTTTCTTCTCAACTTTCGAATTTGCTATCTCTTTTGCTCTTATGTGAGTCAAGGCTTAACAGTCAACGTATAGAAGCACACCATGTATCTAGTTCCATCGTCTAATAGCAGACCTAAGGCGTTCTTATTTTTTAGCTCGGAGCGGAGCACTGAGCTGTCAAAAAAAGAACTCTGTTTCTTTTTTAACTCGGAGGGCTCTGAGCGCTCTACTTGTATTTCTTTTTTAGCTCAGAGCTCGCTCGATGAGCTCGCTTTAAAATACCAGAGCACATCGAGCGAATGGCTGAGTGCGGCTAACTTCACTCGTTTTTTGTGACATTTACCACAAATTGACAATTGACAATTTTGACAGTTTATTAAAAAAAAATATGTGGTGACAGTTCAGTGCTAAATTGTGTTTCTTTTTATCCCCGAGCGCTCGGGTCACGCTCGATTCGGAGCGAGCTCTATTCGCTCTGGCCCCGCTCTGTGCCCCGCTCGGGGCTAAAAAAGAAAAACTCCTTTAGTGTTCTCACGAGCCTATGTACGCCTGAATACGGGCACCCAGCATAGTTTAGCGTTGAAATAGCAAAGGAAGATTTATCTTGGCAGCAATTTCTTTATTCACTCAGAAAAGGTACCTGAGCATACTCTGATAATTCTCTGAACCGAGCGTGATCTGAGCGCTCAGATATAATTTTGAAATATGTACGTTCTAGCACTTGGCTGGCACAAACGGACACTTCTCATATGGCTTGTTGACAGGCGGCAATATTATGCACATAATACTATTGTCTCTTTCGTTTTGGCATCTATTTTTCGAAGAGTGGCATTGTGCATGGGATAGAGTGAAATAGTCACAACTCTAAAGTGACGTTAATTTCGTTCAGCATTTTCTCAGAATGCTCAGTCAATTTATTCAGAGCACGCTCTGATCATTCTCTGAACGAAAAAAGAAATACAATTTTAAAGATCTGAACGCTCTGAGCGAAAAAAGAAATACAACTTCTTTTTTGACAACTCAGACTGCTCTGAACAAATAAAGAAAAACGCCTAATGAGACTGATGTTATGAAATTTATTGCATTAAAGCCGATGATAGTATGATTTTTTTTTGTCGAGTAAGAAGCCTTGGTGTTTTGGATGACCACAGGGTTGATGTAGTAGGTGATGCGCAGGTAAGAGGATTTCATTTTTATTACTATTTTTGGAACAAATATTCAGAATGGGTTAATCTATGTATACCTTACAGATTATTTGCAGCTGCTTTAAAAATCTAAATGGGTTTGCCATCTTGCGATTAGATTAGTTATTTATTAAGTTAAGATATTGTTATCTTAACTACAGATTAGTCCGGTGCACGGAAGTTTTGTCTGATTTCCACTTTTAATAGCGTATTCAACCTGACAGGAACTTTGTGTTCGTTGTCTTAATATTCCGTTGAATTTCTTTCATGTTTTTGCACCTACATTTACAAGTTATTACCAGATTGTGGTAAAACTTTTGCAATTGATAGAATCTGTCAATATTTTTGATCGCAGATATTGCTCAAGCCTTTTCTGCTAACGAACACCTTTAGAACTTTGTTGCATCGGGCTTTTGTATGCCTCTTTATTTGGTTCATATGCCTGCCCTGCATGTATTCGTCATTTAACCTGAGGTTTCTTCCTAGCACTTCGGACGCGGCATAATGTTGATATTAGCACTCTTATCTTGGCTGCAACATATCGACGTTAAACGGTCGTAGGTGAGAAGCGCGTTTGAAAATTGATGTTTTTTTTTTCTGGAGTTCATTACATGGCTGGTCATTAAATCGACCAATAAAAGCAGACTTCTAGCTGCCCTGACACGCGTTTTAAAATGATAGACGTGATTGGCGATTTGTCTGCGCAAGTGTTCATATCTATTGTTAGGCTATATTCATTTCCTTAATTTTCATGGCATTTCAGCAAATAAAATCTATCGAAATACGTTAAGATTTAAAGGGTTTTCTTTTAATTTTGGATGTCACGATAAATGTATGTTAATTCTATGCCGATTCATTTTGTGGTAACCAAAGTCTAAAGCAGTTTCAAAATTTAAGCGAAATTTCTAAGTCAAAAGCATTCCACTTTTTTAATGGCAAAACAACTTTTATGCATGTTTTATGAATATTAATGAAGGTTTTTCGGTTTTTCAACAAATCCGAAACGTCCTCAAAGCGAATGATCTTTCTATAGAGCTTTATCAACCGCTGTTTGTTAAAAACTATTAATTGGTGGAGGTTTATTGTCTTAGAAGAGCAGGAACGGTCTTACTGATAAGCCCACCGTTCATGCTTAGACGAAACGTACATTTTGGAGTAAAAAACCTTTTATTGAATTTAATTAAAAAAAAAACTCCACAAAACACAACAACAAACAACTAGCAATAGTTGTTGTTGTTTCAATATATATTTTTATAGTAAGTCGAAGATGTTAGATTTAAATGCAACTCATGGAAAGTTTTATTTTTACACACACGCACATGCTTCTGATATTAAGCCACGTTTAAAGGTTGATTTCAGTTTAAGGCTTAAAAAATCATATATGATGCGCCTAGGTTCAAATACTTGATGCATTTACCGTTATGCCATAAAAATAAATTATGCATCACGTTTTGATAATAAGAAAAATGAAAATAAATTCAAACATAAACAAAACAAATTCAAATCATACAAAATGATTGCCAATTTCACTCATTAAAATAGCTTTTCATATTTGTATCATTTTGTTTTTTTTTTTTTAATAAGCTTATTATCCGAATCAGGTATTAATAAACATTAAAAACAAAATTAAAAGTGTCTATTTAAACAAATTGTCATCCTCACCCTATGTTGGAGAAAAAAAAAATAAAATAAAATTCTAAATATAAACTCCGACGTAGCCCGAAGTGATTCGTCGAATGCATGGATGTTTCAAATATTTCATTCAGTTCGAAAATAAACACAAAAGAACAAACTACATAGTCCTAAAAACTGTTAGAAATTCGCTCTTTTTGCCGAGCAACAAGATAATTCCATTCAGTTCTCATACGTGCGCCGAAGACGATTGTTTTGTACCGCAAGATACGCGTATCTAATAAATTTACAGAGACTGTAGACTTTTTTTTTATTTTTTATAAATTTAACGTGCGGTTCAAAATGGCGGACATTCCAGAATCGGTTAAAAAATGTGCTGCCATGCTGAAAGGATCCAAAAATGACACGGAAAAGTTTGCTGCATTATTTATGGTCACAAAATTGGTGAAGGGCAAGGATTGCACTCCACCTGCCAAAATACTTTTGTTCGAAGCAATTGGATTTGGATTTCTAAAAAAATTGTTAAGTTCAAAGGATCTACCCAACGATTGCCCACCTTTGGTATACAAAAGTGTAGCATTATCTATTTTGACGTGTTTCTGTCAGGAAGAGGAGTTAGCAACACACAAGGACATGATTGATGCCATACCTACTTTGCTTGAGATAGTGGAGACCGCTGATGACGATGATTATGACGACAATTTGATTGTAGTGAGTGAAGCCTATAGCTGTTTGAAGAGCATCGCCACTTACGAGTCAGGACAAAATGCCTTGCTATCGATCGGGGCGATTCCCAAGATGTCGCAGATTTATTCGCAACAAAGTTTTCAGACTGATGAAGCTTTACATTTGATTGTGATGCTGACAAGTAAGTTCGGGCCAGCTTCGTGGACGGATGACCCAAAGCCCTTCCATGCACTAATTCAAAGGATCGCCCTGGACATGGAAACTGATCATAGTGATAGGAAGTTCGAACTATGCCGCATTCTCTCCTCAATTCTAACAACCTGCCGACGTGATGTTGTTGTCAACACTCTTGTTGGAGAAATATGGCCGGAGAGCGTATTCAAAGGATGCAGCGATATTTTAAAAAGCAAAATTGGTCCGAAACAACGTGATCCAACACTGCATCTTATAGCCACCACATTGCAAGTCTTGGGCATACAGTGGGCCTTCATGGATGACTCGAAACAATTCTTCTTGTTGCTCTTGCAATTGGCTGCAATTGAAGTGCGTATGCAGATGGACGAGAAAAAACTTGAGACGACGTTTAAGAATGCCGAACTCATCACATGTTGCTTTATAATTCTGGAACTTTGCATCGAATATATGGCTGGTGACGAAATCGACCTGGAACCCAAGGAAAAGCAGACGACATACACTGCTCTCAAGGGTGCCTTTAATCAAGTACTAGCTGTGCTGACCCGCGTGTCTAACGACAAAATAAAGGACAATATGAATGAACGTGATAAGGGATTCGTCTGTGCAATCGTGCGTATCTTGTCTGCGTGGTTAGCCCAGGAAACAACTGCAATGCGTCCGGCGATCTATAAAATTCTGCCATTTATGTTTAAATTGGCCAACGAAACCTTCAACGACCTCAAAACACACCGTAAGGACAATAAGGAAGGGGAACCACCAGTGGACATACTGCGTGTTATGTTACCTGCTCTCTGCCATTTAGCTGTTGAAGATGATGCCAGGAAAATAATGTTCACCTCCAAACAAGATGCAGTTTTTCTCGAGGCCATCGAGTTCTACTATTCGATATCACACTACAAAAAACCACCAATTCCAAGAGCAGAACGCCTAAAGCGCATGAACGAACCAGATCCAGTGCCAACGCCCAAACAAGTTGAAGAAATGAAAGATGCTCGCACAGCTGTTGTTAGCCTTTGCAACATTTTGATGAATCTCACTGTTCTAGAACCGAAAATTGTCGAAGAGAGCCCTGTTTTTGCTAATTTGCTCAAATTTGTTTATGACAACCTCCCTGAACTTAAGGACACCCCCGACAATCTTGTGATGCACGGCCATTTGGCGGTCCTTGGACTTTTGCTATTGAAACAACAGTCGAGCAAGGTTAAACAAAACGATTTTTCGATATGCCGCTACATACAAGCAACAATACGCTTCCTTTGGGATGCTTACAACATTGATGAGTCAAACGATCCAACAGCTCTGGTGGTTTCTATTACGTACAAAGAACACTGGATGGAGGTGTCTGAATTGTGGTTCCTTGGCATGCAAACGATGTGTGGTGTGCTGCCTCTCATCCCTTGGATTTCTGAATTCGCAGTAGAAAGTGGTTGGGCTGAAGGCATTGTACAAACGCTGAAGAAAGTCAAAATAGGTACTTTGCCACCTAATGTCAAATCGGCCTACGAAGACTTCCTGAGTCAGATGGTCGATGCAAATCCCAGTGTAGTAGCTGTTCTTAAAAAAGCTGATGCCCTTCGAGTCTGTCGCAACCACAGAATGATGGACTTGGGCAAGAAATTGTTTGGAGATTAAAATGTTATTTTTTTTTTCTATAACTTGACTTTTCTTAACTTTCTTTTAATTATTTTTGAAAAATGGATAAAAAAAACACTAAAACTATAGACTTTTTAAAAGATTTTATAAACACATAAAGCGTAAAATAAAATTATAAACCTAAACTTCTTAGATGAAATTGTTTTTGAGTTATATAACGGACGAATTTAAATGTATTTTCTGAGAAGTAAACAGATTTCTTCGTATTATTTTTTAAACACTGCATATCTGTGTACGTATCGTCGTCATGTTTGTTGAAAATGAACCGAATGGAGAAAGCTGCTGTTGCTCATAGAAACTTGTAGGTTGTGGAGTCTCAACACACGAATCTATTTTTGATTAGCCGATAACCTGGCGCATTGCCAGGCGAAAGTTCTGTATACTCTCTATACTCCATGAACGCTTGTTTATTTCAGTCTTCGCGCACTGGGTGTTAATTTTTATTTTAACTTATTTACATTATATACAAATGTCGCATTTGTATTTAGATTCGATGCATTCTTGATGGTCAGCTCGAGAGTCGTTGACTGTAATCCATGGTATTTTTGGAACTCAAAGGTTAATTGCCCGTTAATTGTACTAACTGTCTCTGACCAAAATACACTAATTGTTTTCTTTTTATTCACTTGGCTTTGGAGATTATTTTAAAATTGAAATTGTTTAAAGCCTGAGAATCGTATGTTTTGTAAAAAAAAAAAACAGAAATATGATAGCCAGTCCCACTCATACGAGTTGGAAAATTGATGACATCCAATCAATTATTATTTGCTTCGGTAGTCAAATAAAGAAGCCATACATTGAATTATTAAAAAAGTACACATGGGCACTTGGCATGGCAACCTTATAGATCTAAGGACAGTAAAAAACAATATTCATAAATATCTCGAAATTAATTTGTTTCATATGCGCCGCGTTTACCTTTTACATACATTGCGATGAAGCTTTGTTAGGTTTTTCTACGTAAGCCAAACTTCGGAAGAGATTTAATCTTTACCGATTAAAGTCACATTCTCAGCTATGTATGTATGTTTCTGTCGGGTGACGCTGTGGTCTACATAGGTATTAACGAACTCTATGCTTACAGATCTTCTTCATTTTCTTTATTTATTTATGGCCTCAAGTACGACTCTCCTGCACTTTAAGTATTCACTTGACTTGAAGAAAACGTCAGCAGGTCTCCCGATTTTAGGGCCAACTAAATGCTTGCAAAGGATATTTTGATAGTACTTGCCAGTACCAGCTCAGTTGTTCATGCTGTCAAGGTGTCTTTAATGTGGAGGCTTCCTCGTATGTTTTTTCGATCACGCTTTCTCACTCTTTATGTCAGGCAAATCATCTTCATTTCAGCTGCCTTCAATTTACTCTCAAACTAGTTGTGTGTTGTTTTTCGATCACGCTTTCTCACTCTTTATGTCAGGCAAATCATCTTCATTTCAGCTGCCTTCAATTTACTCTCAAACTAGTTGTGTTCCCGATAATTATTCGCAGAAAATTCGCAGCTGCCAGATTTTTGGATAGAGGGGATATTTTCTCTCTGAGAGATTTCTACGAAAAAACTAGGGGAATGCTTTAACCCAAAAAGTTTGCAGCATTCTTTCCTAGTGTTGCTTAAGCATCGATAGTATTTATTTCCGATATTATCGATAGTTTTGAAAAAAAAAGAAAAAAATCGATAGTACCGATACTATCGATAAATTTATCAAATGAATAGGCAAAGGCAAATTATAAAGCATTTAAAACTTACTATTAAAGGTCCTTCTATCATTAAAAAAAATTAAAATACAATTAAAGAGTTTTTAACTCTCTTGATGACAATGTCATCAAATTCTATAAGCTTGTTCAAATTTTATAGATTTATGACCGCCTATCCTTACAACAAAAGTAAAGCTTACCACGTTTTATGAATCCCCCTATGTCTTTCAATGAAATTGTTAAAAGTTATAAGCGAAAAGATTAGAGAGAGCATGACTGGCGTTCTTGTGTAATAGGTTTTATTAGCAGTATCAGTTGACTTTTTAAGTATATCCCTGCCTTCAACAGTTACAATCTTCACATAGAACGCTATCAACTGCGGAAATTTCTTGTGTAAGAGGAAATTGTTACGTATTTTTCTCTGGATATTGTTGTGTTCAAAATTTCAAAGCACTCAGGAAGCTATTGCCCGAAAATGTTGGGCTCTCAGTGCAGCAAGAGCTTTTGGACACTCTGATAGTTTTAACAAGCTCACATCGAAAATCTGATAATCGTTGAAGCATATGAGCTATTCCAACAAGTTTCCATCTCTTGCAGAAGCTCAAGCTCAAAATGTGAAGGTAAGTTTTAATTATTTTAACTATCGATAGTCGTTCGATTGTTTTTTTTTAAATATCGATGTAACAGATATTTTTTACTATCTATACTATCGATAAACTGTCGGATATTCGAGCATCACTACTTAAATGTCAAAAGATTGGTGGAAACTAACAATTATTGCGAAAAGATTTTTAAAATGGTTTGTTTATTATTTCAAGGAAAATGTTTTGCCTATTTGCTGCATCAGCTCCTCCAACAAAACGAATAGTAGTTTTGTAGGTGCTTCCACGCTTCCAGCAACAATTCTTCTGTACTTCTTCTTGCAAACAGGTAACATTAGAGGACTCAACTCATACTGCTCTGTAACAATTGCCTGAACCTTAAACTAAATCAGGTACCTGGACTTCGTCAACAATATTCATGGCAAAGTTCATAAAACCACCGGTTTTTTATGTTTTTTTTTTTATAAACTTTTAAAAATAACTGCAATCTTTATCAAACTTGTGGTAAATTTAATTTATTTAATGTCTTTTTCAATTGTCAAACTGACGTTTGGCTGCTACTTTTTCTGCCTTCAAAAACTTGAGCAGAAATTCGCAAGGTGGGGAAATTATTTATTCTCTCACGAGCTCTCTCTTCTGCGAATTTCTACGAATTTCCGGTGTACGGGAACAGGAATTAGCAGAAATTCGTGAAAATTCGCACGATTTCGCAGTTTGGGAACAGACTCATTTTAAATTGTCTAAAATTCTGAAACGCAGGTAAGCACGGGACAAACTTCCGAAGAGAGCCTTCCTCTCAGCTTAGAGGCATTTCTGGATCACAAAAGACGGGGAATTGTTCTCGCTATTGGTCAAAGATTTAAGATATTTACCCTTTTCGCATTTGGGAAGCACTATTCCATTTAAATAAACGTCCGGAATAGCCTGTATAGAAATTGGCAGCATAGGTATTTAGTGTTCTTGCGCTAATGCTATTTCCATTTCCCTGCAGACCTCTTTTATCGACCGCCTATGTGTTGTTTAATTACTTACAAAAATGAAAACCATAATCATTGGACTTAAAAGTTATGAACCTTAAAATGTTGAAGAGGTGTCTGCATCTGCAACATTTTATCAAATCAGCTAATACATTTTAAACAAAACACAAAAAGCATTTATCGTTTAAAGCTTTTTTATTTATTTAACGTATTAGTTGTGTGTGCGCACAACGATATGATGTCGTGCTTGTAAAATACGGGGCACTAGTGGTCATTAACCGGTTGACAGAATTGACGAAAGCACCTGTTCGTGACAAAAACACCAGGGCATTGCAGGTAAAAACAGCCCCATTTTTGCCGCGTTTTGCTTCCACTTTCTTCTTCTTTTTCGATATTCAGATTTTAAATAAACTCTGACGTATGTACTATTTGCATATGAACTAAAGTATACCTAATTTAAATTATGACACACTCGAACAGAATATTATTATGAAAAACTTAGTGATTGATGATACACTTTTATATGTTCAGCTGTTTTGAATTTTAAACTTGAAAAAAATCTGTAGAAATTGATTTTATTTATATCATCGATTGCCTTGGGACGTGTTAATCGCATTTTTATCAATTTGTTAGAATTAACGAAATTATAGTTGATGCAGGTGTTTAGCGTTATGTAGAAGGAGGTAAATGTTTTTTTTTTTTTTTGTTATTAATTATTTAAAAACAAAGACCCTTAAATTCGATTACTCTAGATTTTTTAATTGTTTCATATAATATCTGGTTAAAGCAATCATGTAATATGTTCCACATCGCAGATTTCGATAATAAACAATGATCCCGGATTCTTCCGTCCAATTCCTCCCATAACAGCTCTAGAAGGTTTACATCCGGTGTTTCACGGGATGGATGACACGTAAGATCATCATAGTCGTTAAAGTATGGACTTGTGTTATCGTTGGTTCTCAATTCGAATGCCGGGTTTTGTCGACACAAGAAATTTGCAGAAATGACACAATGGTCAGATGTGCCTAGAGGCGATAAAACACAAATGGTGTAGGTTCGGAGATGAGAAACAAGTCTAGAGTGTTGGGGGTTTGACTTGCAATGTTAGGAATTCGGGTTTGTTTATCTGCGTTGGTTTAGTTCAGCATTCCTAAAATAAACTCCCAGGCACGACTGAAGTTGGTTGAATTCAAACTGTTGTACACACATATACTGTTAATAATAATTATGGTTAAGTGAAACAACGAACAATTTAATTCATGTTTTTTTTCTTCCAATCTTACATTGAATTCCAGCTTGGAGAGCAACTAGAAAGTGCATACAACTTTCTTCCTGGCGAAGCCTCACAGGTGACTGCTAAATTCCTGCAGTCATTTCGACGCTGTCCAGACAATCCACAAACGTCGTTAGATTCATGGCGTTCTTACCTTTGGCGTGATGCTCTCCCAGAACGTTACAAGCACTTGGCAGAACAAATTTATACACAATGGCTGCACCTTCGTTATCGGTATTTAGCTATTATACCAGACTATGTGCAAATGCTAAAGCAATTTCGTGCATCCGGATATCTGCTCGCTCTCATCACAAATGGCCCATCGAATGCACAGTGGGAAAAAGTTAAGAAGCTAAATGTTAGCCAGTATTTTGACTGCGTCTTGGTATCGTCTGACCTGCCGTGGGAAAAACCTCATCCGAATATATTTCTGGCCGCCTGCAATTATCTCCACGTCAAACCTGCAGAATGCGTTATGATTGGTGATAAAATTGAAACCGATGTACAGGTATGTATCAATAATTACTTAGCCTAGTTTCAATTAAGTTGCTTTAGCAACAAACAAAAAAGAACTTTGAATCCAAAAAAAAAAGAAAAAAAAAGATTAATAGTTCTGCTAATTTATCCGATTTTACTTCATCTTCTTCAAATACACTACAACCCAAATAATAAACAGTAAAACAACAAAAATAGATTTTTTATTAAATTCAAAATAGCCAATTGAAAATGGTATTGAAATAGCATATTCAAGGTTCTTTTTTTTAAAGTATAGAGACTGCCTTATTGCTTAGATATTTATAAATCAAAAGCGCAATATCGGTTGCCAAATGTAATAAACATATGTAGATAATACTAGATTTAAAAAGTGCTCGCGGGTATTGAAAGGTTGCGTCTGAAAACCTAGGTTTCCGTATTGAAGCAGTCAAGCTACCAGGTAGTCTATCAAATTTCCCCATGAAATAGTTGCACAGCTCTTGAAATTTGTGGCTTTTTTGTCAATATATCGTTCACAACATATGACTTGACATAGAGTTGTTGAACAACCTTAACGCCATTTTTCATAACAAAATCTCAAATAAAAATACAAAGAGGATTCAAGATTTTTCCTACTACACATGCATACAGAAATCTAGTTTCTCAGACACAGCTATTTGAACCATGATTTTTGTGCATACTGCAACACAGATAGCATTTGCAGCAAACAAGGTATTTCTTCAGCAATAATGGATTAGGTGAGAAATGCTTTTGCGCCTGGCCAGATTGGTAAGTAATTTGTTAAGTTTAATGAGGTAATTTTATGGCGATCAAAACTTTTTAAGGACTATCTTTAGGATTTAAACAATAAATTAAAAAAAATGTCAGAGATTCAAACATTTATTTTTCCATTTCGCTCTTTTCTTCAAACAAAATACAAAAGTAAAATATGAAAACAATTTTATGAATTTCTTTTACCAAAAGCTAAAACTACTGCAGTCATAGGGATTTATTTCTTTCTACTCAAATGCAGATTTGTTTAAATTTAACATTTATATGATTAGTCTTTATTCGACATGATGACTTCACTCTTTTGAGTGACCCAGTGCCTCTAAATTACAACATTCCCAACAGCTAATTGATTTTGTTAAATTTCCTGATTAAAATTCATAATTAGTGAAGTGAGATTGTTTATCACAATCATTTGCTTTCCTTTTTTTATAACTCTTCTCTTAATACACAAGCTTACTCTGACATTTAAACAGTAAACAAAAAAAATAGTTTTTTGATCTTTCCCGAAAAATAAATTAAAAAAAGGGAAACATTTAATTTTTAAGAATTTGCTACATATATTTTAGTTACAATAAAAGTAATATATTAACAAATATTTAAAAACAAAATAAACAACAAAAATAAAAAAACAATATGTACTTCTAAAATTAAAGTCGAAAATTTCTCTCTATACATCCCCTGAACACAAAACCATAAAAAACTATCTTCCAACATCCTATCCTCAACTACTACTACCTTCACCAAAACAATTATCCTTCTACCAACTCTATGGTATATCCACACCACAAAACAATTGCTGACATCGATGATGTTCTATGGCTTAGGGAGGAAAAGCGGCTAAGCTTGGAGCCACCATCTGGTTGCCATTAAATCCAGACGTTATAGACGACCTTGATGCTGAATTCAAAGGCAATAAGAACATGCGCCCTGATTTGGTTCTCCAAAACCTATGTGACATGATGCAGTTCTTCCCTAAATGTCAAAGTAGAAATGGTTCCTTACATCCTGGCAGCTCATCGAAGTTCTCCCATGCGGAAGGTACCTCTTCGGGCCATATAATGAGGCGCATAAACAGCCAAGCAGGTGCTAGCTCTAGCCGCAAATATCAAGCGTATAGACGAGGCAATTCATTGCCAGATATCGATTGCAGTAGTGAAAATAGCTGTGACAGTATCTTCAGCTGAATCGAATTGAGGCGAAGAAAAAGCTGATTGAATAACTTAATACTATTACTTAAATTCGAGCTCATCTAATAATAAGGCATAAACTAGACAACGGCTTAGACCACCACCTTCTCTGCGCACACGATTGTTTCCTTTTGTCATAAGGAAATGATACTACATCCAACTGAGCTTCCAACGTCTAAGATGTGAGCTATTAAAATTTAAAATTCTTAAAGAAACAAAAAAAAAAAACAAAGTTTAGAATTTCAAATTACGCATGAATATTTCTAAGAGTAGATCACTTAAGTTTAAACTTATGTGGTAAAAATCATAGGGTAATTTTTTCTTTTCATAAAGTCAACATATTGTGAAAGAAAAGTACAAATAATTTTCCTACGTATCGGGACTAAAAATTCAAACACTAGTTTGCAGTGTATTAAGTATTTTTGTACATTTTTTACGAAAGGTTAAAACGCAGAATCATTTTGAAGTAAGTTCTCATAGTGTAAGATTGAAATTCTTATCAATATTATTTCTTATTAGGATTTGTTTAAAATAAAATATAATGTAACACAAATGTATGTAAAAATAAAAAAGGATTTTTTTTATTGTATAAATGTAAGAAGTAACATAATGAACACATGACCTGCGAAAATGTACCTTGATCAATATTAGAATGAAAGTAATTAAAATTAAGAATGCTTTTGAGAATAATTAATTTAATGTTCTTTTATGATTTTGTACTTTACTTTGTTGTTATTTGTTTAATGATTTTATGCAGCCAAAAATAAAGTTTTGAGAATATGTTTTGAAGTTAATAAATTTGTTGTTTTCTTAATTTAATGTGATGGCTTTTTTAGAAGGTAAAGTGTTTCATGTCTTAACGAGTAAGTATTAGAGTGCGCTGTGGAATTTTCTAATATAGAGTCTTAAGTTTAGCCAGTTAATGCCACACTTTTGTAAGCAGAAGGTTTCCTGATATGAAGACAACAGTTCAACTAGATCTAAGGAGAAATAAGAAGGTTACCACGTAAGTACAAACAAATAAAAGGCACGACTGGGTCGCACGTACTTGCTCATATATGCTAATTCCTTTTCAAGTGCAGGCGTCTTTTTGACAAAGATTTTATTTTAATGTTTTTTTTGAGTTGCATTTTCTTAAGAATCGTTGTGGTTTGAAGCTCGAACGAACATGGGTCACGACAAAGGGAAAGACACATAAATATGTAAATATGTATGTTAGCTTTTGCAGTTTCTTATTGTATCATCTTTCCACTTGTTGTTTACTGTTTATAATATAATTTGCTAATAGAAAGACTTTTTTCAGTTTAATTTTCATTTTGGTATGGAAAAATTTGAACAACTGGCGTAAATATTCGTGGGAATCAGCAGTAGGGCAATAATGCTAGGTATAGATACCTATATATTTAAGAATAATTTACTTTTTGTAATCAAATTAATTAAAATAGCTTAATTATGTTTGATGGACCGATAAATTAATGGAATTTACTAAGGATATTAGTTACCTCTACATATAATAAGGTTGGAATGAAGGTGGGTACTAAAATTAAGATACACATTCCAACTACTGTTAGCCAAATGGGTATAGAGACAATATTAAAAGTTAACACAGTGGTTTTGTTTATTTATAGGCAGGTGTAAACTTTTGTTTTCTCGATTGAAATTTTTGCATTCAGTAGTAATCGAATAGTTTTTTTATTTGTTAGTTGTTTTTGTGTGTTAAAAATAGGCTTCCTTATTTATTCTGTGTGCTTTTATGATGATAAAATGCTTTAAAATATGTATGTAGGTTTTCACCTTCTTTTATTTGACTAAAGGCTAGGGCTTAGCCGAGCAATATGAAATAAAATTTTGGGGAATTTTTTTTATGAAATCAAAAAAACACTATTCATAAGGTTTTTTGGAAAAAATGTTGTAAGCCATCTTATTTCTTTTGCTGTTTTCTATTTTATAAATTTTTCATTTCAAAATCATTCGACCAGTTTTTTCAAAAAAATGTTTTTTTTGAAAAACTTTTCGAAAACATATTTTAAATTTTTTTCGAGTATGTCAATTTAAAGAAATCTATAGTTTATAGTAGGAGAAAAATTTAAAAAAAAAATCTATGGATTCGTTTTTAAAATATTCAAAAACAAAATAATTTTTTAAAAAAATTATTAAAAATTAAAGAAAAATGTTTTTGAAAATTTTAATAAGCAATATTATTTTAATCATAAAACACTACATATTTTGAAAATTTCATCAAAATCCGTTTATTAGTTAACGAGAAAGTCTGATTTTAAAAAACTAATTAAGAAAACATCATTCTGAAAGTTTTATCAAAATCGTAGGAGCCGTTTTCGAGAAAAAATAGGTTTTTCATTAAAAGTTATATGGCAGGTACCGTTAGTTTTGGAGCTAGAATGCCAATTCCAAAAACTGTCGGGTAGAGCACTCTAAAAATACTATATACCAAGTTTGAATCAAAACGGCCCAACCGTTTAGGCTGTAGATATCGATACGGACAGACAGACAGACAGACGGACGGAATTTCCGGACACACTTTTTTTTACTTTTCTATCATCGTAATGTCATGTTTGATTGTTAGAATTTTTTAATTTTTTTTACGAATGCATAACTTGCTTTATAGTCCCTATAAATCGCAAGTAAAAGTTGAAAATGTTTCTATCGAGGTGTTTGAAAAGCCATCACTATTACTCTACTCTTGTCATCTCTCCTTTACAACAGCCACAGTAGATGTCCCCGATTCCATTAATGTAAAAAAAATGCATCACTGCAAAATACAAATGTAAAAATATTGTACTATTTGTGTACTTTTTTTTGGCAAAATTTGATTTCATTGTTGAGAGCAAACATCAACATTTCTAAAAAAGTTAAAAAAAAAAAACTAGAATGGACAGTATTTGCCTGGAGAATTGGAGCGTGAACTTAGCAGTGTTGCTGAATTCTTACATTTGTTTTAGATCTACGACAAAAAACTTACCAAAAGTAGATGTGGAAACTTTCAAAAAGAAAACTTTAGGTAGGTACGCACACTTCTTGCCAAAACTTAAACTACTTTACATCTACTGACTTTAGATAGTAGGCATCGATGGTATCAACCTTCTTGCAAAACCTCAGATCTAGTTTAAAAAAAGTGTGCGTTGTGACTGATATTAATTTTAATTACAAAATCGGTAATAAGAGTAATTAATTAAAGTTTTGTACGGAAGAAACTGCTTTATTAAAACGATTAAATAACAGTATTCGATAGATTTTGGTGGAAATTTATTTATTTTTTAGTTTGTTTTATTTGATTTTGCCAAATTAAGACAACATAAAATATATATTAGATAGAAAATTATAATATGACAGAAATAAAAATTAATAAAAAAAGGTGCATTAATATAAAGAAAATGTGGGCACGACTGGGTCGCACGTACTTGCTCCAGTGTGCCTAATTACATTGGAATGCAATAACTTTGTCAGAAACAAGTAACATTTACGTTGAAAATAACACAGTTTGAACTTAATAATTAACGGTTTTTAGTAAAAATGAAGTACGCCATCAGACGTCTTAAATAACAAAGAATTTATGGAAATAAGTATTTCGAAAATTGTAGGACCGGTTTTGACAAAATCCTGTTTTAGTTTTAGTTTTTTGAAAAAAAATTGTTTTTGAAATGTTGGTATGCAGTTTTTCAGAGTTTATTAATATACATGTGATTATAAAATTTAACATCATTTTTTTGATTAGTTTTAAAAATTGATTTTTCAAAAAAAAAAAAAATCAAAAATGAATTTTAATTAGAAAAAAAAGTTATTAAAAATGTTGATATGCCGAATTAATTAAGCTACCTTCTTCTTCTTCTTTGTTTCCGGAAGCTGTTGACAGCAACACTTTAACTCCTACGGGAGCATAGGGCGGCAAAAGCTACCTAGGTCTTCTCAAATATAAAATTAGACAGAAATCCAAACCGAGAAAGTCCAAAAATAAAAAAAACCGTTATATGAAAAGTACCGTTAATAGACTTTACAAATGATAGCCAATACGAACAAAAAAATTCTCAAACAATTTCATCAAAATCGTTGGATCCGTTTTCGAGAAAAATAAGCTCATATGGCAGGTCAGTTATTTTTAGGCCTACAAATAAAATTAAATTAAAATTATAAAAAAAATAATCACACACGCCAAGTTTGAAGATAATCGCTTAAGCCGTTTATGCTGCAGCTCGTTATACATACTGACACAGACAGACAGACAGACGGACATTTTCTGCCAATGACTTTTAGACTTTTTTATGACCGTAATGTCATGTTTCATTGTTATCTCTTTTTTTATTCACGAATCCCATACTTGCCTTATAGTCCCTATAATCGCAAATAAAAAGGAACTTTTCTGCATTTAATGGAAATGGAAAAAAATATAGTTTACATTAAAGAGAGAGAGAGAGAAACTACACATATTGACAAGCTTCAGACGGTGGGAATAACGAGGTAACACAAAAGAATCTGTGTTCCATGCAAGACCTCTTAAAGCGAACAACAGAAATTGCTTTTGGAGAGATTCAAGTTTTTTCACATCAATATTATACAACGGAGACCAAATGACACTACAATATTCTAATAACGAGCGCACCAATGAACAATAAATTGCCTTTGTAATATAAGGGTCGTTAAATTCCTTTGACCTTCCTTTTACAAAACCTAGCATACCAAGATTTTTAGAATGAACTTTGTCGATGTGGTGTTTAAAAGTAAGTTTTTGTCAATTAGGTATAACTCAAGTCTTTAACAGCGTCAATTCTAACTAGCCTTTGCGTGTCAATAAATATTGCACTTCTCCATATTTAGCAACATGCCATTCTTTTTACACAAGCTGACAAGAGTATCAATCAAGACATTCTTCGACATTTAAAAAAAATGGATGTCCTAAGAAGGCGAAACGCGTCGGCTTCTTTAAATGATAAATACAAAATATTAATTTGTACAAAAAACAAGTATTTTTATTTTTTTAAATGTCGATAAAATAACAGTTCTACTAAAAATAATAACAGTTAAAAATCTTCATCTTTAAAAAAATTCTAAATTCTTAGCCAATTCCGATTCCAGGAAAAGTGCTGCTAATCCTGATACTCTTGTTAAGGCCGAAAAGGAACAATGACATTTTTTGATCCTGCGAGTACGCTAAAAGAGATGCACAGAATATGCGTAAAACTATACAAAAGTTTGAAAAAAAGTGTGTCCCATTTCTTCTAAGTGAGTGATTCAACAATTCAATTAGAAGAAGAAAAGGCATGAAGTTTGCTTCATAGATGTTTTTCAAATGAATAATTCTTGAGCCACGTAATGTCGAAATAACTGCCATTCCATTTGCCTGACACGACATTCTTGCAAGATAACATTCCATTGATTTCGCAAAAGCTGCAGATCATTGATGGCGTTAAGAATATTGAACCATTAAAATACATTTAAAATATATATAACAAAATTTTGTATCTTTTTAATTTTGAAAAATAAAAAAATTGAATTTGAATTTGAATTTGAATTTGAAAATACATTCAAATGTTCACATGTATTTGATGCATCCATTGATATTCATGCAAGTGCGGTCAAATTCAGTTTTCTCTAATAGTAATTTACGTGACCCTTCGAAGGTAATTTAACTGTAACCCCCCACCCTTCTCGGCAGCGCTGTCAATCGTGCATGACCTAGTGCCCTAGGGCAGCAAACAATTCTAGTAGCAAAACATTTTATCGCATGTACATACGTATATTACCCCTGGCTGAGGAGCGGGTCTAACAACACCTTTTTCATCAAGACAAATTAGGACACTAACAAAACTTCGTTAACCAAGCTGAGTCATCAGCTTAACAGGCAGCTATTAGCGAGTGATCTTTGTAATTAGCTGGGCTATCCTTTTAAGCCATGGTACCCGATTTAAAACCAGGCAGGTTATTGACCTACCTGCCATAATAAAGAACAATTTAGAAATTCCAGGAAAGCAGTGATACTGGGAAACCTCATCACTGATCTGCACAGACAGCAGTGACCCGCAAGCCGCATAACCTCTTCTTTTTGCACAAGGTGATTCAGAGCCTCTTACTTCAGGCGCACCCAAACCATATGCTAACTCTAACTCGGGGCCTACATACGTATAAGGAAGGTAGCTCCGCAAAGACAGCAGGAACCGAAGGTCATAATTTAATTGAGAATCACTATTCAAGTCAGTGATTACAACAATATGCCCAAATAAAATCACGAGTAACGAACATTGAGGCTTAATATACATAGATAGGTATTTAGAAAAACGAAAGCCACGACAGACGAGCTCATGAGAATTGCCTTAAGAGCTCCAAAAGTAGTCCTAAGGACAAAACGAGACCTTGCTAAGACTTTTAAATGGCTTGGTGTCTTATCTCATCAAATTAAACCGAATCAATTCAATAAAAACAAAAACCATTTGATCAATAAACAAGTAAAAAAAACCTCCCAAACCATGACTGAAGTTTTGAAATAACATGTAAACTCACTTTTACATTAGCTGCACAGAGGCGGGATGGAATATTCCTTCATCGGTTCCCCGTCTGAAATCATATCTAAGATCAAGATGCTTTTCAATTATCTCAGTTTTTGTATAACAGGAATTATTATTATGTACATACATAAGTATGAAACATGAGATAAAGTTAGGATGATGAACCATGATGTGTTTATTTAAGATAAATAAATCAATGGGAAGATTTGCGACCACTGTTCATTGATATAGATTTTTGTCGTAAAACTTAAGCACTGGACGGATGTTTATGATAACAACTACCCGACCAAAATTGTGTTGAATTTTAAATAGAGGACATAGCGGAAGTGGAAAATTTATTGTTGTTATAAATAAACGCAAATGCATGCAAAAGGCAATTAAGTTCCATTTCTAGGCACAATACTACGATCGTTTGCTTAGATCAACCAAGCATATGTAAGTACTGTGAAGAATATCACTTAGAGCGAGTATACAATCAAACAACTTGAGAAATATAACCATATTAATACGTGAACATGAATTTTGTCTTTTTTTCGTACATACTTAACAGAACTTCGTGATATATTCATCAAATCTGGCGCCAATGTCAAATCTGTTTTGACATTTGTGGAGTAGACAGATGCAGAATACAAGTGAACAAACCATGGAGCGATACATGAACCGACATGAACCGATATTCTAAAGGCGGCGTCGCCTCATCTCTTGTTTTAGCGATTTGCACTGGCCCGCAAGATCGCCCGATTCAACGGTTTCAGACTTTTTTTGTGGGGTTTTTTGAAGTCCCGTGTTTACGTGAACAAGCCCGAGACTAGAAACCATCAGGACAACATTCGACACGAGTGCGAATTTTTCCAATAATCTCGAGTCATGTTGGTGTCCAGGCCAACTAAAATTAACACTAGTAGAAATTTCTTTGACATCACAAGTGCCTTGAACTCTCAGAGTAGGTTTACCTTTTCAGTTAATGTACTAATCTACACAGAGTTTTGGTTTCAGTATCCCTACGTGGGTACATTCGATTACTCCAATAGCTTAAACTTCCTTTTGCCATAACTCTTTTGCTTCCGTTATTTCACTGTTGGTAGTTGGAAACTTGATCCAATTAGTTCCATGTGCAACAATGCTGTCAACTACTGCATTCACAGTCCGAGATACCGTATCTTAACTAACGCCGAATTCTTCACCGATACCTTTCTGATATCCAGAATCACTGAGATATCGCAAAGATACCTTCTTCATTCGTATCTAAAAATCTGTACGCGAGCCACTGTAAATGTCTATCTTCAAAACGCTATAAATCTTTAAAATCCCGAAGAAGAATATAGATGAGCTTGTAATATTTAGCATCCTTCATATTTTACAAGTATAAGCAAATCCTTTTCTTCATGAATACCGCTTAATCTGTCTTTTTATAATTAACGCGCGCACAAGGGACTACTTGTTTCCCTTTTAATGTAACACACTGCGCGGGCATTCGGATGATAGGGAGGGGAGAGATAGGAGGTGTCGATTAACATTGGTTTTGAATGTTTGCAGATCAAAATGGCAAGGAAAAATCCCGCCGGGTAAACTTTTCCAAATTCGTGTCGTTCGGCTAAAAAAAGAATCCCTATATTTCACGGTACGTCCGAAATTGGGCTCAAGGGTGAACTGATGAGCATTCCTTGCGAGACGAGTATAGTGGCAGTTATATTTCCTATCAATCTTAACGCTATATTTTGTATTCTATCAATCAGGTGAAGCGATGTTTGTGAAGCACCTGCCCAGAGGTGGGAGTTATACTCGAGTTTAGGGCGTATAAACGCTTTATAAATTGTAGCCAGATCAGATGGGGAATTAAATTTTTTATGAACTTCCAAATGTAGTGCCCCGTGGCTTAGTGGTTAGTGTGTCGGACTGCTAAGCGAAAGAACCTGGGTTCAAATCCAGCTCATAGCCACCTTTTTTTCTGGGGTACTGCCTCTTGTGAGGAACTGACAAAACCTCCAAGAGTAAAATTTGTCTCGAAAAAGTGCATCTCATGTGCCGTTCGGACTCGGCGGTAAACTGTAGGTCCCTTCCATTCTTGCAGAGTAACAACACACACACAGGAATGGTTGAGAGTATAAGTCACTAGGCCTTGGCTCCTTAAGGAGCTGTCGCGCCAATAAATTTAATTTATTTATTTATGAACTTCCAAATGAGGTCAAAATTGAAACAAATATTGTGAAATCTAAAGGATCTACAATAATGAATACTGTGAAAAAAATAGACTTTTTTAAACCCAAATTTCACACCAAAAAAAATCAAACCTATCGGAATTAGGAACATGGAAAAGAAATTCACCCGAGGCTCAAGCATTGGCCCCTCAGAGTTGCAATGCCAATTATTTAAATTTGATTATATAATTTAAAGCAAATTGAAGACCAAGATTATTAAAGAGTTAACATTTATTTAATTCGTAAGAAAGTTAATTATGACAAACAATTAATCCATTAGGCAGTGGTTGGATATCCCCATGGATCGAGCTTCTCGTTCAGCAGTGTTAGACAGGATTCGGATATCTTTGAAAGCAATTCAGCTAATTTGTGTTTGGTATATACCTTATACAGCTGCCGTGCTTCGCTTGAAATTTCATCAGCCAACTTAATGCAACCTTTGTAGTCACCACTTTGTTGCAGGACTTTATGGAGTAGTAAAACAATTTCAGGAATACAAATAGATCGAAGCTTTTGCAACTGGTGTAGGCGATTCTCCCAATCTAATTGATTCACATTTACTGGATTCTTTGAAGTATCAGGATCGATAAGCCATCCTCTCTCGGGGAACAATAGGACATTGAACAACGCATCTCGGGTCACTGAAATAAGAAATGATTTTTTAAATATATTCGGCAAATCTATAACTATTTACTTTACCTGCTGTTTGTTCGTTCAAGTTCATTTTCCAGCGATCAAGTTCTGAACGGTAAACCTGCTCCTTATGCTCTGATGCAATCCTTTCGGTAAAGTTAGCATTTGTATTAGCAGCTTGCGGTTCCTTCGGTTGATTGTGAAATAATTGAGACCAATCGTTGAAGCCGTCCAATGCCACCAGATACACTTTATAGCTGAGGTATTCTTTGATGCTGCATTCCTCTCGACAGGGAAAATTGTCTTTCGATCCATATAACGAAACAATTTGCGCTAATGTATCTGGAGGAACTATTTCAAAAGCAGCACGCATGCAATCACTCTTTCCTTGAGCTAGGAATGTTCGGAACAAGGCATTCGCCTGCCAAAGTAGTTCACCCTTTTGTTCTGGATAGAACGTCAGCCATTCTAGTGCTTTAATTTTTTCCAGGTCAAATTCAGATATGTCGCCTTGTTGTCCTCTTTCTTCGGCTTCCTCATCATTTACTCGGGTACGTATGGTCTGGACAGTGTGCTTTGTTATGCCCTCAACGTCGAGCCCTGCTGAGACAGCTTCTTCTAAGGCCCTCGCACGGGCTGAAGTGTCTTTGATTGTCTCAAGGAATTTTGAGTAAAGTAGTACTTGCATCTTACCAGGAAGACCAGCTGTATAGAATGCAACTAACTGAGAGTCTTTAAATTCGATCAAACATTCGACATAGGCTTTTATTATTACATCCGCCACTTCTTCCTTGTCAACCTTTCCGATTTGTCTCATAAAAAGGACAACATGACTGAGGAATCGTAACATGTGTGCTGATAGCTTTTCCTCCTCCACCCACTTACGGATTTTTTGCAAGAGCTCTGGGATATTATCCAGTATGATATACTTTTGTATGATGTGCATTTTATTGGACGCTGCTTGTCTAACGGTTTCATTTTTATGGACCGATAGTTCGTCAAATATTTGTTCAAGTGACATCTTGTTGTCCCAGTAATCTTGTGGCATCATGGATCGGATCTCACTTTCTACTCGAATGTCGATTTGCACCTTAAGGTAAGCCCACAGCAAGTCAAGCCAGGATTTAGAAAGTAGAGATTTAAGTGATTCCAAATGACCACATAACGCTCCGGCTATTGCTCTTGTGTACTCGTCAAACTTATTACTATCGGCCATCATCCAGGCGCATTTTTTCCAAATCGCGCGCCGTGGATTTCCTTCAATTGGGACCTTTTCTTGAGTGTTTGCAGATTCGTAGTTAGGATCTTCGTGGAGACGCCAACCTTCGAGAATGGCTGCCCGCCATGTCTGGCCGCAATATTTGCATAGCGCCATGGCTTCATCAATGCGTCCCTGACGTATTTCAGAGAAGATGCCTTTCGACAACCGCAAGTTGTCCTCTTCATCCAGTGGATGCAGGGATTTCTTCTCGCGAACTGGAGCGTCTGGGTCTAGAGACTTGATAGTCTCCCGTCCGTTTCCAAAAGCTACATCGTGTGGGTTTTGCAATTGGAAGAGAGTATTTTCCCAGGCAACGGTACGATCGGTTGAATGCCCAACGTGCATAGTCTCATCTTTGACATAGCAGGCTTCTAGCCAATCGACAATCAGTTGGTATTCCCGAATGTGTGGGTTGCCTGCAAATAAAAAAATATTTATTTTTTCCAACAGGAAACTTCAAACAATCAAAACAAAAAGGGACTTACAAGTATACAGCTGACTAATGATTTCTTTCTCAGAGCAACCAAGAATAGCCTCATCCATGTGCTCTGTTTGCACCATTATTCTGTCCTTATATAGAGCATATAAAAGCTTCCATGTGTTATGTTCCTGTTCAAACCACAAGTGTTCCTCGGACTTTTCCTTAGAATACGCTGTTCGTATACCTTCTCGATTAAGTTCATCAATAATCCCAGAGCATGTGTGGATTATGTCTTGAATAGTATCGAAAACTTCCGAGTCATTTGTGCGACTCTGGAGTACTTCCAGAAACTGAGGAAACAACATGCTTGCCTTTTCTCTTATACATAACTCATTGTTTTCCAGAACTGAACGTTCGCTGTTTGATGGCTCAGTGCTCAGGAAATTACTAGTACTCTCATACATCATTGAGAAGTTTCCACTATTGTTCAGGCTAGTCGTATTATTACTGTCCAAGAGCCTTTGAATTTCGTTGGGGGCGAGGGTTATGGACAGATCTAGATGTCGAGACTTGGTTGTTCCATCTGTACGAGGTTCTCTGGCTCTAATTAATCCACGTTTAGATACAAACGTAGTATCAGACATTTTGTTAAGAAATTTATAATGAATGTTTTATTTAGTTGTTTTAAAAGAGGTTTTCAAAATTAATCTACAAAAAATAGTACAAAAACGCGCTTCATGAGCCAACAAAAATCACAAACAAATTTTGACAGCCGGATTTCTGACGTTACATTACGTTACTTTCTCTCGTTGTTACAAAAGTTGTGTTCGTCTACTTTTTCGGTTGTTTTAGGAAAACTGTCAAACTTTGAAGAGTGTGGATGAAAACTCTCAGATAATTCGCTCAAAAGTAAAAGAAAGTTTTTAAACGTCAAAAAATTAAAATTTAACTAGACGAAATGGATCAAATAAGTGCAGATGAAATAAAAGTTGTGATGAAAACCATTTTATTAGGCCATTGTAAGGTCATTTTATTATTATTTACTTTGGATTTAACTTTATAATTTTTTTTTTATTTAAAATTCTTTAAATACGAATCCTTTACAAAACGGCAAATTTCAAATGTACTTTTGAGTTTGAAAGAATTCACATTTTCTCCCCCAAGAATTTTTTTGGTTTAAAATAGGGAATTGAGGGGAAATGTTTTTCTCTCTCGCAACATGTCTCTTCTCCCGAAAACTCTCGAAAATGTAAGTAGACGAACAACATTTGTGTAAAATTGTGCAAAGTAGTCTGTTTTAGGGAGTAGACGAACACAATAAAGGTGGAAACAAATAAATTTTCTGCTGAAATTAAGGGTGAATACATATGGTATCAGTTTATATTCAGAGTTGACAAATCAAATCATGATACACAGAAATACAAGGTATGCTCACTTTGGCTGATTTTGCATGTGACGTCACATTTTTCTGATTTTTGTTTTTAGAGAGTGTAAATAAATGTATTGATTTGCTGATTTTGTTATTTTTTTATGTTTATTTGTATGCCTTTACGCGCAATCCTTGTATTTCTGTGTATCATGAAATCAAATGTTATAGGTACCTCGGCCTAACAAACTGAACGCCGATATATGTATATAAAAGAAACCTTGTCAGCCGAAAACTAAACCAACGGTATTAATTATTAGACCGTAAATATTAATTTAACAACCAATTAGGCTGATTCACCGACATTTTTATTCTGTTATTAATTTCTATACCACAGTTGGAGCTGTCACAACATCTCTTGCAATTTACGATTTTGATGTTAGGGGTATTCATGCAACGAGATAAATTCATACACTATGCAAAATCTTATCCTTAAGCAAGCATTTGCATGAACGCCCCTTAGAAACACATTGAGTAAATGTGGAAACAGTCATTTAACGTCAGAGTTGAGATTGAAGTACACTTACTAACAAAAGTGTTCATACACTAGTAGATCTTATTATTTAGTTATTGGTTTTTATGAAAAGAATATAAAATTCGAAGAAAACCATTATTTTTCGCTTTATTGTAGCTGGAAATATAAATATAAAACAAATTAAGAAAATAGAAAAAAAACTAGTCAGCATTCTATAGATGCATAAAAAAAGGATTACAAAGGTATACGAAATTTGTTGTCTAATTCATTCAACAAAGAAAAGAGAGTAATAATGACGAAAGCCATTTTTCATTTCATTTTGCATTGCTGTGGAAACTAAGAATGGTCGGTGCTTACTGCTAATCAATGTTCGATATTATGTAAGGGGTCTTATACACTTACGAGGATCAAAAAAAAAATAAAAAAAAATTGCATTTTTCCTTAAACTGTAATTAATCGAGGTAAAATTTTCCATCTAAGGTCTTTTCTGTAAACCCTCTACCTTATTTGGGTATTTTCTTGCATTATTTTTTGCTAGTAATGAGAATAGTCAAAAGTTAAAATAAACCAAAAAACCGTCAAGTAAACGGAACTTTTGAAAATATTCAAGGACATCTGGTCTGCCTTTTCACAACAAAAGTGTACTAAATTAATGCTATGCCAAACAGAATAAACGAAGTTTTGAAACTATGGATTTCCAAGAAAATACAAATTGTTATTTTTTTATTATTTAAAAAAATTTTTTTTTTTTTATTTCTGGAAAATTTTATAAGCTTTTTTGAATAATCAATGTCTATTTGACGTTAATTTGTTTCTTTAAAAAAAAAATATCTTGAAAATGTTGTCTCCTACCTTTTGGAAGCAAGTGTAATTATAAGAAATTGGGACGACTGGGTCGCCCATATTTGCTCTTATGTGCCCAACATAATTGAAAGGGAAAATCTTTGACAGAAACAAAGTAACATTTACGTAGAAAAATCAGACGGTCTACATTTATAAAAAGTGGCAGAACTACAACGGTTTTTAGTGAAAATGTAGTACTCTATCACACGTTTTAAATAATAAAGAATTTATGAAAAAAAAAATATTTCTAAAATTGTAGGACGGTTTTTGATGAAATCCTGTTTTTTATTTTTAGTTTTTAATAAATTTTTTTTTGAGATGCAGTTTTTAGAGTTTATTAATATAAGCTAATCATAAACTTTAAATATTTTTCTAGTAGTTTCAAAAATATTGAACTAAAAAAAAAAATTTAAATTGATCATACATAGCAAAAATAATTACTCAACTTGGTATGCAGAATTAATTTGACTACCTAGATCTTTTCAAATATAAATACATATATATAGATGGTGGGCAAAAAGAAACCACCCTATTGGAAGATGCTCTCATTTTTGCAAATGGCCGCCAATGTCAAATCTATTTTGACATTTGCGGACTAGACAGATGCAGAATACAAGTGAACAAGCCATGGAGCGATACATGAACCGACATGAACCGATATTCTGAAGGCGGCGTTCCCGGGTCGCCTCATCTCTCGTTTTGTTGAAGCCTTTTTCGATTAAATTAAGCTTTTCGTTAACGATTATATGGCAGGTACCATTATTTTAAGCTCTAAAATTAATTTCCCCTCTGAAGAATGCCAAAAGAATCACACATACCAAATTCGAAGGTAATCGCTTATAAGCTGTTTAGGCTGCAGTTCGTTATTCACCCAGACAAGGCAGACAGATAGACAGACAGACATTTTTTGTCACTAACTTCTCTATGATCGTAATGTCATGTTTGATTGTTATCTCATTTGTTTTATATTCCCAAATACCAAACTTGCCATTTAGAACCTTTAGTCGCAAATAAAATAAACTGCACGACTGGATCGCACGTACTTGGTCATATGTGCGGTCACATTGTAGAATAAAATTTAAGAAAATTAAAGTTAACATCAAAGCATTTATTTGATTTTTGTGACTTTTGATTGTTCGAATAAAGTACGTTAAATTGTATTGAGTGAAATAATTTAAACGCCAAGTATGAATTTTTTTTTCAAAATCGTAGGAGCGGTTTTTAAATAAAACTGTTTTTCTTAACATCTTTTTAAAAAAATAATAATTCAAGAATACAAACTTAAGCACAAAAATAACATACATTTAAAAAAAAAATCAACAACCGGTTTTCAAAATATTAATTTTTTTTTCAAAAAAAAAAATTATTAAAAATACAAAAAAAAAGTTTTCGAAAAAAAATAATGTGTGATTACTTAGGCTACGTACATCTTCTTAAATATCAATTTTGATAGAAATCGGATCACCAGTTTTTTTTTCATAAAAAAATCTTGCAGCCGTTTTCGAGAAAAATAAGTATTTACATAACGGTTATATGATATGTATCGTTAATATTTGAGCAAAAAAAAAAAAAAATTGAAAAAAAAATTATCTGTAGAATGTCAAAATAACCTTAAGTTCAATTTGAAGACGATTAGCCAAACCGTTTAGGCTGCAGTCCAAAAACACAAATATGTTTCTCTATCATCTTAATGTCATGTTTGGTTTTTGATTTTTTTCTTGCACGAATGCATAATTTGCTTTATAGTACCTAAATCGCAAGTAAAAAGCACACTGCCATTGAATTACATTTTCAGTCGACTAAACGTTCTCATTCCCTTGTGAATATTTCGGCTTTGCCCTTACTTAAGGCTCTTAAATGGTTTTCACAATCATGAACATTATTAGATAAATTGAATAATTTATAATTTAATTTAAAATAATTTATATTAATTCTTATAATAATTTTTTTGAATAAACACGCAGATTTCATTCTTGTTTCTCCCTTTCATATTTCATTAATTAATTTCAAAATTCTTTTGATAATGTAAGAAGTTATCTTATATATATTTTGTTGTTCATACATCAAACAGAAATAAATTATTCCTGCATATGTACAATGAACATATATATAATAGGTATGAACTCAGTGTATGTTAACAAGAAATTAAAAATGATATAATCAAACAAGGATTATAGCATCGTTAAACATAAAATCTGCAACAATACTTTTCACCCTACGTGAAAATAATTACACACCCCCTTTTACTTTTATGAAGTCACAAAGGTTAATTTAAATAATGGTTGATAAATTATGTTAAATATACTTTTGTAAACGAAAATCCTTTGGCATCAAAATGCCGATGTAATTTTCATTTATATAACACCTTTTCATTAAAAAAAATTAAATTTCGTACATTTCTTGGTTTGTCGAATTTCATTAATGCTGCAAAGAATTTTAACTAAATTTGTATACTTACACATAGATGTTAAGAATTTTTAGAGTTCGCGAAGAGATTCTATGGAATCATTTTGGCTTATGAGCTGGCTGGAATCAATACTGCCACATTTTTACTTTCGATTTATAGGGACTATAAGGCAAGTTATGCATTCGTAAAAAAAAAATTCTAACAATCAAACATGATAGAGAAGTCAAAAAAGTGGGTCCGGAAATTCCGTCCGTCTGTCTGTCTGTCTGTCCGTATCGATTCCTACATCCTAAACGGTTGGGCCGATTTGATTCAAACTTGGTATATAGTATTTTTAGAGTACTCTACCCGACTATTTTTCGAATTGGCATTCTCCAAAACTAACATTACCTGCCATATAACTTTTAATGAAAAACTTACAATTTTGATAAAACTTTCTGAATGGTTTTTCTATGCAAAATCTATCTTCTAGTTTTAATGGATTTTTTAGAAAAAGTTTTATAAAGGTACCTACCATATGACCGGTTTTTTAAAATCAGACTTTCTGGTTAACTAATTGATGTATTTTGATGAAATTTTCAAAATGTGTAGTGTTTTATGATTTAAAAAAAATATTGCTTATTAAAATTTTCACACATTTTTTTTTTAATTTTTAATAATTTTTTTAAAAAACTTATTTTTTTTTTTTAATATTTTGAATCTATAGATTTTTTTTTTAATTTTTCTCCTTGTATAAGCTGTAGATTTCTTTAAATTGACATACTCAAACAAAATTTAAAATATGTTTTCGAAAAAACTGGTCGAACGATTTTGAAATGAAAAATTCATAAAATAGAAAACCGCAAACGAAATAAGATGGCTTACAACATTTTTTCCAAAAAAACGTTATGAATAGTGGTTTTTTGATTTCATAAAAAATAATTAAAAAAATAAAATTTAATATTTGCCCCAAATTTTGTTTTATATTGTTCGGTTGAGCCCTAGCCACCAGTCTAATATGAAAGCAAACTTCGTTATTTTTATTATTTATCGTTATTTATTTTAAAGCATTTCATGATCATAACAGCATACATCATAAGCACGTAAACACGCAAAAACAACTAACAAATAAAAAAAATGGGCACGACTGCGTCGCACGTACTTGCTCTTATGTGCCTAATTATATTGGAAGTAAGATCTTTGAAAGAAACAAGTAACATTTACGTTGAAAATAACACAATTTGAACTTATAAAAAGTATTAAAAACAACAATACTTAACGGTCTCTATTAAAAATGAAGTACGCCATCAAACGTCTTAAAAAAACAAGGAATTTATGAAAAATGTATTTCGAAAATTGTAGGACCGGTTTTGATAAAATCCTGTTTTTTTATTTTTAGTTTTTTGAAAAAAAATTTATTTTTAATTTTGGTACGCAGTTTTTTATAATTTAATTATATGTGATTATAAAATTTTAAATAATTTTTTTTGATTAGCTTTAAAAATGTTGTTTTTCAAAAAAAAAAATTTCAAAAAATTATTTTAATTAGAAAAAAAGTTATTCAAATTTTTGATATGAAGAATTAATTTGGCTATTGAGATCTTCTCAAATATAAAATTTGACTGAAATCCAAAGAGCCATTACCGAGAAAGCCAAAAATTAAAAAAAACCGTTATATGACAGGTACCGTTAATAGACTTTTCCCGTAAATTTGGTTCTAATCAGATGATAGCCAATACCAACAAAAAAAATTCTCAAAAATTGTCATCAAAATCTTTGGAGCCGTTTTCGAGAAAAATAAGCTTTTCATAAACGGTCATATGACAGGTACCGTTATTTACGGGCCTAAAAAATAAAATTTCAATTTTCCCTCTGGGGAATGCCAAAAGAATCACTTAAGCCGTTTAGGTTGCAGCTCGTTATAAATACATACTGACAGACAAACAGACAGGCAGACAGACAGACAGACAGACAGACATTTTTTCTCGGTCACTCTTTTAGACTTCTCTATGATCTAAATGTCATGTTTCATTGTTATCTCAATTTTTTTTATATTCACGAATCCTAAACTTGCCTCACAGTCCCTATAATCGCAAGTAAAAATACTCGATTACCTTCTGAATGCAAAAATTTCAATCTAGAAAACAAAATTGTACACCTGCATACAAACAACCACTGTGTTAAGTTTTAATATTCTCTATACCCACTCGCTTCACAGTGGTTAGAATAGGTATCTTTATTTTAGTACCTACCAACCTTATTATACGTAGGTACCTATACCTAGCCTTGTTTTTTAAATTTTATTCGACGATGTGACCCCACATATGAGCAAGTACGTACGATCCAGTCGTGCAATTTATTTGGTAATGAAACCAAAATTTCTGTAAAAGATTGGTTATCACGTCAAAAAATGTGGTACTAAATCTACTACTAAGTACTAAATCTAGTACCAACAAGTACTAAATTCGAGTACTAAAAATCTAGCACCAAAATTCTATTGCACCAACAACCTAGTTCCAATCGGCACCAGTTTTATATTAAACTAGCGGTACCCGGCGCGCACTACTACACCCTTGAAGAAACATGTTTTAATATGAAATGCGAAAATAATGATAGCGGTATCAAACATTCACAGGAACGATCCCTGGACAAAACTATATTTACTCTGTAAGGTTCATTTAAATCCATTGGGTGGTGCTTGCGATCGATTTTGGTTGAAAGAACCACAGTATCGTGGTTAGCATCCGTCATGAGTCTAATCAGCATGAGTCTTATCAGCATGAGTCTTATCAGCATAAGTCATGTTATTTCGTGCGTGTAGCCTGTCATCGATTGATAAAACGTTATCACGTTAAAAAGCCCCCTTACACCGTTGGATATCTATAACAACTTCCCATGTTAGTTCTAATATAGGAGGCAAGTAAACTCATTCACAATAGTACCTTCCAAGTTCCGAAGTCAACATCAATTAACTGAGTTCAATTTATTATAGTAAACAGGTACTTGCAATAAAAAGGAATCGACTTTTGTCAAGTTTCGAAATTAAAGCAAAGCGTTATTTATTTATTCTATCCTCAACTAGATGTCTATAGTGGGACCGTGAGAAAAGCTTTTCAAGTAGGTATGCTTGTTTTTTTTATCTTCGGCTCCAAGGTGATATCTTGGCACGTATACTTTGCATACCTATGAATTATGAATCGACCTGGCCTTGAGCATCCTTCACTTTAAAGATAAAGCTACATATAGATATTCTAATAAAGCCTCCAGAACTTAACCCTTTCACTCTTCAAACTCATTTAAAAATAATTCTTATTTGTGTCCTCATCCTAGCTTACCCAGGCCACCCGCTCGCTGTTGCATTATTTGCCGCTCTAGTTTTCTTTTAATTATATTCTGAAAACGATTGTTTTGCAGTATTTGCTCAAAACCACCACCTACTCTACTGCCACCTCATCTGATGAACAGCTACACTATAGGAGTGGCTGTTCCCCCTTGGAGCACTGAATTCAACCCTTAGACGAGCACTTGCCATTGCAACATCGTGTTGCTATTGCTATGCTCATAGTTACAAATCGCCAACTGTACACCAGCGCATCTGGATGTGGATGTGTATATACCTACTCTAGATGCCAAGGTGATTTGCACCTTATCCACAACAACACTCAGTTGTTGCTCCATTATTTAAACTAGCATCTAGCATTTATTTTTTCGTGCAAGTAATGTCAAGGGGATCATTCATTTTGCCACGAGGCACCCACCTGGAAAGGTTTCTCAGTTCTCACTATTGTGCCTCCAACATATGGCTATAATGAGTAAATATAAATCTCTGCCAAAGGATTTGAAAGTTCATTTGGTTTTGCACCCCCAAATGGTTGTGTGTCCAAGTAGTGCGTAGGTGATGGAACCACAGAGGAATGCATTTAATGAAGTTCAATTCGATTCCAATGATGTCATTGGAATTCCGCCATATCGAATGATAAGAATTGCATTTGCGGTAGTAAGTAGGCTATTCGCACACAGGCTGCCTCCCACACCGAAGAGCATCCTTTGGAACTGTTATACATTTTCCGCGGCTATGAAAAGCAGCTTTATGATCCAAAATTCACTTGAAGGTTATGCGGTTCCGTTCCGCAGACTCCAGAGTATATTCCCCTGATTTTTTGTAATGATGCAAACGGATAAAATGATGAAACGGAACGTGGACAGGGCGCATGTGAGCATCGCATCCCTTTAAATAAAACACGTTAACTTTATGCACAATGAAATAATATACCCCGGTTGCCACCAGAGCAGTAGGGCTGAGAAAATCGGTCACTACAGTTGGCTTTTATGAAGAATTCATCTGTCAATGTGTTATTCAATGGTGTGTTTTTAATGCTGGCTGCATTTCCCCTGGCATGATAATTAAAGTGATCCACTCCAGGCATGACATACGTTTCCTTATTGTGAACTGAAGTAGTTGCGTATGTTGTTTTGTACATAGACAGGGCAAGTAGAGATATCCTTTGTTGTTTTAACTTAGAGCTTTCGTCAATATTCGTGATGCGAATATGAATAAATACGTGTTAGTTTGGCCGAATCTTTGAGATTCTCTTTAGTAGGTTCGTCAGGATCTAAGGATACAATAATATTGTTTGCTTGGTTTAAGCACAGGCTTTAGAGAAAACAAAAGTTGTTGGAATGTTGTAGATAGTTTGTACAAAAATTAGCAACAGCCTGCAGCTTAATTAAGATATTATCTAGGAATGGGGGAACACAAAAAGCTCGCAACATGCTTAAGAACTTAACGGATGTAGTGAGGACATTTCCGAAGTGGTTGGCAAACGTGTTCACAGACTTTCTTTAAATGTGCTTTATAAACTACTTTTTCTGCAGTAGTGACGGTCAACATTGAAATCGTCTTTTACTTAGTCATTTAGAAGATGAGCATTCAACAGGAGCTTCAGAAGTATCCAGCTATCTTTTTCGTATAGCAAGGTGTAAACTATAGTAGGTACAGCTACAAAGTTTTAAAGGGCGGTTTGGTGGGGACTTGTTGTTACGATTAAGGCTGCCAGAAGGAAGGCAAAGCGATTTTGGGGTTAAGACATTTTATTAATAAAACAATGGCTGTACCCAAAGAGGATATTGAAGAAACAATCTTTAGAAAACTTACAAATACAGGATGATCTATGTATTTTAGAAAGACATTAATTTCCAAACTAAAAAGCTCAGTTATATTATGCATTAAAGGAACGAGGGGAAAGAAATTTTACGAAGCATCTAATCGGGATCTGGACAAAACAAAGCCATGACAACAACTACGAAACTTTAACTGGTCACTATGCTTCCTCGATAGTGACATTGATGCCAGTGCTGAAATGATAACAAATGTGATTCTTCTAGGGATGCGTGCTTTTATTCCTAACAGAGTAAGAAGCATCAAGCCTAAAGAAAAGTCCTGGTTTAATTCTGAGTGTAAAGAAGCTATCAGGCTCAAAGAAGTAAGTTTCCGATCCTACAAAGCCAACCCTACAAAGGAAAATCGGAAAAAGTACAAACAAGCAAGGAACTCATGCAACTCCGTTATTGAAAGAACCAAATTTTTGCATGACCAAAAATTACGGCAAAAAATTCTGCAGTCTCCCAAGGTAGTAAAAATTTTTGGTAATTTGTAAAAAAATATTAAAAACTCCTCAACATCTTCGGTTCCAACGCTCATCGACAGTAAAACCAATTGTTTACTCTTCAGAGAAGGCAAACTTGCTCGTTCTCAAAGATCTCGATATACACAAATCCGCTGGGCCGGATGGTATACCCCCGATTCTTCTGAAGAGGTGTTCTTCCACACTGGCAAAGCCACTGCGTAAGCTTTTCCATCGCTCCTACTCTTCTGGAATCTTTCCTAGAAGATGGAAAACAGCATTTGTCCAGGCTGTCCATAAGAAAGGTGACCCATCCTCCCCCTCCTCTTACCGACCCATAGCACTGACATCCCTTCTTTCTAAGGTCATGGAAACACTGATTAACCGTCAGCTTAAGGAATATCTCGAAGATCGAAAGCTTCTCCATGACCGTCAGTACGGCTTCCGCAGCAACCGTTCCACTGGTGATCTGATAGCATATCTCACCGAACAGTGGAACAAATCTTTACATCGCTTTGGTGAAAGTAAGATTATTGCTCTTGATATCTCCAAGGCATTTGACAGAGTTTGGCATGAAGCTCTTTTATCGAAAATGCTTGCTTTTGGGATCGATGATACACTTGTTCGTTGGATTAGAAGCTTTCTTCTGGACCGTTCAATACAAGTTGTATTGGACGGATTCAAGTCTGACTCGCACAAAATAAATGCTGGTGTGCCCCAGGGCTCTGTTCTGTCTCCGACTCTTTTCCTCATTTTTACAAGTTTAAAGTTTAAGTTTAAGTTTATTTCCTAAAAACGCTTACATAGTAAGATACAAAAAACTTATAAATTTGTGAAAGATTATAGATAGAGAGTTCAAGTTAAAGTTAATGCTAAAAATTAATGCTAAATGATTTTTTGTCTGTTACTTCCAATCAACCTAACTGTTTTGCTGATGACTCAGCTTTTTATATTCGTTCGATAATTCACGTCCTTCGCCTTCGGACGTACAATTCCAACGGTACCGTATGTCAAGCTCATTAAACTCCGATTTATACAGCATTGTCAAATGGGGTAATAGGAATCGTGTGGAGGTTAATGCTTCGAAAACTGATTGCTGTCGTTAAAGCTAAACATATCCCCAATGCCATTGTCCATGAATGGCACTTACATCGAAGAAACCGAAAAGCTCTCAGTACTCGGTATGTGTGTCAACGACGACCTCCGTTGGAACGACCATATATTTGAAATCGCTAAGAATGCTGCTAAGTGCTTAGGTTTTCTGTACCGGTGTAAGAAGTATTTTTCCCCATCTGATCTGGCTACAATTTATAAAGCGTTTATACGCCCTGAACTCGAGTATAACTCCCACCTCTGGGCAGGTGCTTCACAAACAACGCTTCACCTGCTTGATAGAATACAAAATAGAGCGTTAAGATTGATGGGAAATAGAACTGCCACTGAATCAATTGCCCCTCTCGAACACCGACGCAATGTTTCATGTCTTTCCTTATTTTATCGTTTCTTTTACAAAAAATGTTCACTCGAAATAGCCAGTTGCATTCCTCCGCTTAAAAGTTTCTCCCGTAATACTCGTCTTGCAAGGAATGCTCATCAGTTCACCCTTGAGCCCAATTTCGGACGTACCGTGAAATATAGGGATTCTTTTTTTAGCCAAACAACACGAATTTGGAATAGTTTACCCGGTGAGATTTTCCTTGCCATTTTGATCTGCAAACATTCAAATATAAATTAAATTTATTGGCGCGACAGCTCCTTAAGGAGCCAAGGCCTAGTGACTTATACTCTCAACCATTCCTGTGTGTGTGCTGTTACTCTGCAAGAATGGAAGGGACCTACAGTTTACCGCCGAGTCCGAACGGCTACATGAGATGCACTTTTTGGAGACAAATTTTACTCTTGGAGGTTTTGTCAGTTCCTCGCAAGAGGCAGTACCCCAGAAAAAAAGGTGGCTATGAGCTGGATTTGAACCCAGGTTCTTTCGCTTAGCAGTCCGACATTCAAAACCAATGTTAACCGACACCTCCTATCTCTCCCCTCCCTTTTTTCCGAATGCCCGCACAGTGTGTTCTACATTAAAAGGGAAACAAGTAGTCCCTTGTGCGCGCGTTAATTATAAAAAAAAAAAAAAAAAAAAAAACTAACTAATAGTAGTGAATTGTATATAGTATATGCGAAGCTGCAAAGCACCTTCTTCAGGCAATTTAACGAATAAGAACAAATCAGACTCATGAGGGTGTCAAGACGTTAACTGGGCAGAGGGCTCATATCACTTCCTCTGTGAATGCCCCAGCCTAGCCCAGACTAGGAAAATTGCCTCGAAGAATACTTTTTCGACAAACTGAGCGATGTTTCAAAAAAAAAAACACTTAAAAACATCCTTAAATTCATGGTTAACTCAAACCATCACCCCACAAATAATTTTAGACTAAATTCTTTACTGGGGACCGAAATGGGTACTTTAAGATCAGATTGAAGTGACCAGGGGTGCCGTATTGTACTGGGCTGTTTCGGACAATATATGTAACTCACATTTTGGTTCCAGATTGCTCAGATCGATAGATAGATGTAGAAGTAACGCATTATCGACGGTTTTTGTAATAAAAAGTCAATATTGGAAGCGAATAAAAAAAAAAACGGAAAACAAAGCTTTAAATGAAAACTTCGATTTCCAAATCTTGTATGTTGTAGTAGTCCTTTGCGCGTTAAAAAATGGCTTCTTATTTCAAAAACTCCATGATTGTAATTTATACTATTAGGAACTATATAGGGCTTCGTAATGAGCTCACGAACAAGGCTGACAAAATTTATATGTCAAGAGTAGAAAAGATGTACATAGGTAGATAATATTCCAATATATTAGCCACCCAATGTACAGCTTTTAGTTTTTTCGGAAGAAATTGAATTCATCTTAGCAAAGTAGGTTTATTAATTTTGTAACGTAATTAGACAAATTAAATTGATTTTTATAATCATTTATGTTTTTCTCTGTAAATAAGTCAACTTAAGACTTCTCATTTAATAGAAATAATTCGAATGAAAAATTAAGATAATTTTAAAGATAAAATAAATAAATATACACAATGAGAGCTGGGGTCGACTGTTCAACACCATTGAAAACATTATTTTTTTAAAACCAAGTAACCCATACCGCCATTCAAAGTTTTTCCTTATTATCTTGGTACTTCTACTAGGTAGGCGTCTCATCATTAGTCAGTTATAATAATTGGAGTCAGGAGTTGCTTTAGTAACTAAAGTCTATTAGTTAAGGCTTCCGAGTCCCAAGTCCCATTCTGTGTAAATGCGACACAGTAGTGGTTTTTAATTTCATATGGAGTTAGTCAATCAATTTGATGAGAAGCAACAAGAACTATGTTGAGATTTCATGTTAAATTGATAACGTTTTTTGTTCGAAACTTAATGCGTTTTGAGAAATATTAATAATTTATGTTTCAAGCTGCGCCGCGCCGTTTCAAACAAGTTTCGCTGTTCGAAATATGGACTGACGACGCCGCCAGCCAAAAATTCCACACCAAACAGTGACTTTATCGGAATGCATTGGACGCTCTTGGATCTCATGTGGATTGGTATCGTCCCAAATTCGACAATTTTGTTTGTTCTCGTACCCATTCTTTTCTTTTAAAATTATAGCTGAGAGTATAGTCCGCGGTCAAATTAGACATACAAATAGTAAACAAATTACAATAATTCTGACAGAGCTAAATTTTGGTGGAGACCTTGGTTACACCATTAAAAAAAAAAGTGTCAAAAGCCCCATGTGTGCTAAAAAAGAGTTCTTCAGGGTTAAAGGTACAAAAGTGGGTTTTTTGAACTTAAACAGCTATGGCAAAAATGTAGATCATATAATTCTCTATAAAAAGTGTCCGAGCACTTTTTTCCTAAGATTCATCATTTCTGAAAAAAAGCGATTCTAAAATTTACTAAAGTTTAAAGTATGAGGTAATGCACTAGGCGCGGTTTTTCGCTCCTTAAATAAACAGGTTTTACCCTATAAAAGGTCGGGAAGTTGTGAATTTTTGATATGATGTTTGGGATGTCCGTTAGATACCAAAATAATATTCCATAACCACCTCCCTCCGCCCCTACGCCCTCTTCACAATCAGGTAAAAAGACCGAAAATCGGCACTTTCTTGGTTAACCAAGAACTGGGACAAAAATCAGTTAAAGCACATGTGGAGGATTAAATGTTGCAACAGTAATAGAGGAGAGAGTTAAACCCCAAGAGACAAGAATTGGAGTATCTTTGTGTATACGTACGAGTGTATAGTTAAGTTTTGACCTGGACCTTCTGGGACAACATCTTAGTCATAACCACATCTTCTAGGATCAAGCACCTTCTTAAAAAAAAAACAAAGAAGGACCACCACAAGAACAGAAGTAATAGCCGCAATATTTGCAGGATGGAATGCAATAAAGATGCCTTTGGCTCCACTTTGAGTTCCTCACATTCTGTGCCGCATTCTGCATTGCTTTGTAGCTGTTGCTGCCCTGGGTAGGTCATGGTCTTAAGTGTTACAAATACGAAAATCTGTTTTTAATTTCACATTCCTTAACAAAGAAAGATTCAGTTCACAATACCATCTGTTAATTGAAAGGGGAATTGTTTGTGTCCCGCAGACGAAAAAGTAGTTATTAATTTATCAGGAAAGCAATTTTCACAAAAAGGACCAAGGAAGAGACTAACAGCAACAAAGCGACCGAGTGCTCTTGATGCAGCCACAATAAAAGTGACAAATCATGGTGGCCTCTTTATGGTTTCAATTTTCATGGCGAAATCGAGATGCATTGTCGTAGAAACCATTGAACAAAGATAGGTAAGATATATATATATAAATGCATTTATATTTATACATATATATATACGAATACAAGTACCTGATATTAATATTTCAATTTATCCAGACGATGTTTTGGTATTTCATTATTCCACTGGCCAGATGCCAGAATGTTTAGCCCGTGTCTTACGTACTTATATTGCATCCCTTGGTTGTTTCATGTCCGATTCCAAATGAAATCCTTGAAATTGCTCATAAATTCTTCGAAAGGTGTGTGTTGTTGGAGAAGCGAAATGAAAATCCGAAATACCATTCGCTTTATGTACAAACATTTATGTATATATAATAGTATTCATGTATCGATCTTTAATTACGAACGCCCAAGGACGAAGTCGGTCGGACACTTGTTTTTCGTTGCATTTGTAGAAAGAAAATGATTTATTTGGGACCATTCCAAGGACTAAAGTTGAGCATTTACCATCTTTAGTTTATTATTGTTTTAATTATTTATCCGCATATTTTCAAGAACAAAATAAAGTCTTAAAAATGTAGAGTCTTGAACTACCTTCCTTCCTACTTCAGCTAAACAATGAGAAAGATATTCTTTATATATATATAGGTATACAGAGACCTTCACGAAAGGTGTGACAAAAAGCTAGAGAGCGTAGGTTGGTAAGGGGGTTCTATTCATTTGTATCCATCTGCTCTTCATCATCTTTTGGCTATGTCTGTGTCGCTGTGCAGCCCGTATAGGTCCTCGTTGTATCTCTTTTGTTCCTTTCGCCGTTTATTCATACGGGACCAAAAATTTTCTCTCGAAGCAACCTAAAGCGTCCTCATTTTCCTCTTGTAAATGTCCATTGCCTCTGTACCAAACAGCAGGATTGGGATGATCAGGGTCTTCTAAAGGGAGACCTTAGATGCCTGAGGGAGGGTTTTGCTACACAATTGTCTTCCCACGCCAAAGAAGCAGCCATTGGCAGGAGATATTCTTCGTTTAATCTCAGCGCTAGTATTGTTCTCATAGTTGACAGCGTCAATGAGTAATTGGATGGACTTTCGAAAAGAAATCCACCACTTCAGAGGTGGTCTCCATGATGGCATTTTGGCAATTTTACCAGTGGTTCTTAATATTTGATCCAGGTGGTGAAGGAATCATTTAGAAGTTATAAGAGACTCGATCGAAAAAGGACCTGGCGATAGATTACAGCCTTCCGGCTTCAAAATTCCTCACAATAATACCTCTTCTTGACATTGAACGGGATATCCGCAGCCGTAGCCAAGTAGTTGTCCGAATCAACGAGTGCCCATCAGAAAGTTTGGACATCCATGTCTTGCATCAATCGCAATGTAGTCAATCAGTTGATTGATCAAGAGATCTCCGTGTCCCTTTGTGAATGTTGAGGTGTGGCAACTGCGCACTAGTGATGATAATATTTCGCCCACAGAATAGCCTAAATCCGTTATCGGAGGTGGTGTCGTGCAGACTGTGTTTTCCATCTGTCTTTTTCTCTAGCTTGGCGTCAAAGTTACCTTAGAAAATTGTAAAGTCATAGCTTGGGCATGGCATATGATTTGTTCAAGAGCTCGAAAAACATAGCTTTGGTGTCATCATCTTTTCCTCTGTGGCCGAATGTAGATAAGGCTTATTTGAATATAGCGTTGATGCGGATTATCATTCACACATTTGAAAATCAAGACCTCTTGCTTGCCTCCTACGTCGAATCGACATCCAAATAAGCTCTGATAGTGGATCCACTGCACGTTCTCTATTTAGGGACCTAACATTCCACGAACAGTCGTACAGATCCAAAGTTCGTTGTCCTTATTTCGTTTGCAGGGTTTGTCATCTGTTAATCCGTCCGTATCCGAGACCCGTGCTTGCTTTGCAACTAACTATGCTTTACGTGGTCGGAAAGTAACTCCAACGGCACGACCCGTAACCTGGAGAACCAGATCCTTAAATTAATATTCTACTTATATTATATATGTGAATGTTTGTATGTTTGGATATTTGTTCCCCAATCACGTCTTAACGGCTTAACGGATTAACGGGTAATGTGCTGGATTGGTGGTTGGGTGCTAAATGAATATGGTAGGCACTGAAAGGCATTAAACAGGTGATGCACAGTTGCTGCAACTATCTCGTACACATCAATTGTGCTTATCATCCCCGCGGTAACCACCGGGTACTGGTCTGTCCATCCGGACATTCCTGCTAAACTTATAAGCGCGAGTGTTGAACACAGAAAAAATAGCAACACTATAATGCTCTGCTTTAATGACTTTTCTGATCGATTCGCAGAAGTTTTGCACGAGCCCCTCAGAAAGAGGACGTACGGCGGATGAGCTTAACCAATTAGACCAACGGCGGCGTCAAGAGTCAACGAAGCAGATGCCCTAATAAGCTTCTTCGACGTATTTGGAGATAAGGTCATTGGGACAATTCAATGCAAGTCAGGGCATTGAAATAGAGATGGTGGCGGATGAACCCTTAATGGGCCAACGGCAGCGCTCATATCGCCGAAGTGGGTTACTGACTCCTGATTCTCCGGTTCCTTTTGTCCAAGGAATCCAACAAAGGACCTGACCTCTGGGTTGGGGGTTGTGCGTGGGGTTAACAACCCTGCCATGGAAAAAAGAAAAAGTTGCGAAGCCTCGGAAAAGGAAGGATTAACTGTTGACGACCCGGAAAAACTAATTAAGGACAACGACCTGCGGATCTGCACGTGGAATGTTAGAACTCTTAACAGATCACGTGCAGCCAAACAACTAGCGGAGGCCCTAGACTGGTACAGAGCACGAATTACTGGCATTCAGGAAGTGCGATGGGATGGGCCGTGCAAAAGGAGGATGAAAAACTGTGACGTGTACTACGGTGATTGTGCAAGAAGACCACAACGTTTATTTTGGTGCGGATTCATCATAAGCAGTATTGGGCTTTCGACACGTAAGTGAGCGACTTGTGACAATCCGTATCAAGGATAAATTCGCCAACATTAGCCTAATATGCGCTCATGCCCCCACGGAGGACAAAGATGACGCCACCAAAGATGACTTCTACGAGCTCCTCCACAATACTTATGAGCAATGCCCTAAATACGACGTTAAGATCGTACAAGGCGATTTTAACGCCAAAATAGGTAAAGAGGAATTCTTTGGTAGGACTTATGGAAAACATAGCCTACACGACACAACGTCTGAAAACGGATTGGATTGGACAAAACATCACAATAGACAGGTACAACTTTGAGGTATTTAGGGACTTTGTGTACCTCGGATCCGCTATAAAATTTGACAACAACATCTCGTCAGAAATAAAGCGTAGAATTACTCTTGCCAATCGCTGTTTCTATGGGCTAGGAAGGCAATTGAGTAGCAAAGCTCTCTCTCGAAAGACAAAGGATACTCTGTATAAGACCCTAATCATCCCAGTCCGGCTCTATGGCGCCGAGGCATGGACTCTATCTAAAGTCGATGAAGATATCCTTAGTCGTTTCGAGCGTAAGATTCTTTGGAGGATTTTTGGCCTATCTGCGTGAACGGGCTTTGGGGGAGAAGGTTCAACCAAGAACTATACGACCTGTACAGAGACATTGACCTGGTAAGAAAAATACGCATATCACGTTTAAGATGATGGCTTGGTCATGTAGAGCGAATGGAACACACTGCTCCGGCTCGTAAGATCTTCGATTCCATCCCAGAGGGTAGACGCAGTCAAGGAAGACCTCGCCTTAGGTGGCGCACTCAAGTGGAGGACGACCTCAACCAACTTGGAGTACGAAACTGGAGGCAGCTAGCCAAAGACCGAGCTGGCTGGAGAGGCATGTTGGTTGAGGCCCAGGTTCGTCCTGAACAGTAGCACCCGCTAAGTAAGTGCTGGATTCAAACATAAGCTATTTTTTATTCAGAACAATGCATTTTTCCTGTGAAATACTGCATAGCTGGAGGTTTGTTTGATATGCTTCCATGCCTTAGCCATGCTCCTCAGCCGTTGGTGCTATCGGCACCGGAGTCGCCCCTAACGGCGCGCTTTCTGTCTGGATTCATTTTCAAGGACGCAAACTTCAATTCAACAACTTTTATATTGAGACAATTTTTGAAAATATTGCATAGTTTCGAACATACAAGCGAAAAATCACAGAAATACCCCTTTCGGGGGTATATTTTACATCCCTCCATTTAGCACAGTTCCATCAAGAGGGGAAACCTAGGATTTTCGTATTGGGCCACTAACAAAGTTATTGCAACATGAAATTCTGGCCTAAAAGGGAATTATTGCGAAAAATAAGTTTTGTTATTTTATGACTAAATTTTGACAGTTACCGTAACATTTCAATTCCCTGTATCTTTAGGACTGTTAGATAAATTAACACTTATGGTTGGTAGATGGATAATTTGCCCTTATTGAAAATTGTATCCAGGAAAAATGGAGGGTTCCTGTGGGAGGGGCTTGATTGTGAAATACTGCATTGCTGGAGGTTTGTTTGATATGCTTCCATGCCTTAACGACTGCACGAGTTTGTGAAGTTTGGTAGACGTACTTATTACAGGATTTACTATACTACACAATACAGAGGCTACTTTTATTCCGAAAAAAATGCACTATTTCGGCGAGAGAAATCTGAGTAATTTTCTTTGGCGAATTTTGATTTAAATAAAACAAATAATTTAATCTGTAGTCCAAGTAGACGAAGTCGCGGGTAGAAGTTACATATAGTATAGTATAAAGTATATTATAACACAAAACGACGAGAATTTAACGGAACAATACATTCATACGACCGGAAATCGACAATAATTACTTATTTTTTCCCTGGCTTACATGGATGCAGAAAAAAGATTAAAATATTTTGAATACTTATTTTTTTCAAAACTATTACATGAAGAAAGTTGCTTATCATTAACATTTTAAAACAGCACCGATGACAGAAGAAGGATAGTGACTTAATTTTTTTTTAAATCTACAAAAAAAAAAAAAACTATCCTTTAATGCAGTGCTAGCCACAACAAACAAAAAAGGATAAAAAAGTTGTGTTCTCTCATAACTCATCCCAAGCAGGGGTACACCATATAAAGAGGACTACCCAAGCAAAATGGGCAGCAAATTTTCACTCACCATAGAAAAGTCCTGGCATTGTGCCAAAAGACTTTTTTGCTCAGCAAACTTTCACCAGCCCATCGTATCCGTTGTAATCGTCATTAGTGAGAATCGCTGGTATTACCTCACCAGAAAGAATGAATCCCATCATCCCAATCCCAGCACCAATATTATATGTAAAGAGTTATACATAACCAAAAGACGGGATGAATTAGCATCGTTGCAGCTGTTTGATAATTTTTAGGTTACTTGATTTCTGGGTCATTCATCATCATCATCGTTGGAGGAAGCTAGAACGGAGATGGAGAAAATATGTAATTAAACTTTTCAATCATTTTCGTGTGCCCAAAAATAAATGGTATTGTCTCTGCGATAGACTGCAAAAATTACGTTAGAAAGTCTCACCAAATATAAACCTCATTTGGGAAGCTTCATTGTGTTTTTACAACTAGCATTGTCCCGAATCAATGATTTGAATACATTATTATTATTCTGGACTTCTCATTTAGAATGCCGGATACAAAGCAATGTTTTGACAAGATAGATTGGAATAGCTAATTGCAAAACGTCATCCGCATATGTATAGACATTAGGTGGTCAGCTGGTTGCGCGATGGGGGATTTACATCAAGCATACGAGAGTATAACGTGCCATAACTATTCCGTCGGAAGGAGTACATAGCTTCAACTTTTATTAATTCTTAGTAGAAGTTCACCTAATTATGGAAAGACTAGTCCCTCAGGGTTGGCGAGGGGCTGGTGACCTGTACCGTAGAAAAAAGAAACTCAAGAACCAATCAACAAGCCTTGGAAATAATCAGAAACCGACGAACCGAAAAAAACGAGCACCGAAAAAGTATAAACGATTTACGAATTTTTGGTCGGAACGGAATAACACAAGCCTCATAAGAGTTCACACACCTTCTGAGGAATCCGAAAAAGGCGAAAAAGGCGAAAAAAATTCCCAATACGAATTTGTAGGGAGCAACGAAAGAATGCTGCACATTGAGCAATTGAGTAGTCTCATAGAACGCGGGCATGCGAAGATGTATGTAAGAGCTCAGAAAAAGAGGGAAAAGACTTCACAGACAAAAAATGCCGCCTGGGAGAAAAAACATTGTGTGTGAAATGGAAAGAAATAGAGACCGATATTCGCTAACCATGACCAATACTACAAACCAAGTAAAAGTAGTTATCCACAACAATTACCATCTTTAATGGACTCCGACAAGGTGATGGTCTAGCTTGCATCCTCTTCAACCTGGCGAAAGCAATTTGTATGACTCTGGTACATCAACAAGACCGTCAAGCCTTAAGCAGACGACATCGACATTATCGCAAGAAGTCAACATGCTCTACATGCTCTACAAGAATACTGTAACAAGATCGAGCAAACGACCCAAAACATGTGTTGTGTAGTGGGCCAAAAGTTAGCAGCCGATAATACTATGGAGGAAGAAAAACGAGGGTGGCTGCCAAAACCCAACAGAACCTATTATAGTCTGTCGAAGCTCCTCAAATCCAGAAATCTTATCATAAAAACTAAGGTACTACTGTACAAAACTATGGTCCAACCAATACTCTCATACGGATTCGACACTTGGGTTCTTACTAATTTCTTAACCGCGTTCGAGAAGGAAGTCTGGTATCGCGAATTGTTGGCCCGTCTGCGACGGTTTACGATGATACAATAATGAATTGTATGAAATCTACCTCGAAGCAGATATTGTGGAAAATATAAAGCTCGGTAGACTCAGGTGAGCTGGGCACCTGGCTCGTATGAGCGAAGAGGAGCCAGTTGCAAAAGTCTTTTGCAAGGCTACATTAGTAGAAGGCAACTTGGAAGACCTTGCTTACGTTGGAAACGTAGCGTAGACCAGGATGTCCGAAGCGAAACTGCTGCAAACTAAAGCTGCATTTCCGGCAATCATAATTTGAATACAAAAAAAAACTTAAATTCCCTCATTGGCAGACTGGAGTTAATTCTTGATTTTAAAACAAACAATTAATAACAACTCTTAAACTAAAATCAAAAAAAATTGCTCATTTTCCATTCACACGACTTGCATACACTAGAATGTATGTAAATCAAAATTGCAATTTGTTGGCATATAGCTTTCATCGTCCTTATAATATGGATGCACGCTCACACCTTCAAAAAATAAGCCGCGCCAAGCAGATGCACAATTTTATTTTTTAACACCGCCAACACTTTTTTATATTAATTTGGGCATAGATTAATGGCTCAGATAACTGTTTTATTGCGCACGTTAATTCTTATATAGACAACCCATGTGTACTTACCCTAATGCCTGTTCAAAATTCAATTTAAGGATACCGCTCGATTACTTCCTAATGTATTGGCAAGGTTTTATGGAAGTACAGATTCGTCTATCGTAGTTATTAGGGAGGTAATGTACCCAGACCCACCTGTAGTGCCGTTATCGTCATTTAATTCGAACAACACACCAGCGGGTTATCTATTAATTAATCACAAATCTCACCGCAAAATATAATATGTTCAAACTTACTCACCTATAAATTTTACATTAGTTCGATAATGAAACTCAGCTTTTTTCGAGAAGGCTTATGTTGTTGGATAGGTGCCAGCTTTGGAAGCCAGTGATTCACGATTATCTGTGCCATACAGTCTCTGAATGGTTATAAAACGCTTTGAAACTTTTCAGGGGATTTGTTTGGACTTAGCGTGTTGATTCATTATTCATTTATCTATTTGGATAGCTATAATTTAGGAAAATAGAATAGTAAAGGATTAACGAAGTGCTAGAACAAAACACATTTAATCGCAATTGATCAGAACATTTCATTTGGAAATTGCAATAGTTGACGAAGGCAAATTCATAATTTTTGGGAAATAAGTTCGTCAAAATTGCATTACCAACTTACATATATTGGTGAATAGCCATACCATAAAATTATTTATTTGCTATACAATGGTATTATAATTAAAATATATATAATATAAAACCCATTTTTAAAAAAAGTGAAAAAATGGAAATCAAAAATTACAGACCAATTTCAAAGCTTTCAAGCATTCCTAAGCTGTTTGAACAAGTTGTCTGCGAAAGCTTATCCTTCCTAACTAAGAATATTATTTGCAACCAGCAGCACGGATTTATGCAAAAAAGATCCACTATAACAAACCTATTATCTTTTCATCATAAATGCTCTAATGCACTTGAAAGTGGCTTTGAATTAGACTGCATTTACACGGATTTTTCTAAAGCCTTCGACCAACTTTCTCATAATGTTATATTGTTTAAATTAAAAATGTTTGGCTTTTCACCTTTGTTTATTGCCTTTTAATGCATTATCTGGAGTTCCACAAGGAAGTCACCTTGGACCTTTACTCTTCATAATTATTATAAATGACGTATCTTCTTACATATCTAATAGTGAAATTCTTGTTTTTGCCGATGATATGAAAATATTTAAAACAATTAAAAATTCTTCAGACCGTATCATCTTACAAGAAGATATAGACAGTTTTTGTCTTATGGTGTTCTAAGAATGGTCTTAGTCTAAATGCTTCTAAGTGTCAAAGTATGACCTTTTCGCGTAAGAGAACACCTAGTATTATCACTTATACAATGTCTCAACAAACTCTTTGTCAGGTTTCTACATTTCGTGACCTAGGTGTTTTATTTAGTTCTAACCTTGAATTTGATGAGCACCTCAACTCTATTATAAGTAAAGCAAATTCCATGCTTGGATTTATTAAGAGGTGGGCTAAGGAATTCAATGATCCCTACGTAACACTATCTTTATACAAATGCTATGTTCGTCCCCATCTCGAGTATGCTTCTCAAATTTGGTCTCCATTGTATGAAGTTTATGGACTTCTCGAATTGAGGCTATTCAGCATAGATTTATTCGCTTTGCTCTTAAAGGCCTTCCATGGGAAGATCCATTTAATCTGCCCCCTTATGAGAATCGAATTCGGCTTCTGAATCTCCAATCCCTTTCTCACAGACGGGTCAGTAATGATCTTGTGTTTTTTCATCAATTGCTTTCTGGTCAAATTGATGCTCCTGAATTCCTTTCCTTGGTAGGTTTTAACTATCGGGGAGGCTCTTACCGATTGCGTAATAAAGAACTCTTGTATTGCCCCTACCATAGAACTAACTATGGCATGCATGAGCCATTAACTCGCATGAAAAGGTTGTATAATACCAATCACCTTCAAATTGATTTTAATTTGAACAAAAAGCAGTTGAAACAAAACTTAATAACCAGTGTTCCACGAGCATGACTTCTATTTGTTATATGTTTTATTTATCGTATTTTTATTTATTTTTAATTACTATTTATTGTAAACGTGTCTGTGAACCGTCTTTCTTTAAGTTTGTAAAAAAATTTATTTTGTTTTTTTTTGTTTAAATATTGTTCATTATTTTTTTTTGTAGTAAATACATGAATTGTTAATTTTTTTTGTGTTTATCTTCAGTCCTACGTTCTTTTTGTGTTGGTGTTGGGTAGTTTCTAACTGCTAACACCTGCATTCATGATGAAGAGCGTAAATAAGTTGCGTACATATGAGTTTGCTCTAAACTTAGTACCACTTGACCTCTGAAATGCAAAAAAAAAAAAAATTTATAAGTACTTTGATGATTTTGAAGCACAAATTTATTTTAAATAATATAATTTATATAATAATATAATAATAAATTATCAAAACATAACTTTTTAAACATGAAACTAAACACGCATTGTTATGTGTATTTTGAAAATTTGAAAATAAATAAAATACATTTTGGAAGCTATTTAGGGCAAACCGTATCATTGAAAACTTTCAGCGAACTTTTATTATTGTTGATACCTTCTAACGCCGCAAGCAACTTCTATTTCGAATTTTGTCCTACAAATTATTTCAGAATTATTTGTCCCGGCATAGTAACTATTGAATTTCCCTCTTCTACAAAAAGTTAGGGGGCCTCGTATTAAAACTACACACATTTTTTCTAACTCTCAAGTTCTCCCGCATGACAACTTTGTTTTAACAGAAACCTGGCTCAATTCAAGCTTTGGCTTTAATTAAGAGTTCTTAGTTTATAGAAATGATCGTCATTCTGATAGAAATAATGAAGTTGGAGGTGATGTTTAAATTGCAGTTATAGCTTGAACATTCTCTTTTTGATTACTTGGCTTTTTAAGTGATACCAGAAATTCTCACTCAAAAACCTAATAGTTAAAAGAAGAAAGTAAGATTTTTCATTGGCCAAGTGATTTGGTTCAAGCTATAGAAATAAAATTATGTCTTTAGCGGTTATATTCCGTTTGAGTCTTTCGATTGAATTACTTTGTATAAAATTATTTACAGAATCTAGGGTAGTTTATTTGCTTAATGCGTATATTGCTTTCGAAAATTCTGCTACGGTCTATATACCGAACATTCTATGTTTTTAGATTACGCTTTTGACCTCTGTTCTTCTATAACAACAATGTTCTACTTGTGTTTGCACTGCAACAGACCTTAAATAATTGTGTTCATGCCTTAAAAGCTTAACGATCTCGAAAGTAACAACCAACTTGTAATTTTATGTTTGTCTCTGTCTATTTCGTTTAGTGATGTATCAAACCGAACATATTTCAAACCGAGTTAAACCGAGTTGAAATTTAAGCAAACCAAGTTACAACCCGAGTTGGCCAATTCGGTTTGAAGCAAAATCGTTTAATATCTATGATCTTTTTGAGTAATTCGGTTCAGTTTGGTCGTTTGGTGGTGTGGTTCTGTAGTTCGGAATTCGGATTGGTTTAGTTTAGTTTATTTTATTTGCTTATAAACAGCTATAAAAAATTGTCTCTCGGAGGTCAGACATGTAAAGCGAGGTAATATTATGTATGTTGATCTATTTGACACTGGAAACCGGAGTTTTTCAAACAAATGACTGGGTTATGTTGTTGCAATTATTTATTTACGTATTTCGTCACCCATTATAGGGGCTTACATGGATCACCTTGCTTACCAACATTGTTTATGTTTCCCCATATAGACGCGAAAAAAAATGTAAAATAGTTTGCAGCGAAAAAGTTTTAATAAATTTTTTATTTCTTTAGGAAACGCGAAAAGGCGTATTTTTTTTAATTCGTCGTTAAAAACCGTTTTTTTTTTTAAATAAGAATAAAATATTTAAGAATTCCAACTTTGGATTTTTAATGATCAGCGTTTAAAAACAAAATTACAAAAAATCAACAACCGTTTTTTTAAATTATTAAAAACTGGTCCTATGGGAGGTACCGTTTTTAGCGCACCATTTCAAATTTTCTTTTAACCAAAACATAATGCACACATACAATAGTGCATTGATTTTTTTTTTCATAAAAAATCTTGGAGTCGTTTCCTAGAAAAATATGCTTGTACTTTAAGCTTTTACTAATTTTATTAATAAAAAGTACTCTGTAAAATTTCAAAAGAACCTTATATACCTAATTTGTAAACGATTAGCCTAACTGCTCAGGCTTTAGTTCTGAAAACAATCGAACAGATAGACACACAGAATTTTGCCACTACCTCAAATATGTTTCTCTTTCATCGTAATGTCATATTTGATTGTTGTCTCAATTTTGTTTTTAATCTGCACGTATGCATAACTTGCATTATAGTACCTATAATTGCGAGTAAAAATGCAATTTTGTATCATTTAATTTTTTTTTTTAAAGCAAACACGATGTGCGAGTTGATCTTAAACCAAAACTATAAACCTAGTTAGACATACACATCACATCGAAACTGAACCGAACCATTTCTTTCTTTGTCAACTAGAAACCCGAACCGAATTGTCCTTCGGTTCGGGTACAATCTAACTCGGTTTGAAAAAAATCAAACCGGTTCAACTCGGTTTATACCTAACTCGGTTTGACTCGGTTTAACAAACCGAGTTGATACATCACTAATTTCGTTAAATAAAGTTAGTTGTATTGTAATCCCGATTCCAAGCATTTCATTTGGCTTGGAAAATATTAAAAAACTTTTTATAACTATTTCAGCGGAATTTTTTCGAAGTATAAATACCTACAGTCTACTTAATTAGAATTTTTCTAAACGCGTAAAACATGTTGAATGGGTTCCTTCTGAAGATGGATCTCATCAAGAAGCTTCTATAACTTCCTCACCGCAAGAACTTATTTACCTTGAGTAATTATTTTTTTGAAAATTGTAACCCAAAGGACCGTTCATATATTTTTGATTTTAGACTTTCAGTTGCAGTTGAAAGACTTAAATTAAAACATTGTTTACCGTCTGATTACAACCTCTATATTTTATTTGTATTGTTTGAGGAATTTAAAACCCTTTTTTTATAGTTACCGCGCATACAAGGGACTATTCCCTTTTAATGTAGCACACTGCGCGGGCATTAGAAAGACAGGGAGGGGAGAGATAGGAGTTGTCGATTAACATTGGTTTTGAATGTTTGCAGATCAAAATAGCAAGGGAAAATCTCGCCGGGTAAACTATTCCAAATTCGTGTTGTTCGGTTAAAAAAAGAATCCATATATTTCACGGTACGTCCGAAATTGGGTTCAAGGGTGAACTGATGGGCATTCCTTGCGAGACGAGTGTTACGGGAGAAACTTTTAAGGGGAGGAATGCAGATGACTACTTCGAGTGAGCATTTTTTTATAAAAGAAACTGAGAAGCTTTTCGGTTTCTTTCTATGTAAGAGCCATTCATGGACAATGGCGTTGGGGGTATGTTTAGCTTTAACGACAGAAGACAGCATTGAGTTTTCAAAGCATTAAACTCCACACGATTCCTATTAGCCCATTTGACAATGCTGTATAAATCGGAGTTTAATGAGCTTGACATACGGTACCGTTGCAATTGTACGTCCGAAGGCAAAGGACGTGAATTATCGAACGAATATGAAAAGCTGAGGGTAGAGTCGCGGCAAAACAGTTTAGTGGATTTGAAGTAACAGACAGAAGATCATTTATAAAAATGAGGAAAAGAGTCGGAGACAGAACAGAGCCCTGGGGCACACCAGCATTTATTTTGTAGGAATTAGACTTGAATCCGTCCAATACAACTTGTATTAAACGGTCCAGAACATAGCTTCTAATCCAACGAACAAGAGTATCATCGATCCCAAAAGCAGCATTTTCGATAAGAGAGCTTCATGCCAAACTCTATCAAATGCCTTGGAGATATCAAGAGCAATAATCATACTTTCACCAAAGCGATGTAAAGATTTGTTCCACAGTTCGGTGAGATATGCCATCAAATCACTGACATACTGACGGTCATGGAGAAGCTTTCGATCTTCGAGATATTCCTTAAACTGACGGTTAATCAGCGTTTCCATGACCTTAGAAAGAAGGGATGTTAGTGGGATGTTAGTCCTATGGGTCGGTATTTTAAGCCCCGTGGCTTAGTGGTTAGTGTGTCGGACTGCTAAGCGAGTGAGCCTGGGTTCGAATCCCGCTCATAGCCATCTTCTTTTCCGGTGTACTGCCTCTTGCGAGAAACTGACAAAACCTCTAAGAGTAAAATTTATCTCGAAAAAGTGCATCCCTTCTAGCCGTTTGGACTCAGCGGTAAACTGTAGATCCCTTCCTTTCTTGCACATTAACAACACACACAGAGGAAAGGTTGAGAGTATCAGTTTCCAGACCTTGGCTCTTTAAGGAGCTGTCCTCCTTAATAAATTAATTTATTTATTTAATATTTTAAATACTTAAGTAATTGTCCTCAAGTTCAATCTAATAATATCTCCTCGAAACAGGAAACAATCCAGCATTTACTCTCTCTCTCTCATCTCTAAAGGATTATTATTCTTCTGGACCAGATGGTATTCCACCAGTAATATTAAAAAAATGGATCGCATCCTACCTAAAGAACTGATCTTATTAAGTGAAATTTCGAAATTCCTTTTCTCATCCCTTTAATGCTCACGCTGTTGTACCCCAAGGAAGTCATTTAGGTCCTTTTCTATTTGTTCTTGCAATAAACGATTCTTTTGACTATTCGATTTCTGAACACATTCTGTGTCGAGTCTTTACTTTTAAACACCTAGGTGTTTAATTAAGTGCCAATCTTGAGTTTACGGAACACATTAATTCCACAGTGAAAAAGGCCAACTCCATGCTTGGGTTCATTAAACACTGGGCTAAGGAATTTAACGATCCTTATGTCACCCCCACTCCCTATAGGTGTCATGTGCGCCCTCATCTTGAATATGCTTCACAAGTCTGAACTCCCTATTATGAAATTCATAGTACTCTATTTGAAGCAGTTCAACACAAATTCATCCGTTTTGCTTTAAACGAGCTATCATGGGCTGATCCTTACAACCTCCCACCTTATGAACATCGGATACAACGCTTGCAGATCCACCAACCTTTATCTTTATCAAAGACGGGTTAGCAATGACTTGGTATATTATCCACGGACATTATGCCTATTTGAAACATAATGTCCATGGACGTTATGTCCGTAGACGTTATGTCATCCCGCTTTATTAAGGAACATGTGTTAACATGTTTAGCTTCGTAGATTTCAGATATACTTGGATGTGATAGGATCCAGAAAACGATGGTACACCTGAGCAATGCCGCGTGGGTCAGCTAGTATTAAATATGATGAAAATAAATTACTTTTTTGTTATTATTTTTGTTTTCATTATCTGCTACATTATTTCGCAAATCTACTTGGTTTTTTGGACTCAGCATTCTCATCCCTGGTGCAGAGGTGACACAGACCGAGCCAAAAGAGTAAAAATCAAACGTCGTAGATGGCTAGGTCATATAGTAGACAGAACCAAAAAACGCCTCTCGTTAAACTTTGTATATGTATTTGCTTTCTATTTTTGAACAAAGTTTAAAGTTAAGTTAACGCAAATTGGCTATAGCTACCAACATTTTTATCTAACACTTAAATTTGTACACCACGGACGTTCATTAGGAAGCATTCCTCCCGCAAAAAAACCCAAACAATTCCTAATTCAAAAATAACTGAAAAAAAACACAAATCCATTAAAACTTATCTTTGAAATTTGCTAACATCTTGCTCTGTAGGAGCGTTCAAAATACGACAAAGACGTTTTTTTCTTTTCTTGGAAGATATACCATTCAAGGTGGAATACTGGTATAATTCCCGGTTGCAAAGAAAAGACTAAGTAGTTTATGTTTGTTGCAGATAAAACGAAGAGTAGTGAATAGAAAATCGTCCACAAAATGTCGACCGCCTTCCCCACGCAAATCAGTTTTTTGTTCTTTAAGTGTCTTACTGGTGCATAAAAAAAACTATGAAATACCTTTATTCTGTTTAATATTTTATTTTTAGCTGAAGAGGAGAAAAATGAACAATTTTCAGATAAATCTAAGAGTTGCGCTTTCCTTTTTTTTCGTTGCCACTTTATTAGATGATAGTACCTTTCTAAACAAGCCTTTTCTTTATAGTTTTAATCAAGTCCTTTAAGGATAACAAATTAATGTTAGTATGGTCTTTTTTATCTGAAAGCTTATTATGTGCCTGTATACAGGGTGTCCCGTAAGTCAACGTCAAGCATGCAACGGTGGAAAGAGGAGGTTATATGGGTGCTGGGAAAAGTAATACAAAAAATCCATATCGCTTGGTTTAGATTTTACGGCAATATTTATCAAAATGATGAAAATAGATTTCCAGGCCACATTTTTCGTTACGGTTGTCACAAATTTTCAAATTTTGAGGTGTTTTGTTTGTTAACGTAATCCATAATATTCATACTATTGATCGCAATCAAAACTCTAAAAATACATATTGTAAGTTTCGTAGGAAAAAAAAATTCTGTAAGATAACTTTGAAACTTCACATTTAAAAAAAATGTACCGCACTACCCTCGGCAAGTTATTGAAAAAAATGGCCCATTTTATCAAGATTTGAAAATGGTGCTACTTACCACTTCCATAAAAATATTATCAATAATATAAGCCGTTTTCGAGCAATCAAAATTTGACTTACGGGACACCCTGTATGGATAAACAGATGTGTAGCAAAATACATGTGATTATAAAATTTTAAATAATTTATTTGGATTAGTTTTCAAAATATTGATTTTTCAAAAAAAAAAAATTAAAAAATTAATTTTAATTAGAACAAAAAAGTTATTCAAAATATTGATATGCAGAATTAATTCGGCTACCTAGATCTTATTAAATATAAAATTTGAAAGAAATCCATAGAGCCGTTACCGAGAAAGCCAAAAATTAAAAAAACCGTGATATTTAGGGTCCCGTTAATAGACTTTTCCCGTATATATGGTTCTAATCAAATGATAGCCAATACCAACAAAAAAATTCTCAAAAATGTTCATTAAAATCGTTGGAGCCGTTTTTGAGAAATATAAGATTTTCCTAAACGGTCATATGGCAGGTACCGTTATTTTCAGGGCTAAAAATTAAATTTCAATTTCCCCTCTGGGGAATGCCAAAATAATCACACACACCAAGTTTGAAGATAATCGCTCAGGCCGTTTAGGCTGCAGCTCGTTATACATACTGACAGACAGACAGACAGACATTTTTTCTCGATCACTTTTTTAGACTTCTCTATGATCGTAATGTCATGTTTGATTGTTATCTCAATTTTTTTAATATTCACGAATCCTAAACTTGCCTTATAGTCCCTATAATCGCAAGTAAAAATGTCAGCAGGCCTTATGATTTAATTGTTCTAAGTCTGAGGCAAACTTAATGCAGGTTCCGTTTCATATGATGGGTCCATGATTTCTTGGACCTGTCTTTTTTCTGCGATAGTATTGCAACATTGCATCATATGCTATTGCATATGCCAGATGCCAACTCATTTGGTTGTTATATTTGTATAATTAAAAAGTACAAATTTATTTGAATTTTTAAGGTGAAGAAATGTATATAATTTTTAAATGATTGTTCAGGTATTTAAATATAATAAATAAACATAAAACATAATAATATAATATACATAAATAAATAATATTTTTTTTTAGAATGGTTCGATTGGCGTGACGCGCGCTGCGTCCAATATTCGGTCGACTCGACATACATAATCGCCCAGCAGAGTCGTTAATTCGAGCAACCATGGATCGGTTTCGCACCATGTTTACTCTAGTGGATAATGCGCATCCTCAGAGATGATGTACAGTGCACACCGAAGACGCTATTGCTGCTGTGGAGCAGAGTATCGAAGAAGACCCGAATGAGTCCATCCGCCATCACGCGCAACGATTTTAGCTGTGCCCATACACTTTATGGAAGATTTTGCGAAAGGATCTGCGTTTGCGGGCTTACAAAACCAACTCGTGCTCAAGAATTGAAGCCGAACGACCATCAATCGCGTCACTTTCGGTGAATGGGCCCAAAACGAGATGGCCACCGATCCCGATTTTCACAAGAAAATTTTGTTCAGCGATGAAGCTCTATTTGGGTTGAATGGGTACGTTTATAAGCAAAATTTGGAGTGATCATAATCAACAAGCCATTGTTGAGACGCCGTGCCGTTACATCCTCAAAAAGTCACTGTTTGATGTGTTCTATGGGAAGAGGGAATCATTGGTCCATATTTCTTCAAAAATGAAGCCGGCCATAATGTTACAATCAATAGGGAACGATACAGAGCCATGATTAATTTTTCGTGCCTGAATTGGAGGATGATTGTTTGTCCATTTAAAATGCTTATCGATTCTGTTTCATTTGAAATTGGTTTTTTAAAGTATACAATTCTTAATTCTTTTAGAAAGGGACAAACGGATAGAAAGTGGTAAGATGTCTCTTGTTTCTGTAAGTTACACAATGAACAAAACGTTATCCGGTCATTGAAATATGGTCTATAATTTAAATCAGGTAGCTCTCCCCTAACGCGGAAAATGTAAGAGATTTCAAAAACGCTCAAACTATCAGAGAAATAATTAAGTTCATTTAAAATATATTCAAGTTTCGGGTACAGTGATCGACTCTTCTTCTGTCAAATCTGATCTTATCCGTGGATTTATTAATTCAAAGATGTTTGTCAGTGTTTCCCTTAGAGATGCATCCTGAATATTTATGGAATAAAATGCTTAGTAAAACATTTTTCGTAAAGCTACGTACAGACGATTGCCAGTTCTGCAAATACTGTCAGGTCTGACAATGACCTGCAAATGTGCTGTAAATTGCATCTTACAATGCTAAATTGACAGTTAGCCCAGTTGGCAGGTTTTTCACCAAAACCTGGCAACTAATTTTCAGATGATTGGCCTGACAATGCTTTGTCTGCAAACGTTGTCAAGTTTAAAATTGCCACTTCACACGGTTAGTAGATTGTTTGCTGACAATTAATTTGCAGAAACTTCAAAAGGCATTGTAAGACAAATTGATTTTTTTCCGAGTTGTAGTGAAAAGAAGTGTTTGCGAACTTAAGAATAAAATAAAATACATTATGGAACAAAATAAAGACATTTCTACAATTTTGGCTGCGTATATTTTAGAAAGCAGTAAAGAAGACGAAGAATCGCCACAAACATCTCGAAGCGTTTGAACAAAAGATTGGGTGGCCCGTGTCGTCAGCAAGATGGATTATATGCTAAATTGCTTGTCGTATTGCGAGCTGAGGAGCCAGTGTTATATCGCAATTTTTGGTGGTGTTTGTGTTGTTGATGTGGTAATAAGGTTTAGTAAATCCATTCCAAAAAAGAATTGGTAGTATTTTTTTTTCTATGCATCGGTTTTTAATTTTCTTCTTCATTTTGTTATTTACATATTAAAAAAAAGAGTTGAACAAAGAGTTTTTTAAGAAGATAAAGCAGCCAATTTGCATGGAACCACTGAAAATTTGGTTTGTTCAACGAACACAAGATACATAAATTTTCTGACAATGAACAAATTTCCTATGAGCCTGAGAATTTCGCAAATGTCTGACAATGATCTGACAACGGTTAAATTGTTTGTTCAGACGATTGCCAGATACCTGCAAATTTCATTGTCAAGTTGTAGTATGACAATAGCCTGGCAATGGTCTGACAATGATTTTTCTGGCAATTATTCAGATCTGGCAATATTTGCAGATCTAATAATAGTCTGTACATTATGTAGCTTTAGTAAGAAAATAAATCGTTTCTTTTTTCTTAAAACACTTTATTAAACAATACTTCTTTTACTTTTACTGTAATTCACTTTCCATTTTAAATAACAACTATCAGACGCGGCCACGTTTTGCTGTGGCTCTTTTAATTTGCAATACAAAAATATTGAGCGCATTAATCTATGGATAAAAACAACCCTATGCATCAAGTTGGACCAAATTAAACACAATGCAGAGAATTTCATCAAAATCGGTTCAGTAGTTTTGTAGCCTTTCGGCGACAAAGATCGTGATACGTGATTTGTTTATATTAAGATGTAGACATTAAAGTGGGTTTAGATAATTCTTTTTTTAGTAGGTAATTTTAAGATATCTATCTTAGCGAAAAATCTATACGACCGACAAATGTTTTTATGAAATTATTGTCTTAACAAATGTATTTTCTGTACAGCCCGTACAGTTCCCCTTTGTATATCCTTCACAAATCGTGGTTTGTGCATACGAGGCCAAAAATCACACGCAGAATATTTCTCTCGAAGAAACCTCAGGACACATTTGGGGTTTCGTTGTGATGGCCGTGTAAAACCCAGCACTTCAGAGGCGGCATTTTATGCATTTTGGCAATGTTGCCTCTGGTTTTCAATATTTGATGCTAGCGGTAAAGGACTCCTTTGGAGGTTTTTAGAGATTCGATCGAAATTTCTTGCTACTACAGCCGTCTAACGGAAACTTCGCCTTCACCTCTTCTTGGTGTTGGACAATTTTAAGTTCATTAAAGTTAAGGCACTGCTCATACATCATCATCATCATCATCGGCGCAACAACCGGGATCCGGTCCGGGCCTCCTTCAACAAATTCTTCCATACATCCCGATTGCTGGCCGACGCCATCCAATTGCGCACCCCAAGGCTTCGGGGGTCCTGGTCTACGCCATCCTTCCAACGTAAGCAAGGTCTGCCACGTTGTCTTCTACCATAAAAAGTACCGCAAAAGACTTTCCGAGTTGGTTCCTCTTCGCTCATGCGAGCTAGGTGTCCAGCCCACCGGAGTCTACCGAGCTTTACTTTTTCAACAACATCTGCTTCGAGATAGATTTCATACAATTCATGATTGTATCCTCTCCGGAATCGTCCTTCCTCACACACGGGGCCAACAATTCTCCGTAAGACTTTTCTCTCGAACGCGGATAAGAGATCAGAGTGCCTTTTTGTAAGCACCCAAGTCTCGGATCCGTATGTGAGTACTGGTAAGACCATAGTCTTGTACAGCAGCAGTTTGGTTTTCATGGTAAGGTTTCTAGATTTAAAGAGCCTTGACAGACTATAGTAGGCTTTGTTGGATTTCAGCAGCTGCCCGCGTATTTATTCCTCCATATAGTTATCGGCTGCTACTTTTGACCCAAGATAGTTAAAGGACTGCACTACTTCAAGTTCGTGCTCCGCTACCCTGATGGTTGTACCAACATTTCTCGCAGACGTTGCCGCCATGTACTTAGTCTTCCCTTCATTTATGTGCAGCCCCAGGTATTTTGCCGCTTGCTCGACCTGGGTAAAGGAGTCTTGTACAGCTTTTTGGCTTCTGCCGATGATTTCGATGTCGTCTGCGTAAGCTAGTATCTGGCTGGACTTGGTGACGATAGTCCCTCTTGTTGACGTGCCAGAGTCACGGATTGCTTTCTCCAATGCCAGGTTGAAGAAGATGCAAGCCAGACCATCCCCTTGTCGGAGTCCATTAAAGATGTTGATTGGTCTGGATAGCAAACCGGCTACTTTTACTTGGATTGTGATGTTGGTCATGGTCAGCCTACATAGTCGTGTCAATTTATTTGGGATGCCGAATTCTCTCATGGCCTTATAAAGTTCTACACTGGCTATGCTATCGTAGGCGGCTTTAAAGTCTATAAAAAGATGGTATGTTGGGATATTAAATTCCAGACTTTTTTCCATCACCTGCCTAAGGGTAAATATCTGATCAATTGTTGATTTGCCTGGTATAAAACCACATTGATATTTGCCGATTATGGTATTAGCGTATGGGGCTATCCGTTCTTGCAGGATAGAGGAAAATATCTTATAGGATGTACTCAACAATGTTATACCCCTATAGTTGCTGCATTTTGTGATATCTCCCTTCTTATGTATGGGACATATGATGCCTTTTCGCCAGTCTTCTGGCATCTCTTCGTGTTCCCATACGTGTACTATGATTTCATGAATTGCTTGATGTAGTGTTGGCCCTCCATGTTTGATCAGCTCGGCAGGTATACCATCGGCTCCTGAGGCCTTATACCTGTGTTTAGTTCGAGAACTAGAAAAAAATATCTTTGTTGTCATCATCTTATTCCTCTATGGGGGCGCATATAAAGATTATGTTAGCGAATTAGACGAATCCACATTCAAATAACCTCTGCTTTTTTGTCTGTAGCAGTTTCCATAGTATCCAGTATTTATTAAAAGAAAATATTCTTAATCGTTTTTAGAGAGACGAATAATTCTTTTGCTTTTAGGTAAAGTGAATTCTGTCGTTTTGATATTTTCCATTAAAATTTTCAAAAAAAAAAAAATTGCGACTTTTGCATCAATAAGCCTTAAACCGTCGTTTGCTTAATCATTACTTAAAGAACATAGAGCTTGGAAATAATAAAATAAAGCTTTTTACAAAACTGCCATTTGTGCAGGGGATTTGAAGAATAAATCGCAAACTGTACTAAGTATTTTAAGTGCTTAAAAATGTTGTAGCAGGATTAAGCGTTTTGCTCCTCTAATGCAACCACATGTGGAACCACATGAAAGAAGCAAATCCATACCAAATCCATGCTCTTATTTATTGCCACAAAAAAAAAACACAAATGTATTTATATGCCCCAAACGTAAAACAAAATCCGAGAGGATATTCAGGAACCCATCGTGCCATCCCTGAATGGTTAGGAATTTTGTCCTCGCAAAGAGTGCAAACAAGAGTTGTTGAACCACCTGTCCCAAAATCTAAGAAATGCTGGTTTGAAGGTCCTTAGCCAAACAACTACGAATTAACAGATACATTTATGTATACCTATGTGCTTAAGCAAAGCACCTATGGGTCTTACCTATTTTTGCTATAGTATGTCAGTGGCCATAATGTATCACTTTTGACTGATATAGAGGAAGGCTACCACCTATAGATGCTCCTATATTATGCCACACAAAATAAATATAAACGTGCAATCGAAAAATACCTTAAAGTGGAGTGTTTGTTAAAAGTTTCCCAACAAGCATTATTTTCAACAATCGTTTCGCTTTCATAGGAGCTGTTTTTCTGGAAGTTGGCCAAAATAGTTTATTGTTTTTCTGTTTGGAGTATATCAATATTCCAGGAACAGAACAGCAGCATTGAAGAGTGTTTGTGTTCGATGAGTTTTACAAAAAGATTTTGCTGTGTTTTTGTGTGGCTCAAGGATGCTAGAAAAAAAATAAAAATCAATGAATACCCAGGAACTATAGAGATTTTGGAAGCATCTATACATACCTTGTTAAGGAAAATTGAACTAGCACGTGTTAAACTCGAGTGTAATATTTACAAAGCAACACGTTTACATGAAGCAAAAGATCTAGAAGTTTACTTTTATGAGAAGTTGATTCCAGAGTTGCTCCGAGAAATCTACATGAGAAGTTTGTTCCTTAAAAAAGGGAAGAATTAGAAGCACTCATAAGCCATAAGGTATAAGATTAAAATTAAAATTCAAAAGAAGTTGATAAATTCTTTTATCAGAAATGGAAAATATTTTATTACGTTTTCCAAAAAATTATTTAATTTATTAATAATTTGGGAATCTTAAGGAAAAAAAGTTAATAAAATTATTTATACTAAAAGCAATATCAAATATGGAAAATATATCTATATATTCTTCTTTTTTATAACACTAATAACCTTCCCAGTGCATTCCTTATTGCAGGGGTCGACACATTCTAATAACTGCGACTACACACCAAAGGGTGCGTTTTGTACAAAGGTTCTTCGGCATTTTAAAAGAATTGAATTCCTTACGTTGACCAGGTTTCAGCAAAAGCCTGTTTAGGTTTCCTAAACGAAAGAGAAAACGCCGCTATCATTGTCTTTAAATGTATCAGTGATCAATGAAGTTGTCAACACCAGGATTCTCAAACGCCTCTGGGCCCTGCAAAGATGGGGGTGGAAACACTGTAATAAACCCACCGTTCGCTTTAGCAATATCTGGAGAAACTTCATCAACCATTTGTTGAATGACGATGACGACTAATTCCCAACCAATGATCGGCCTCGACTAGTAAACGAGATGACAAGGAAAACCAAGAATTACATTAGCCCAACCAAAATGATATAAAACTGCAGGAGCTAATGCCAGACTAAAAACAAATAAAGCAACCCGATCCACCAAAAAGGATGTCCGACTCTGCTTCAACTAAAAAAGAGTTAGCCCTTTAAACCTCACCTAAGAACCTGTTCAGCGTATTATATTAACTTCTCAAGCCATTTGGCGTCGGTTATAGCGGTCAAGAAAAACCATCAGGAAAAGTCGAAACAAATTTATAGCAATCATTGAAAATATGTCAGTTGACTTCACAAAAAAAACAGAACCGACCACCACCTTTCTTTTTACTTGCGATTATAGGGACTATAAGGCAAGTTTAGGATTCGTGAATATAAAAAAAATTGAGATATGAATGAAACATGACATTACGATCATAGGGAAGTCTAAAAAAGTGATCGAGAAAAAATGTCTGTCTGGCTGTCAGTATGTATAACGAGCTGCAGCCTAAACGGGTTAAGCGATTATCTTCAAACTTGGTTTATGTGATTATTTTGGCATTCCCCAGAGGGGAAATTGAAATTTTATTTTTAGGGCTAAAAATAACGGTACCTGCCATATGACCGTTTAGGAAAAGCTTATTTTTCTGGAAAACGGCTCCAACGATTTTGATGAAAATTTTTGAGAATTTATTGTTCGTATTGGCTATCATTTGTATAGAACCAAATTTACGGGAATAGTCTATTAACGGTACCTTTCATGTAACGGTTTTTTATTTTTGAGCTTTCTCGGTAACGACTCTGGATTTTTGTCAAGTTTTATATTTTAAGTTATTCTTATTTTAATTTATTCTGCATATCAAATTTTTTAATAACTTTTTTTTTTAATTAAAATTAATTTTTTTTTGAAAAAATCAAAATTTTAAAAACTATTGAAAAAAAATTATTTTAAACTTTATAATCACATGTATTTTAATAAATTCTAAGAAAACTGCATACCAAAATTTAAAAAATAATATTTTTTCAAAAAACGAAAAATAAAAAAACAGGAATTTATCAAAACCGGTCCTACAATTTTCGAAATACATTTTTCTTGTTATTTAAGACGTGTGATGGCATACTTCACTTTTACTAAAAACCGTTAAATATTTTGGTTTTTAATATTTGTTATAAGTTCAAACTGTGTTATTTTCAACGCAAATGTTACTTGTTTCTGTCAAAGATCTTGCTTTCCAATGTAATTAAGTACAAGCGACCCAGTCGTGCCCATTTTTTTGCTTGTATTGGTTATCATTTGGTCAGAACCATATATACGGGAAATGTCTATTAACGGTACCTTTCATATAACGGTTTTTTAAATTTTAGGCTTTCTCGGTAACGGCTCTATGGATTTCTGTAATTCTATATTTGAAAAGATTTAGATAGCAAAATTAATTCTGCATATCAAATTTTATAATAAGTTTTTTTCTAATTAACATTAATTTTTTTTATTTTTTTTTTGAAAAATCAATATTTTTAAAACAAATCAAAAAAAATTATTTTATAATTTATAATCACATGTATTTTAATAAATTCTAATAAACTGCATACTAAAATTTAAAAAAATATTTTTTTTTCAAAAAACTAAAAATAAAAAACAGGATTTTATCAAAACCGGTCATACAATTTTCGAAATAATTTTTTCTTGTTATTTAAGACGTGTGATGGCATACTTCATTTTTACTAAAAACCGTTAAGTATTGTGGTTTTGAAACTTTTTATAAGTTTTAACTGTGCTATTTTCAACGCAAATGTTACTTGTTTCTGTCAAAGATCTTGCTTTCCAATGTAACTAGGCACATAAGAGCAGGTACGTGCGATCCAGTCGTGCCCATTTTTTATTCTGTAGGGACATGGGGGCTATTAAGGCTTAAATTATTGTACTTGGTCTTAATACATGATCAACATTATTTTTATTGGTTTGTTTCATCCGAGGCATATCTATTGTTTTTCTTCACAATAATTTCTTATATGACAGTGTTTGTGTTGGATCTTCAGAACGTATATTTTCTCCAGTTCCTAGTTCCTGAGAAGGTGACTCTTGACTCAGATTTACAACCAATGGATGCGATGAATCCAACGCTCGTCGTTAGTTCGCTTTTCAGTTATCCAGCGGTCACCGCATGGAGGTGAAAAGACGATTTTGCAAAAATAAAGCTAAATTTCAGTGGCTTTTGAATATCTATGTAATTAATTAAATAATAAATTAAAAAAAAAAAACAAAAAAAATAATCGTTCCATGGGAGATATCTTCACTAAATAACTGTTGAAGGTGAATTAGAGTATATTTCACTAGGTCATCGCTGTTACTGTGTAGAATTATATCTACTACCAAAGTTCAAGGAAGTAACAGAAATATAGGGAATTTTGGAATTTTTGAGAACTTTTTGGAAGAAAAAACATAATTCTGAACAAAATGAAAACCTTAAATCCTTCGATTTTTCTAATAAGCTCTGTATTTACTAGTTCAATTCTTTTTTGAATTTTGTGCATTGATACAAGACCCAATTGAAAAAAATAATATCATAATCGGCTTACACGTTTTCAAGCTTCATTTTTCCAATCGATACACCAAATCGCTTTCAAAACATCTCCCACTGGCGCAAGTCACATCATTGCGCTTAAAAAATAAAACTAAACGACTTTTAAAAATGTGCAATGAACGAGGGTAAAAAGGAAAAAAAAACATGACTATCCATCGATTGTATCTAAAGGGACCATGGTTGGTATGGAATTGAAGCAGATGGAATAACTTATTGCAGCAAAATCAGCAATAAGAGGACGAAGATGGTGATAGGTTAAAGTATTTGCAGAGAAGGACTAAAGGTACGAGTTCCAAGAAGTTCCGGCTAAACAGTTACCATATGCTCTGCCTGTTGTTGTCATAAGTCTTTTTTGCTGCCCTAAGTCCTGATGTTGGTAAATAGATGTATACACGATATACATATATGAAACGAGGGGGATACTTATTTCTGTTTTCACAGAAGACCAACTTCGATGGAATGGATAAAGAAACTTCTTCATCATTGTTCTATTTGTTTTCTTGATATTTCATTTGGTTCCTCCTGGCGACATATGTTTCTATTTTTCCAGAGTCATTTGTAGATTCCAGAGTTCTCACAATTCAAACGAAAAATAGAATCTTTGGCATCCATTTATTGCCCATAACATATTCTGTAAGCGCCTTTCTTACCCGGTCCTGAGTGTTAGAGGCCTCGGTACCTGTTACGTGCGTTGATGTTCAATTTTTTAACAGCACAATTTTCTGTTTTGAGTTGAAGCCAATAAAGGCGATGCCAGGACTAGGACGATAAGGAGGCAGGATTACCAATGGAGCTACTTGTGACAACAGCTGAATCCAATGGGCTTAGAGTTAAAGCTTTAAGTTATTGTGATTTCTTCTTACGCGGAGCAACGGTAAATTTATTCATTTCAATCCGGGCGCAGATTATAAAGAAGGAGCACCGTAGAGCGGATTTGTGGTAGGCAGATGAAAGTTGCTTTAATCAATTCTATTTTCCCTGCTTTTGCCGCTAAAGCTACTTTAAAGGTGTGTTGAGGAGGAAGGCAAGTGGGTTCGTATCAAAGGAGACTGATTTTCAGTTCAAGATAAAAAATCGTATAGAAAAATCGAAGGAAGGAGGAAATTCTTAAATTTGCTTTTGATTTTTTTTCGTGTTGGATTTCTTGCATCAGTGATAAACTCACTCAGTGTTTTGCTCTTAACAACCAAGAGCGAATAGAATTATGAAGCGTATGTACCATAATAACATTGTAAAGGAATTGATTTAAATTCGTTTTATTTTAAATAATTTTTGTATTTATTTTTTACGTAAAACTTACTTCAAGACTAGACACTGTTCCTTTTTATAGTAAATAAACTAACGTACTGGTCCAGATGCGGGTGTTCTAAATAAATAACTTTCTTATTCCACAGCCTTTGGACTCCAGTCTAACTTCAGCTAAAAATAGTTTTTACTTGCTTATACATTGGTACTAGATGGGCAAGAATTAGGAGATAACAGTTAAACATGAGTACGATAATAGCGATGTCTCACATAAGTCTCAATTACGTAGTCCTGCCATAAGTTCTGTCGGTACCTTATAAGACGTTGAATTTAATACGCGAAACGATAAACATGGAGTGGGGCAAAAAAAGAAAACCGCGTCGCTATTATTGCACTGCACAAATGCAGTAAAACTCCCACTGAGATTTTCGAATTGCTGAAACCACTCAAAATATCGAAAAAATTCATCTATCGCTATAAAACGGTGCAACGAGATCTCCTCTGTTGATGATAGAGCAAGAAGTGGCCGACCTCGCCAAAGTATGACGCCAGCAGTAATCAAAGCAGTTGCGGAAAGAATCCGAAGAAATCCCCTCCGCAAACAGAAAATTATGGCTCGAGAAATGGAAATACCCTCAAGAACGATATCACGCCTCATAAAACAAGACCTAAGGCTTGGCGGTTACCGTAGAAGTACTGGACAACGCCTGACTGAGGCTCTGCGCAAGATAAGAGCGACAAGATCAAAGGTGTTGCTTCAAAGACACGCAAACGGAGGACACAAAAATATTCTTTTCACAGATGAGAATATTTTCACAGTGTAACAGAAATTTAATCGCCAAAACGACAGGATTTACGCCCATAGCTCCAAAGAGGCCATCATCCAGCTTCAGTGATGGTTTGGTGGGGATAGTCTTATGACGGTGTTACAAATTTGTATTTTTGTCAGCAGGGAGTGAAAACACGTGCTTCCAACTATCAAAGTGATGTTTTAGAGAATGTTGTGAAGCCCTTAACAAACACCTTATTTGCCGGCAAGCACTGGATTTTCCAGCAAGACTCTGCGCCGGCTCACAAGGCAAAAACCACCCAACTTTGGCTTAATGACAATTTACCGGGGTTTATCGCCGCTGAAGATTGGCCCTCGGGCAGCCCGGATCTTAATCCGCTGGACTACCGTCTATGGAATGTCTTGGAGGAGAAGGCTTGCTGTAAGCCTCACCGAAAAATTGAGTCTCTTAAAGCTGATTTGGTGAAGACAGCAGCTTCGAAACCACTGGAAGTCGTGCGTGCGGCGATAGACGAATGGCCGGATCGTTTAAGAAAGTGTTTTAAAGCTAAGGGTGATCACTTTTAATAATTTCCTACAAATTTTTAACGTCAATTTAATACAAAATAAATATCGTAAAAAGAATTTTGATAACTTGTTTACTATTTGAATAAGACGTGTTTGTGTGAAGAACAGAACTTATGGCAGGACTACGTACATATCGCCCAAATCGCAAGATCACATAACGCCAAAAATCTTACGAAGAAATTGTTCTTGAGTTGGTCTAATGTGATTCAATTTGGGCGTTATGTAAGTTTTTGGGCTTTCTGTTATAACGCTATTTACCCAACAAAATAATGGTTTTGGGCTTTGTGTCATTTTAAACAGAGTGAGTTCTGAATTATGTATGTAGCTCACACTGCACCCTGCAACCCCTATGCTTGTGGTCCACTATTGGATTGTGGATAGTTGCACCAATCTCAAATCCAAGAATTGCAACAAGCATGGGGTTGTAGAATGCTAGCAGGGGGTCACCCCTGTAAACCATTATGTATGGAGTATGACATTGTTTGAATTCCGCATAGATCCAGCATAGATCGAGCGGTGGCCTGTGATATGTTCACCTTAAAAACATCGATTGTATTTTATTCGCATAGACCTGTGAAGTCAGGAAACCTCTGCGATACATAACCTTATACCCTCAAACCATTCTATCTTGCTGGAACCACTTAGAAAATGATTATCAACATCCTGTATCACTCGCCATTGACGGTGCCCACCTCACCAACATCTTTTTACAAAAAAGTCTGGACTTTTTCTGGTCTCTGCTTAAAAATTAACTGACCGCGGCATTGTTCTTGGTCGATCTTGCGTGACTTTGGCGTACGAACGTTGCCTGATTGATTCTGATTGGTCCTCTATATAAGGCATAAAGTTGATACAAATAAGTTAACAACGCAATCTTACCCTAATGGATATTTGCTCAACACTTTTCGTCTCTCAAATAGTTTCTAGGGCCCGAATTCTGACCGCTTGATATTGCTTGCAGTTCCATACATGTAGCATCGATAGCATTATTGGCTGATGGTAATAAATGCTAAACCACTATACCTACTACACTACTTAGGTTGCTCTACAGTCTAGGGTGGACCTGGGCCTCAACCAACAAGCTTCTCCAGAAACCCATCATTGGACATTTTAATGTTTGATTCTGAGGCGTTCAAAAACTCAATTCAGTGGTTATATTTTGATGCAAAAGTAAAGCTTATGCCTTAAATTATTATTTAAGCCTAAAAAAATATTCGTTCCAACCCAATGGGATACATAAAATGACTTTTAATATTTCAATGATAATGTATGTAGTTCGTCCAGTGATAATTCAATGATCATTGAAATATCATTATGTATGTCTACAAATACAAGAATACCAAACTTAAATTATTTAAAACATAAATGAACATTAAATTCAACAAAACATGTCTTAAAATGGACGTCATCCCCAAGTATGCACAAATTACAATAAAAAACACATCAATAGCAGCCATTAAAACTCGACAAAAAGCTCAAATTTTCTGGATAAAAGAAGAAATAAATCAACTTTATTCCAAGAAACAAACACTTAACCAACAACTATATGAACTCCATCTCAAAATTCACAACTTCATACACCCAATTGTGGCCACACTCATCTTAGAAAAAATAGACCAACAAATACAACCAATAATACATAAAATATTAACAAGGCAGAAGTCTAAAATACAAAAACTAACAACGAAATCCAAACCAACATTAATAGAAAACTGCAAGCACATATTCTTTCCAAGACTCGTCAACAAAACACACATTCAACTAACAGACTCAGAAAACGACATATTAAGCAAAGGATTAAAATTCAATTTGCCCAAATACAACAAACATCAATAACAAACGCTGAAGCTGCAATAAAATCACTACCCACATTCGAAACACAAAATGAAATATATTACAAAATACGCAAATTAACCACAATATTACACACATACATAAAAACTACATGACCGATATAAAAAACATCAGACAAAAATTAGAAGACAACAACGCTTTCACTACCAATGCAGACAAAGGAAACACCATCGTTATAATAAATAGACAAGAATACATTGATAAAACTATACAATTCATAAACGAATATAACATAATTCAAATAACAAACGATCCAACTAAACTCTACCTCAAAGACATAAATAACACAATAAACAAATGCAATAACCCTATCAAGTATAAATTAAAACAAATAAACGCCAAAGCCCCTCAATTCTCAGGTTTACCTAAAATCTACAAAGAAAATGTACCCATTAGACCACTCATCAACTACACAACAGCACCAAGTTATAAGCTTGCTAAAAATCTACAACAAATCATCAAAAACAACACAAATATTCAACATACCCACAGTATTAATAATTTCACACGATTAATCAATAAAATAAAAACAATAAACATACTACCGAACTATAAAATGATATCATTTGACATCACAAATATGTATACCAATATACCCATAGACGAAACAGTAACAATAATAAAAAATAATTTTAAATTAACAGACAAATTAAATACTCATCAAATAAACGAATTAATAATTTTACTAAAAACAACATTAAAACAAAATTATTTCACATTTAATAACAATTTCTACACACAAAACCAAGGCCTGGCTATGGGTTCACCTTTAAGTGGATTACTTGCAGAATTTTACCTAAACTATTTTGAAAATAAATACATACTGTCCCTACTTAACAAATTAAACACAAAAATAATTTCCTACTCCAGATATGTTTATGACACATTCATAATTTTTGACGGAACATCCAGACAAATAGACATCATGCTAAATAGAACAAAATAATAAAATAAACTTTTTGGACCTAACCATAAAAAAGACCAACAACAATAGACTTGGATGCAAAGTATTCCGAAAGCCAACCACCACCGACATCACCATCCACAACGATTCACACCACCCACAAGCCCAAAAACTTGCAGCCTTCAATGCAATGATCCATCGGTTGTTAATTATTCCAATGAATGAAACCGATTACAAAGACGAAGTCAACACAATAAAATACATTGCAAACATAATCGACAAATTAATCAACAAAATGAAAATAAATAGAAAGAAAACCAACAACATGAACAACAACAACACAAAAGAAACAACAAAATACATTTCAATAGAATACAATAATATTTTACCGCAAATAATAAAAAATCCGTTTAAAAAAGAAAATTACAGCATATCATTTAAAACTAACAACAATTTAACAAAACTACTACAGCCTAAACAATTATTTGACAACAAAACCAGCACAGGTGTATACAAATTGTAATGCAACGGTTGCCAAAAATTCTATATTGGACAAACAGGAAGAGCATTCATTGACAGGTTTAAAGAACATAAACCAAACAAAAACTCAAAATCCAACTACGCAATGCACCTGATAGAGACAAAACATAATTATACTGACTTCGAACATAACCTGACGCCACTTCACTATTGCAAGAAAGGGAGATCACACAAGATAGAGGAGGAAAACACATTGAACGACAAATTGATCCAAAAGATCAACCCGCTATATGACACCGCACTACGACACATCAAGTTAAAAAGAGACAACACCTAATTAGAATAAATAACACCAATAACAACAACTAATCCATACAAATTAAATAGAGCTGAATAATACAGTACAAAATATCGACTACGCCTGATGATGGAATATACTTCCGAAACGCGTTGCACTTAAATTATTAAAAAACTGTGTTAAATTTGTTTTTTTAATTTTTTTAATTAAATAATAAAAAATTAAAAATTATTTGTTTTTTATAATTAAAAATAAATATTGATTTAATCATTGAAATATTAACTCATTGTATGTATTCCATGTGTAGTAAAAGTAGTTCGGAGTCAAAGGTCACAAAAATGTTTATTTTTTTATTTTTTATGTAAACGATTAGTTTTATGATAAAAATAGCTGAGACAAAAATGTAGATCGTGCAACTATGTATAAAAAGTCTGCTGACACTTTTTTACTTGCGATTATAGGGACTATAAGGCAAGTTTAGGATTCGTGAATATAAAAAAAAAATTGAGATAACAATGAAACATGACATTACGACCATAGAGAAGTCTAAATAAAAGGCACGACTGGGTCGCACGTACTTGCTCTTATGTGCTAATCCTTTTTAAGTGCAGGCGTCTTTTTGACAAAGATTTTATTTTAATATTTTTTGTATGACGTGCAACTTCCTTAGAATCGTTGAAGGGTGAATAAATATATAGGATTGTTAGCTTTTGCAGTTTTTTAGTGTAGTATTATCTTTCCACTTGCTGCTTACTGATTATAATATAATTTGCTAATAGAAAGATACAAAGGACTTTTTTCAGTTAAATTTTCATTTTGGTATGGACAAATTTGAACAACTGGCATAAAGATTCGTCGGAATCAGCAGTATGGCAATAAAGCTAGGTAAAGGGACCTTTATACGTCCCAATATGGGACCAATGGAATTTATAAAGGATTTAGGTACCTATAATAAGGTTGGAAGGAAGGTAGGTACTAAAATTAAGATATGTGTTCCAACTACTGTTAAGCCAGTAGGTATAGAGACAATATTAAAAGTTAACACAGTGGTTTTGTTTATTTATAGGAAGGTGTAAACTTTTGTTTTCTCGATTGAAATTTTTGCATTCAGTAGTAATCGAATAGTTTTTTTTATTTGTTAGTTGTTTTTGTGTGTTTATCAAAGGCTTCCTTATTTATTCTGTGCTTTTATGATGATGAAAAATACTTTAAAATACGTAAGTATGTATGTAATGTAGGTTGTCACTTTCTTTTATTTGACTAATGGCTTGGCTAGGGCTTAGCCGAGCAATATGAAATAAAATGTTGGGAAAAAAATGTATGAATTCAAAAAACACTACTCATAACGTTTTTTGGAAAAAATGTTGTAAGCCATCTTATTTCTTTTGCTGTTTTCTATTTTATTAATTTTTTATTTCAAAATCGTTCGACCAGTTTTTTCAAAAAAATGTTTTTTTTGAAAAACTTTTCGAAAACATATTTTAAATTTTTTTTTAGTATGTCAAATCTATAGTTTATACTAGGAGAAAAATTTAAAAAAAAATCTATAGATCCGTTTTCAAAATATTCAAAAAACAAAATATTTTTTTAAAAAAATTATTAAAATTTAAAAAAAAATGTTTTTGAAAATTTTGATAAGCAATATTATTTAAATCATAAAACACTACATATTTTGAAAATTTCATCAAAATCCGTCAATTAGTTAACGAGAAAGTCTGATTTAAAAAAACCGGTCATATGGGAGGTACCGTTATAAAACTTTTTCTGAAAAATCCATTAAAATTAAAAGATAGATTTTGCACAGAAAACATCATTCTGAAAGTTTAATCAAAATCGTAGGAGCCGTTTTCGAGAAAAATAAGTTTTTTAATAAAAGTTACCGTTAGTTTTGGAGCTAGAATGCCAATTCCAAAAACTGTCGGGTAGAGCACTCTAAAAATACTATATACCAAGTTTGAATCAAATCGGCCCAACCGTTTAGGCTGTAGATATCGATACGGACAGACAGACAGACAGACAGACAGACGGACGGAATTTCCGGACCCACTTTTTTTGACTTCTCTATCATCGTAATATCATGTTTGATTGTTAGAATTTTTTTTTTTTTTTACGAATGCATAACTTGCCTTATAGTCCCTATAATCGCAAGTAAAAAGTGATCGAGAAAAAATGTCTGTCTGTCTGTCTGTCAGTATGTATAACGAGCTGCAGCCTAAACGTCTTAAGCGATTGTCTTCAAACTTAGTGCGTGTGACTATTTTGGCATTCCCCGGAGGGAAAATTGAAATTTTATTTTTAGGCCTAAAAACAACGGTATCTGCCATATGACCGTTTAGGAAAAGCTTATTTTTCTCGAAAACGGCTCCAACAATTTTGATGAAAATTTTTGAGAATTTTTTTGTTTGTATTTGCTATCATTTGAATAGAATCAAATTTACGGTAAAAGTCTATTAACGGTACCTTTCGTGTAACGGTATTTTTAATTTTGGGCTTTCTCGGTAACGGCTTTTTGGATTGCTGTCAAATTTTATATTTGAGAAGACCATATAGCTTAATTAATTCTGCATGATAAAATTTTTAATAATTTTTTTATTATTAATTTTAAAATTTATCTTAGATTTTTTTTGTTGAAAAATTAATATTTCTAAAACTAATCAAAAAAAATTATTTTGAATTTTAAAATCACATGTATATTAATAACCTCTAAGAAACATACATTTCAAAAGAAATTTTTTTTTAAAAAAACTAAAAATAAAAAACACAGGATTTTGTCAAAACCGGTCCTACAATTTTTGAAATACTTTTTTTCATAAATTCTTTGTTATTTAAGAAGTGTGATGGCGTACTTCATTTTTACTAAAAACCGTTAAGTATTGTGATTTTGATACTTTTTATTATTTCAAACTGTGTTATTTTGAACGTAAATGTTACTTGTTTCTGTCAAAGATCTTGCTTTCCAATATAATTAGGCACATAAGAGCAAGTACGTGCGACCCAGTCGTGCCCATTTTTTTTTACTAAGATTCACTCACCATTTCTGCGAAAAAGCGAATGGGCATTCTAAAATTTACTAAAGTATTAGTTAGTGCACTAAGTGCGGTTTTTTGCAGTACGCCTACCTACGATCCAGTCCAGTAAATAATCCGATTTCACTATAGAAAAGGTCGTGAAGTTGTGAATTTTTGATATGATATTTGGGATGTCCGGTAGATACCAAAATATTATTCCACAACCATCTCAATCAGGTAAAAATGAGTGAAAATCGGCAGGAGAATTTTCATTTGGTACCAATATGTTTTTCAAACTCTCTATTATGTCGGAAGTTATGAGCTGCAATTGTAAAAAAACACGATTTTTTTATTTTTGCTATTTCAATTTCAATCTCAAATATCTCAAAAGCTCCCCGACCGATTTTGAAAATATTTCGTACATGCATTCAGCAAAACATCAGCATTCATTTGTTCATTAGTGTACGCACTGGGCCCAAAAATGGTCATTGTCCTTTAGCTCTGTCGGAATGTTTGTAATTTGAAATTAGCATTTAGGTCATCGCAAGCTTAGATATAGCTAGCTTTACTTATCCCAGATGGGGTGGGTGGAATTGTTGTACTACTTCGCCCAGATAGAATTGGCCATTCTGCTGGACAGCGGAATTCGGTTCTTCATCACCGTTTTACAGTCCGATCTATCATCTCATCTAATCTAATAATCTAGTCTTTCCAAGTTTCAATTTGAGCTCTGTAGCTTTGACGGTTTGTTTGTACTTTTTGGGAAAACTTTTGAATTCCTTTAGTAGCAGCTCTTCATTTCCTCATTCGTATACACTCTCATACTCTCAATTGATAAAAATAAAATCTGATCTCTAAATAAGTCCTTAAAGGACGACGTTTACAGTCCCATTACTGTTCTACAACCATTTTGAAATCTAATCTTAATCGTGTAACATTGAAAGACTAGTTTTTCATAATGGAGTAAGTATATCTTTGATTGCCAATAAAAATGCAACTTTCATTCTCTGCAGCCAGTTCTTGGCTGGCTCTTCCCTTAAACTCATTTGGTAATATTTCAATTTTAACTCTCCTTCCACATCTTACTCAATAGCAATAGTTTAGGTTGACATCTGCTAAAGAAGTTCCCGAAAAAAATAACTTAAATGAATTGCAAGCGAGAAACACAGTAATATCTTGAGATGATAAAACCTTATACCCATCTGAACAAAATAGAAGAAAATCGTAATAAATTTAAAATTGATTTGCCAAAGGATGAAAACTGTTTCCAACATTTACTTGAAAAGTTGTTTCATAAGTCATAACTCTTTCAGTTCTTTTACAGAATGCACAGCACATACATACATATAAAAAGTATTTTTGAATTATCAACAGGACCCCGTTCATCCTGATTCCAGACCCAGAGCAAAACTTTCTAACTAAATGAACATTATCTCTGCTGAAGGTTGAGTCAGGAAAATAAAACATATAAAAGGACTGGAAGAAGTTCTAAGGACCAGAAGGTAGCAAACATCGGGGACCAGTTTTGTTTGTGCTGAATTATTTATCCTGAATCCTGACCACAAGAAACTTTATTTTCCTTGTTAACAACAAAGACTTTGTTTGAGAACTTATTTTCCAAGCAAGGTATGTATGTCTATTTTGCGAATGCATTTTCTCTCAAAGTCAAAAGAAATGGAAAATGGAAACCTTTCAGGATTGTTTAGTTAATGGTTGTTAATTGATTTGCAGTCATTGAAAATCGAGGACATTCGAAAACCGACATACTGAAAACTTTGATTGAAAAACAAGTGATTCGCTGGTATTTATTCGCATCCTTTTGCTTCCAGATTTAATTAGGACTGAAAGTTTAAGGAGTGAATTTCTAATGGCTGACATTTACTTTATAAGGCTTCATAATATTTTTTTTTTTTAAATACTGAAAGCCCCAATTGAAATTGCAAATGTGAGGTTATTAACTGTTGGATCAGGCCGTCGTTTGAGTTGGGACTAAATGCCCAGGATTACAATTAGCAGAAGCCTCAGCTTATGGTTCGAGTTTACTAGATTTATTAAATTTCGGTTGGCGCACCTGTGGGAGCTTCGTGATGGCTGTGGTACTCCTGGCCAGAAGACTCTTGGTGACTGACGGGATTGCTCAGCCGCCACTGAGGTTTTCTGCTAGAAGCAAGGCCGCCAAGAGAATATTCGGGCGGGTAATCTTATACGCCCGTCCTTTCTAATCGTAAATAAGACTTCATCTTATAATTAATAGAAAACTTTGTTAAATAATTTAAATCAGTAAATAAAAATCTGTGTTTTCTGTCTTTATTTCTGTGCTTGTACAATGCAAGCTTTTTTCGCTTTGGCCGAGGGAAAAACGTTGATGGCGGAATTTAATTTCCTAGCCAATTCCGATTCTAGGCAAAGTATTGCTAATCCTGATACTCTTTTTGGGCCGGATAGGAACGATGATAATTTTTGATCCTTACAAGTACCCTAACAGATTGCTCACCACTGGATACTGAGATTGGTAATGTACCGAATATGCGAAATGCTATTAAAAAGCTTGGAAAAAGTGTGCTCAATTTCTTCGAAGTAATGTCAATCAACAATTCAAATGGAGGATGTTTTTTTGTAACTAATAGACTTTCCTGCAAGAGAATGCTGGAAGGAAAACCGGGTCATAATTGAAAGTCCTATATCGGTCTATAGGTACAGACGGTTCAAAAACGGAAGCAGGTGTAGGGTCTGGTATCATCTCGATAAAACCACCAATAAATAGATTTATTGCCCGTTTCGCTGCTCTGCAAGAGTTCTCAAAGATCTTGATATACACAAATCCGATGGCCCGGATGGTATACCCCCGATTCTTCTGAAGAGGTGTTCTTCCACACTGGCAAAGCCACTGCGTAAGCTTTTCCATCGCTCCTACTCTTCTGGAATCTTTCCTAGAAGATGGAAAACAGCATTGGTCCAGCCTGTCCCTAAGAAAGGTGACCCATCCTCCCCCTCCTCCTACCGACCCATAGCACTGACATCCCTTCTTTCTAAGGTCATGGAAACACTGATTAACCGTCAGCTTAAGGAATATCTCGAAGATCGAAAGCTTCTTCATGACCGTCAGTATGGCTTTCGCAGCAACCGTTCCACTGGTGATCTGATGGCATATCTCACCGAACAGTGGAACAAATCTTTACATCGCTTTGGTGAAAGTAAGATTATTGCTCTTGATATCTCCAAGGCATTTGATAGAGTTTGGCATGAAGCTCTCTTATCGAAAATGCGTGCTTTTGGAATCGATAATACTCTTGTTCGTTGGATTAGAAGCTATCTTCTAGACCGTTCAATACAAGTTGTATTGGACGGTATCAAGTCCGATTCCCACAAAATAAATGCTGGTGTGCCCCAGGGCTCTGCTCTGTCTCCGATTCTTTTCCTCATTTTTTATAAATGATCTTCTGTCTGTTACATCAAATCCACTAAACTGTTTTGTCGCGACTTTACCCTCAGCTTTTCATATTCGTTAGATAATTCACGTCCTTTGCCTTCAGACGTACAATTGCAACGGTACCGTATGTCAAGCTCATTAAACTCCGATTTATACAGCATTGTCAAATGGGGTAATAGGAATCGTGTGGAGTTTAATGCTTCGAAAACTCAATGCTGTCTTCTCTTAATGCTCTTAATTCTCTAAATTCTCGTATGCCATTGTCCATGAATGGCACTTACATCGAAGAAACCGAAAAGCTCTCAATACTCGGTATCGGTATGTGTGTCAACGACGACCTCCGTTGGAACGATTATATATTTGAGATCGCTAAGAATGCTGCAAAGTGCTAAGGTTTTCTGTATCGGTGTAAGATGTAAACGTTGACGCAAAAGAAGGCTCATATTAATTTCTTTGTGAATACCCCAGCCTAGTTCAGACCAGAAAAACAGCCCTCGGAGAATACTTCTTCGATGAACTGGGTGAAGCCATTTAAAAACATTCTGAAATTCACAAACACTTCAGTATGGTATAAGCAGGCTACCAACAACTAATACTCCCTGAATTCCCCACCTCTCACCACACCTCCTACTCCTGGGTACCGAAATGGATCCTTGAGATCTAAGTGAGATGAATCGGCTGCCGAAACATCACCCCATCCAACTGAACCTAACCTATAAATGTATATAATATTGAGTATATTTCTCATCAAAACTGGTTGTGGCATTCATGATATATATCCTTCTTTCATGAATTATCACGTCAAAAATATCTCTCTTAAATCTGAGTAGTGTGCAAGTGTTTTTTCTGAAGAGCAGGTAACGTCTTCGATGTTTGATTTCGCAAAAGCTCCAAATCCTCGAGAACGCCTGCGAGATGGTGTACTTCAATTTCTATGGTCCCGCCCCTGCTCTGGACTGCAGTAGAAGACTTCTCGGCGTTGAACATTTTTAACCATATAGACGCCTTTAAAACACATTTAAATTTGCACATGTATTTGAAGCATTCATTGAGATCCCTGTAAGTTTCAGTGGTCAAATTGTTTTCCTAGAAAAATTAAAGTATTAATAATAATTGACGGAACTCTTCGAAGAACTACGGGCCCGGGGGTATTCCACCCGTTACCCCCCTCCTTTCCGCAGCCCTAGCTAGTAGCCTACTGGCAGAGATCGATTGTCGCCCTGTCCGTTTTATCGCAATTGAGCCTTTTTAAAAGTAGTGCAACAAAGTAAAGAATTCATACCATAAATATAAATTAGTATGCCATTTAGACATACATAGGTACATAGTCCCTGACCTTTCAAGAAAACCGATGTGAGTAGGCTCACCACAAGATGAGGACCATATCGATCAGGAGATTTCGTCGAACTGCTTACAGAATCTTTAAAACTAGTAAGTGATTTTAATATTTAATATTTTAAGAGTAATGCTATAGTGCAAAAGGAACTAAATTCGACTGACTTCGAAAGGGAAAATCAAATTTTAAATTTATTAAAAAGGTTATCTTACTGAAAACTATCTTCAAACCCAAATCAATGAAATTGTTCATAATGTAGTTTGAAATTGTTTTTATTTTTTTCAAAAACATTAAGCGGATTTGAAAATGAACTTAAATTGTCAGAAGTATGTGTATGCACGCCAGGAGATCTGTTCATTAAATGGTTTCCATTTGTTTAATGAATATACGCATTCGAGATACGAATTCGAAAACTGTGTGTGTGTGTTGAATGCGAACATAAGGCTTAGAGGTTATTAGGCCCCTACATTTTGTTGGTTATACAAATAACGATAACGAATTTATAGCGTTGGGTACTCACGTTTTTTAGTGCAATTCACCTGAGATAAAATTCGATGGACATGGAACCAGTCATATAATATATGTATGTAGCTCAGTCCCTTTAGTAGGGTACATAGATGGTTCATAGTGAGCTTTTGACACAAAGCAAAATATACGACTAATGCCGGCCAACGAGGGAATATATATTTTGTTAATAACACATTTGATTGACGTAAAAATAAAATGACGAATCTTCAAATGTCAGTCAAATGTCAAAACGTCAATTTAATATTTTTTTTTTCTTATAATTAGCACGAACTTGAGGGCTACACTTTTAATGTTGATTGAATAAGCGTTAGATGAGATGTTAGAAAAAAATGTAAGAGGATGAGAGGAATAAAGCAAACCCCGACAACGCGTTCCACATTCGCGTGGTACGGTTAAAGAAAGAATCCCAGTGTATTACGGCACGTCCGATAAGTTGTCTCAAAAGTAAACTAATAGACATTCCCTGCAATATAAGTATTACAGTTGAATTGTTTCAGGGAAGGAATGCAGCTGGTTATTGCAATAGGACATTGTTTACAGAACAAAAACAAAACCTTCAGTCGCACGCTAGGAATGCTCGTTGCGGGAAGAGTAATTCATGGCGACAGAGTGCCGGGCGTAAATGTAAAATGGTCACGACTTAAGAACAAAGTTACTATGTATAGTACTGCTGACACCATCGAGCACCATCTTAAGGAGTAGGCAGTAGTCGCAGGGATTGGAGCGACTAGTTTGATGATAAATGCAAACGAGCGTCTGAATGAAAGAATTCTGCAATCCGAGCAATGCATAGAACCCGAAATTGTACATAAAGAGCTCAGAAGAATTGAAAAAGGAGAAAGAAGGCAGTCCGCACCAAGCGCGGAAGTTCTTACAATCTGTCAGAAACATATCCAATATAACGGGTGATTTTTTTGAGGTTAGGATTTTCATGCATTAGTATTTGACAGATCACGCGGGATTTCAGACATGTTGCCAAAGAGAAAGATGCTCAGTATGCTTTGACATTTCATCATGAATAGACTTACTAACGAGCAACGCTTGCAAATCATTGAATTTTATTACCAAAATCAGTGCCCTAGAAAAGTTGGCAGAAAATCCGTTTTTTATCGACAAATTTTGTTCAGCGATGAGGCTCATTTCTGGTTGAATGGCTACGTAAATAAGCAAAATTGCCGCATTTGGAGTGAAGAGCAACCAGAAGCCGTTCAAGAACTGCCCATGCATCCCGAAAAATGCACTGTTTGGTGTGGTTTGTACGCTGGTGGAATCATTGGACCGTATTTTTATTTTTTTAAAGATGCTGTTGGACGCAACGTTACAACACGATGCACATACTGTAAGAACGCAATGGGAAATCTGATCACCGATCTTGAATGCATTCTGAAGCGATAGAATATTTACTTTAATGAATTGTTGGACGAACCGTTAGCATCTGCCGAGCTGATCAAACATGGAGCATCAAACAATTTATGATATCATAGTATACGTATATGAATTGCAAGAAGACTGGCGAAAAGGCTAAGGCATCATAAAATGATAGAGATAATTGCACGATCTACTAACTTTCTCTCATAATTTTTTCAAAAGCTCTTCCCGTTTCAGACCTCGCATAAAAAACAACGCACAAGCGGAATCGATGGAACTTTTCATCACATTTTTCCGACTATTTTGCCTGAACCATAAAACATACGGTATCACATACCAGAAGATCGGATACCAGCTACCCTTTATGTGCTTTACGTTACGGGCACAGTTGCGTCTCATATTTTTTGAAATGCGAATAAAACGATTCAGTCAATTTGCATTTATTGAAGAAATATTGAACAAAAAATTGCCCAAAACATTTCTAGGCGATTTTTGTGGCGTCCGACGGTCGCGGGTGGGTTGCTGGCGGTCAATTTCCATCAAATAAAATGGTTTCTACGTGGTCACGCAATCCACACTCTCGTAAGCCGCGTGTAAAGATTTATTGAGTTTACTAGGATACACCTTTTTTATAGCTACTAAAAATGTTCATAAAAGTTTTTGCGGCACTGAAAAAAAAACTCTTTCTCTCCCATTTGGTTGATAGGAACACGGTATTCCTGACAAACCAATTCAAATAAAGAACGCAAATTACAACCAAATATTATTCACAACCATATCCTTACGATTGTACATCAAAAAACATCCTCCTGTCCGGACTACGACGCGACGTGACGTACGAATCTTACATCACATCCTGCCGACACATTTTGTTGAATATTTACTAAAAATGTTGAAACAATAATGTGAAAGAACTGCTAGCGCTCCCAGTGTGTTTCACAAAAGATAGTGAAATTCCAGAAATGCAACCATGATAGCTGAGACTTTGACAAATCTATCATTCAGATACGAAAGGAACAAGCATAATGCACCCTCCCCACAGGCTGGGGCAGAATCATAAGCACGCCATTGTTATGTTGCCCCAAACGACCGCTTATTAATCTGAACCAGGGATGGTTGGTGGCAATGATTTTCGACTGCCTTGTACAATTTCCAACGATGAATGCCAGAGGAATCTATCTGCAGGGAATGCAGTGCTGCAGCACCAGACAGCATGGAATGGGCAAAAGGGAAAGGGTTTTTTTTTTTTTGAATGGAAGAGTGATTGCAGATTTCACTTACATAACTTGAAATTATTCTGAAAAATAATTCCAGAAATATGCCAGAGGCGAAATAAAGAAAATATAATTCTGTTTGGTTTTGGTTGTGGATGTACAAAGAGCCAGTACAATAGCAAACATAAAATGGAGTGATTATTTGTCCGATCTCACAAAATTAATGATTCCAACAAATCCTGATAGAGGTAGTACATTGGTTTTCGGATTTCGTCTGAAATATTATTGTTTCCTCGCAACCGGGCTCTTTGAAAACAAAATCGTTTTTGCAATTCGAAATGCAGAAAACTCATGTGTCAGAGCCTAGTTCAAGTGTGGTTATTAAATCTATAGAATTCGCAGCAACGCTTGTAATGGCTATTAGTAACAGTCCGCTTGTCATTGCATCAATTTTTTTTTTATAATTATTGAAGTTTGGGTAGTAAAGTTTGTATCTGCATCAATACGTCAATCATAGAGATGAATTAAAATTTTGAAACATAATACATACAACATAAATTAAATAAATTATAACTAAAGAAACATTTTATTGCTTGTTTTTCAATAACAATAGATATTATTTTGATTAGCAGAAAATGAGTAAATTAAAAAAAAATATAAATTGGAAATATGAACAATGTGCCTTCCTTTTAGAGGAACGCTTCTAGAGAAGGCTGGTGTTTTTACTCTTGCTATGTCTTTTGCTCGAGTCGCCAAAAAGTTCCCAATTAATGTTAGTTATTGGTGTGCACCAGGGAATCATTGTGAGCCTTTTTATGCTAGAGAGTAATGTAACGAACCCGAAAGGGAATCTTAAATTCATTAACGATGACGATCATAAGTGAAGATCCTTCATTATTACAACGATCACTCGATGTATTGGTGGATGTCCTGGATAGAAATGGATCATTTTCTAATCAACGAAGGTCTATTTCGGGCACTTATTTGAATGCACTAGTTCTTCCCTGGTGCAAAAAGAAAATGAATGATGACAGCAGGAGAAGAAAGAATATACCCTTAGAGCCTAGTTGAAAATGAAATAACATGACACGTACAACCACTATCGCAAAAAAAGGCAAAGGTCAAATACAAGCAACAAAGACTGCACTTAGTTGGTCTCAGCTATGATTTGATTTCCGAGAAGCAAACATCGACTCGAATCACTAACCAAACTTCGAGTACGAATATCCATGGAAGCTATTAGTCAATCAGAGGAAGAATAGAATATCCCGACTGACAATATAAGCCCGGAAGAATAATTCCAGCTATGTCAACAAGCCATTTTAAACTTCCAATATACTTATTAATTCAAGTAGGTATAAATTATTTATTACTGAATAACCGATTTAACACAAGTAAAATATAAGTTAAATTATTAGTATCTTTATTCTTAGATTTAAGATTTATTTACGAACTAACTTTGCGACTACTCAATCTCGCGTTTAGCACCAGAATGATCTACATAACTCTTCTATAATAGTACATAGTTATGGGATGTATATTCTATTCGTCTATATTGGTCTTCTTCTCTCTTTTAAGGTCGCTACACCATGAAAAACCTAGCGTTAGAGGTTTGGGTTTTTTAAAACCACCCCCGAGAAACCCCTTGAGATGGCCTGTTCAGGTGCATACACCAACTCATCGGCGAAATTTGGTCGGAGAAAAGTATGCTCGATAATTAGAATCCAATTACCATATCTCCGATCTACAAAAATTTGGATCGACCATCGACTACTCTGCAGCAACTAGGGAGGAACAACAACATCGGCAATAAAATCCTGTTGAGCGTTCAATGTGAACGTCTTAAACCGTTTGCTGAGAAAAACAAAGAAATCAACATCGGAACCCACCACCTGTTCATCGCTTTTAAGGCAGCCTTAATTTTACCATAACTTTTCCTGGCGCTACATAGCATATAGTGCTCCTGGACCTTGCTCAATATGCCCCTCAAGCTGGCTCGATATCTAGTCTGCCTTCTCCAGTTCTACACATCAAGCAGTCGGAGGTGTTCTTCTAACTGATTTTTCACAAGCCGCACTTCTTTTGGCTCAATTTCAAAGTCTACAGGCATATTATTCATTATTGTTTTATTTTAAGGAGCTCCAATTTCGGAAGTAAATCGAACTTTGACGAGTTTTATGCGCTGTTGGACTTCATTTCGAGAATTGATTCCCAATGCCATCGTATAGGAATCTTTATTGTGGTCGATTTAAGACAACACTCGAAGGAAGGTATGTTATGATCTTTGCTTGGTTAAACAACCTTACCCAGTTGATCCAACAGGATGTTACTTGGCGTTGGCAAGCAGTTCATACTCTTGACTTGTTTCTTACTCATCACGCTGATAAATATATCATTAGTGTAACTTCTTAACTTGGCACTTCGAACCATTATGCCATTTCAGCAAATTTCTCGTGTCAACAAAACCTCTTTTTGGAATGAGAAATTTTATTCCGAATTGGTCAAAAAGTATCAAACCTAAGGATAACTCATGGTTCGATGTGAGGTATTCATATGTTATCAGATTAAGAGATATATGTATCCATTACTATAAAGAGAAATAGCCGGAAAAGTTTCAGCAAGCTATACAGGCCTGCAATACTCATATTCGTAAAACAATATTTTTACATGAACACAAAATTTGACAAAAATACTGATATGTGCCAAAAGCAGTAAAAACGTTTGGTCTTTTGTATAAACACTCGGACATCATCAGTTCCTACTCTCGTCCTCAACGAAACCCCGCTGTCAGTTCTCAAGAAAAAAACAGATCTGCTTGCTTGAAAAATGGAAAATGTTTCAGTTGATCACAAAAACGCTGGAATTATTGCTTGTAATGGTTGATGAGATTTTTTCAATTACAATTAAAAGTAATTGTAATTCGATATTTTTCAATTTCAATTACATGTAATTGTAATTGAAAAAGATTCAATTACTAATAACTTGTAATTGTAATGGAGCTTGTAAATAAATACAGCAAAAAGAGTTGGTTGCCTGTAAAGCCGGTTTACGGACGATAATTTTACGTGATAACTTCATAAGAAAACATTGATGGCAGAAACACCAACATACAGCCCTCTGTTAAATCCACACACACACACCCAATATCTACATCTACTTTCTACTTTAACAAAACTCCGCCTATTTTGTATTTCTTTTTCTCTTCTTGTACTTTTTGAATTTGAGTGGAATTATTTTGGAAATTTGCGCCTGTCCTTTTTCATGTTCGGTTGAAAGAATTATCAGCATGAGTCATGTTATTTCGTATGTGTAGCCTGTCGTCGATTTATAAGACGTTATCACGTCAAAAGTAATCATTATTTCAAAAAACACTGCTATTTACACAGCATTGTTAAATGGGGTAAAAGGAGTCGTGTAGAGTTTAATGCTTCGAAAACTCAATGCTGTCTTCTGTCATTAAAGTTTAACATACCCATCCCCGTTGTCATTGAAAAGGCACTTGGATTGAAGAAACCCAAAAGCTGTCAGTACTCGGGATTTATTAAGTACGACCTTATACTTGAGACCGCCAAAAATGCTGCTAATTGCTTAGGTTTTCTGTATCGTGAATATACAAAAGTCGAGATAACAATCAAACAAAATTACTATCATAGCCTAAAAAAGTTTGTGACAAAAAACGTCTTTCTGACTATCTTAGGTGGCGCTACAGTTCGGGACGAACCTGGGCCTCAAATAACATGCTTCTCTAGCCAGCTCGGTCTTTGGCTAGCTGCCTCCAGTTTTGCACTCCAAGTTGGTTCAGGTCGTCCTCCACTTGAGCGCGCCACCTAAGGCGAGGTCTTCCTTGACTGCGTCTACCCTCTGGGATGGAATCGAAGATCCTGCAAGCCGGAGCATTGTTGTCCATTCGCTCTACATGACCTAGCCATCTTAAACGTGATATGCGTATTTTTTTGAGCAGGTCAATGTCGCTGTACAGCTCGTATAGTTCTTGGTTAAACCTTCTCCTCCAAAGCCCGTTAACGCAGATAGGGCCAAAAATCCTCCGAAGGATCTTACGCTCGAAACGACTAAGGATATCTTCATCCGCTTTAGATAGAGTCCATGCCTCGGCGCCATAGAGCAGGACTGGGATGATTAGGGTCTGATACAGAGTCTCCTTTGTCTTTCGAGAGAGGGCTTTGCTACTCAATTGCCTTCCTAGCCCATAGAAACAGCGATTGGTAAGAGTAATTCTTCGCTTTATTTCTGACGAGATGTTGTTGTCAGATGTTATAGCGGATCCGAGGTACACAAAGTCCCTAACTACCTCAAAGTTTTACCTGTCTATTGTGATGTTTTGTCCAATCCGCCGGTGTTGTGTGTCCGTTTTTGTGGACAGCAGGTACTTCGTCTTGGCCTCATTGACTGCTAGTCCCATCTAAGCCGCTTCAGCTTCAATGCTAGCAAACGTTCCAGTGACAGCTCGCCGAGTTCTGCCAATAATGTCTATGTTGTCAGCGTATGCTAGCAATTGCACAGACTTGAAAAAAATTGTCCCACTACTTGCGAGTTTCTTATAATTTTTTCAAGTATTAGGTTGAAGAAATCGCACGATAGCGCATCACCTTGTCGGAATCCTTTTTTGACGTCAAAAGCTTCTGTGAGGTCAGTACCATTTAGAAAAGCTTATTTTTCTCAAAAACGGATCCATCGATTTTGATGAAAATGTTTGTGAATTTTTTTTGCAGATATGGACTATCATTTTATAAAAAACTAATGGCTCTTTAGATAATATTTTAAAAATTTTATAATCAGCTGTATATTAATAAACTGTAAGAAATTGCATTACAAAATCTAAAAAAAAACTAAAAATAAAAAACCGTATTTTATCGAAACCTGTCCTACAATTTTTGAAATACTTTATTCATAAATTCCTTGTTATTTAAGAAATTTGATTGCGTGCTTCATTTTTACTAAAAACCGTTAAATGTTGTGGTTTTGACACGTTTTATAAGTTCAGAATGTGTTATTTTTGGTTGGGGATTTCAATGCATAGTTTTTTTTAGTATATTGAAGAATGCCCACGTCAGCAGAAAAATACATTCAAATTATCATTCCGCCTAAAACAAGTTTTCCTTGCGATAAAGCAAGCGATGAATGGTATGCGATGAAAGCATACTTCCTATCGCATACTTTGAAAATATAGCTGCGATAACGGTCTCCACTTGCAATTGCGGAAGAATGCTTTAAAAATGTATCTAGATTCATCGCTGGTGGAGACCGCAAAGTAAGAACGAGTACGTGCGGCCAGTCGTACCTATTTTTTACTATGGCATATCTATCTATCAATTCTATCTATCTATATACAAATATATACAAAAATGGCTGTATGTATGAATGTATGTCCGGTATGGACTCCAAAATCGCCCGACGGATTTTTATGAAATTTTCAGGGTAAATATAGTTTAGTCCAGAGATGGTTCCTGTGAAGGTTTGGGTGACCCACCCGGCGTTGCCGGAGTATAACATATGTACATTTGCTCGATACCGATATGAATGTATGTCCGGTATGGACTCCAAAATCACCCGACGGATTTTTATGAAATTTTCAGGGTAAATATAGTTTCGTCCAGAGATGGTTCCTGTGAAGGTTTGGGTGACCCACCCGGCGTTGCCCGAATATAACATATGTACATTTGCTCGATACCGATAGCGCAACTAAGCACCTTATATAAAAATGGATGTATGTATGTATGTCCGGTATTGACTCCTAAACCGCCTAACAGATTCTTATGAAATTTTCAGGGTAAATAAAGTTTTGTCCAGGCATGGTTCCTGTGAAGGTTTGTTTTTTCTTGAGCTTAGCAATATGCGCCCGGGACTCTATTTACTAATACATATGTATGTATCTATCATACATTTTTAAATTTGAAAGAATTCATTTACATACATAGTATGTACATATGTAGCTTAATATTTTTGACGTAAATGAAAAGATTTCCTTTGTAATATTCAAATTATTTTCAAAGGCAATTTCAAAATTTTGTGTAAAATATCCACTTTGGGAAACTTATAAAACTCTTCTTTCCTAAACACAGATCCAAGTTATTTGATGGTTGGAATGAATCCGTTGAGTAACAAAAACATTATATAAGTTCAGTCACAATATTGTCATAGCTTATGTTAAGTTCTTGTCAACCCTCTACCTCAAAATTCTGAAACAGGTATTCTAAGCTTACATTTTATATTATGTTTTCTTCTGGGCTTATATCTTATACTGAAATCGATATGGGTATAAATATTACCCAGTAAGTGACAAACAAAACTTAGATACTTAAAAACTTTTATTCGTCAAAATGGAATAGGGTCTTTTGTTTGAGACAAGTGGGTGGCTTCTTTTTAAACTTTGCTACAAATTAGCATAAACGACCTTCGAAATCAAGAATATCTATTATTTACCATCATGAATAATAACCTTTTGAAACACATTATCATAACCTATTAGATAGTGTTAATGACACTAACGAAGAAGGTAGTTTAAAAGCCCTTTTCCATATCGGCAATCTATAAGCTCTTCAAAGTATTAAGAAAATAATTTTGATACTTAGAAAGAAAGCTTATGATTGAACTGTACATATAGGTGGGGAGAACAGTTTACCTATACAACGGGACCAATACAAACAGGATAGATAATTCTTTAATTAAGCTCATTCGCGGACACATTGCAAGGGCGATGACCTCAGCTAATGGACAAATCTTCGGGGCTTACTACCCCCAAGATGAATATTTTGAAAGCACACGTTCGAGTGGTTTTATCCCGCCCGAGGCTTTCCTATTCCTTGATAGTCGAGGGCTGATTCAGGATAGATCGGCGGTTCCGTTGATCTACCACGTCGGCCGCAGAACAGTCGATAGGCGGCTTCTCTACGACCGAGACATAGTCGCTGGGAGCGAAGCAGAGCGCCTCCGTTTCAGTAGGGCCGTGTCCGACCGGGATCGGAAGGAAGCCCTAGATCAGGTCCACCAATTTTGGTGGCTTAGCTAAATCCTGACAATTGTCAGTCGACATAGACGAAATATCGCCTATGGCCGACTTACATATATCTATAGTATCTAAGTTAGGTAGGGCAGTTGCGGCGGCACCAAAAAAAAAAAATATATATATATACATAAAAATTCAAAAAAGCTTGCTGTGGCTGTTCTAATTTTAAGTATTGTAGGTTTATTTTAAGTAATTTTAAGTTTTTTTTTAGTTTATTTTAAGTTAGTTTTAAATAGTTTAAGATAAAAACCGAGATACAGAAAACCCAGTTTTTTTATTTAATTTTCTGGGTGAAAAAAAACCCCAATATGTATATAAGATCAATTTAAGTTATTTTTAGGCCGAAAGGCAATTAAAATTAAGTTAGAGAATAATTTAGAGCGCCCGCATAGGGCCAGTAAGTTAATTAAGATAATAGTTTTAGCTAGTTTTAAGATTTTTGTCTAGCCTGTAAAGTAAAAGTAAAAAAAAAAAAAACAGTTTACCTTCTGAACTATACATTAGGTAAGAACTTAATAGTATATTCTGTAGTATATACGTATTAAGAAAGTAGATATAGAAAATAATTATATATGGTCTAAACGGAGTTCAATAGCAAGAATGATATGGGTTAGAGTCCTGGTTAAAAGTCATCCCTTTAGTTGAGGACAAAGACAGTTTAAAAGCAAGTCAAAGGCTTACTTAACAAGAGCAGCAACCAAATATAGTACAGTACATTGCCTACAAGAAAACCAAAAACAGTTTTGAATTAAAACAAAATTCAAAAAAAAAATAATTAGTTCCATAAAAAATGCTATTAAAAAAAAACATTTTTTTTAGTCCTTCATTCATGCCTATTTAAAGGGGCGGGTCTCGATTTCTAAAAAAAAAAAAAAATCTTCAGTTCAGAAGGTGTTCATTTGCGAATTCAACTAACGCTCTAAATTTTGATTTCAAAATAAGTTTCTTCAATTTAAAAAAGGACATTTTTTGGTTATTTTTGTATCCACACAGGTATCCAAAAAACCCTCATAGCAAAAATAATACAAAAAAAAAACATTTCTATGGCTCCTGTTGTTCACTTCACAAAATTTATCTAACATTTACGACAGAATAGGCTCAATTTTAATATCCGGCCCGATAAGTATCAACTCTACGAAATTATAAAATCTTCCCCAAAAATCAAAGCGAATCAAACCCATGAATATTCCGAATAACCATTTATTTTTCAATCCAATTTACACCTGAAACCGTTGTATACGCATAAAAACGCACACACAGCTTATTTAGGTAATGCTTGGGTAGAACCTTCCTTCTGCTCCCACCCACTTCCTTTTCTTTTTACCATTGTGTCTGCTTTATTTCATTTCCGACTTCTGCCATTTCATTCAAAAGTAACACGGGAAAGAAAATAAAATAAAATCCTGGCAAAAAAATGGAAACCAACACTACACACATAATATTCTGTGGCAAAATAACCATGCAAGGATCTTGGGCGGATGGCTAAGACGACGTGGGCATGGAATTATCGGTGGCTCGAAAGAATGCCTCCAGCCATCACTAAACCAACCAGCCAAACTGCCACATCAACCAAACGGGGCACAGTAAATGAATAAAGGATTCACAGGAAACATCACCATGTAAGGATTTTTTGGTGATAATAAGTTGCGTACCGTATTGGAATGAGTAGGTATTTATGGGTAACGTAGGTGGTGGGATTTTTTTTTATTGATCAGTTACTTGATTGATGGCTTTTTGGAATCCAATGATTATTATTTGGGCGGAGTGACAGGAGTCTTTATCTTGATGTGGCTTCTTGTCATGTTTCCTTTGTCTAGAAGAAGAAGAAGAAGAAGAAGAGGAAAATTCTTCCGATGTTGTATCTTGGTTAAATTAATGAAAACATACGAACTGTTGAATGGATAATGTGGGTAATGTCTTGGATGCAGGGCGGAAGATGGTTTTTGGTTTACATCCTTCATTTATTGGTACATTACGTAGTGATTTGAACAATGTCATTGGAAAGAAAATTCATTGTTGAGTGGTTGGTATGGGAAGGATTCCTTTTTTAAAAACTCATTGTAAAGTTCTTAAATGAGAAATCCTTCAAATGAAACATTTCTTTCCCATTTCGTTCAAAGCTTATCCCAACTCAATTGCTCAGAAAATGTGCGGACGTTGGATTTGGAAACAGTTTTTAATTTAATAAGCGCGCACGTAAGGGAGTTAAAATGCCAGAGAGCATTAGGACAGGCAAAAGGTTTTAAATGAATTTGGTCTTGAATATCTGAATATCATAACCAGAGGGAAAGTCATTCCAAATCCCATATTCGTGTAGTACGGCTAAAGAACAATTCGCAGTACTTGACAGTACGACCGAAATTTGACACAAGGTAAAATGGTGAGCATTCCTAGAAGCAGGTATAAACCGGTGGAATTGTTTAAGGGAGGAATGCAACTGGGTATTTCACTAAATCACAGATCGTAAAATGTACTGCAAAAAAGGATGAGACGGTGGTCAAGTGATGAAAATGTATCTTCGATGTTCTACACCATTTTAAGATTGAATTCAGAAAAAGAGAATTTGCTTTCAGAAACCGAAATATGGATTTCCGAATAGTCAAAATGAATTCAGAAAATGTTATTTTTAAATAAGAATGGGAAAATAGAATTCGGAATCAGGCAAAGGAATTTCAGAATAGTCAAATGCAATTAGGAAAAAAAAATTGAATTCAGATAAGGTTAAAAGAAATTCAGAATGGTCAAATTGATTTCAGATAAGGTAAAATAATATTTGAAAACTGTCAAATGGAATTCAGAATAGTAATTTTGAATTCAGAAAGGATCAATTAAAATTTCGAAATGCAAAATTGAAATCAGATGCAGTAAAATAAAATTTAGAAAAAATAACAAATCAAATTCCGAAAAGGTCAAATTTTCAAATTCAGATTTGAACTTTTATGGAGCAAAAAAACACTTGCTATCAAAACATAAAAATTAACGCAGTATCTTTTTCTTTGCGTTGGAATATAAAACGTTCAAACACTCTTTAATACTATTACTTTGCATTATTTTAATTTTGTTCAAATCAATTTACCGTTGCGTATCATATTTATTTTCTTTCTAGAAAATTAGTTTATTCTGCAAGATTAATTTGTTCTAAATACATGTATTTATGAAATAAGTTTGGATTTATTCTTTCATAAAGAACAAAAGATCGTTGGTTCGAATCTGTTTCAATAGGTTATAGGCCCAGATAACGTGGAAAGAATAAATTCATTAAAAGTAACATGGCAGATTACAAAGGAAAAAAGTTAAATAACTCGAATTACATGAACTGGAAATTCAAGATTGAATTGTTGCTGAAGAAGGAGCTTTTGTGGACCTCGATAAATAAGAAGCGTCCAGAAGATTTAGCGAGTTCAGCTCAGGACAAAGAAAAAGAGGAAAGAAAACGGGTTCAGGAGGAGTGGGATCGAATTGACGAACAGGCGTTTTCCTTGATAGGTTTGTCGATTGAAGATGACCAGATCGTTCATGTTCGGAGTGCAACTACATCGATGCGTGATTGGAATAGTTTAAAACAGTACCACGAAAAGGCGACACTGAGTAATAAAGTTCATTTGATGCGGATGATTTGTTCATTGAAAATGCAGGAAAATGGCCGGGTTACAGATCACATTAACGAGATGCGCAATTTATTTGTGAAACTGAAGGATATAAGCAATGAAGATTTATCAGAACCCTGGAGTGTAGCAATGTTGCTTAGTAGCTTGCCCAAGAGTTATGATACTCTTATCATTGCACTTGAGGCCAGAAACGAAGACGACTTGACATTTGCCTTTGTACAGCAAAAGTTGATTGCGGAATATGAGCGGCGCATCCACGCGGGAGGAAATTCAAATTCGGAGACAATGCTGAAAGTTGCTGAAAAATACAAGAAACCAGGTATGGTATGTTTTTTTTGCAAAAAGCTAAACCATATGAAAAAGGACTGTGCAGAATACAAAAAATGGATTACAAGGAAACAAGAAATTGGATCAAATAAGAAAAATGCGGACAAAGTCAACTCAGTAAGTTCAAAGCAATATGACTTTGTTTTTTCAGTGAACCAGAAGAGTAGAGATAGCTGGCTACTTGATTCAGGAGCAACTAGGCATGTGACCAACAGCAATCAGTTTTTTCATACCCTCGACGAATCTTACAAGACGACCATTGAGGTGGGAAATGGCGAAAAAATTAATGTAGTCGGCATAGGCAGTGGCAAGGTAACCTTTTTGAATGAAAGTGGAAAAGTCCAGGATATTATTGCACATGAGGTATTATTTGCACCAGAGCTGGTCGGGAACGTCTTGTCAGTTGGTAAGCTGGCCGACAATGGCTTTGAAATTATATTCAAAGAAAATTGAACCCAAATCTTTTGAAGAAGCGATGTCTTGCAAATACAAAACTAAGTGTGTAACTGCAATGCAAGAGGAAATGGAGTCACTTGAAAAGAACTACACGTGGGAACTAACGGATTTACCAGAAGGAAGACAAACCATAGGATGTAAATGGGTATTTAAGGTAAAAAAGGATGAAAATGGACATGTACAACGATACAAAGCACGTCTCGTAGCCCAGTTGTTCGCCAATCAACATTCAGAACTCTGTTGTCTGTTTCGGGAAAAAGAGGTTTGATAGTTCATCATCTTGATGCTAAAGCAGCTTTTCTTAACGGTTCTTTAGAGGAGACCATCTACATGAATCAGGCACCAGGTTTTAACTCTGAAAATCCAAACAAGGTTTGCTTGCTGAAAAAAAGTTTATATGGACTCAAACAGGCAGCAAGAACTTGGAATGAAAAAGTTAATTCGACTTTGATCAAAGGAGGATTTATCCAAGGAAAGGCCGATCAATGCCTGTATTCAAAAAGGATAGAAAATGATTGGTGCTACGTATTGATTTACGTAGATGACGTCGTAGTTGCCTGCAAAAACAGAAAACAAATTAAGTTTATATTGGAATTAATGACGGCAGAATTCGAAATGCAAGACCTAGGAGAGATAAAACATTATCTAGGAATAGAAGTTACAAAGGACAAAGAAGGAAATTTTAAATTGTGCCAAACAAAATACATTTATCAGGTTGCCAAGATGTTCGGGTTGCAAGACGCCAAAGTAGTAAGAACGCCAATGGAAATTGGATATTATAAATCACCTTTGAAGTCGTTGAGCAGAATGATGAGCAACACGAATTATCAGAAATTACTCGGATGCCTTTTGTATATTTCTATTAATACAAGACCGGATATAACAGCAAGTGTCAACATTTTGGCTCAGAAAGCTTCAAGTCCGAATCAGGATGATTGGGAGCAACTCAAAAGAGTGGTGAAATACCTCAGAGGAACTTCTACATTAAAACTGAAACTCAGCGAAAACGAAAAAGACGACAACAAGGAACTTATTGGATACTCGGATGCTAATTGGGCAGAAGATAAGGAGACGCGGAAGTCAAACAGCGGCTACGTTTTCTTCTTAAATGGAGGTATCATCAATTGGGCATGCAGAAAACAAACTTGTGTCTCGTTATCTTCAACTGAAGCAGAATTCATCGCATTATCCGATACCTGTCAAGAAGCAATTTGGTTGAAAAGGTTGCTAGCAGATATACACGAGGATATGAAAAATCCGACAATTATATTTGAGGATAATCAAAGCTGCATAAAAATCATCAAGGAAGAAAAGTTTAGCAATCGCACAAAACACATTGATACAAAGTTTCATTTTGTAAAAGACCATGTTGACAAAGGACATATCTCCTGCAAATTTTGCCCTACGGAAGAAATGACTGCGGATATTTTCACAAAACCTTTGCCACCAGAAAGACACGTTAAATTGAGAAACAAATGTAAAATTATTTAGATGTTTGAACGAGGAGGAGTGTTGGAATATAAAACGTTCAAACACTCTTTAATACTATTACTTTGCATTATTTTATTTTTGTTCAAATCAATTTACCGTTGCGTATCATATTTATTTTCTTTCTAGAAAATTAGTTTATTCTGCAAGATTAATTTGTTCTAAATACATGTATTTATGAAATAACACATTACATTACATTTTAATCTACTCCGTAGATAAATCTACGAAGTAGACACATTTACGAGCACTGGCTACTGATGCCATCGGCTCAGACAATTACAAACACAACACACAAGACGACATTGATACAGGACAGAAGAGAAGACAGAAGGAGAACGGAAAACAGAAAACACATAACACATGTCAACAGCACGCAGTTGGTTTTCAGACGGTCCTCCATCTTTCTACTAACCACGCGCAACGATTTATGAAATAAGTTTGGATTTATTCTTTCATAAAGAACAAAAGATCGTTGGTTCGAATCTGTTTCAATACTTTCAACATTTGTTGAGGTTTTTATTATATCTAACCAAATAAAAATGGAATTTAACGACAACTGCGCTATTTGCCGCGCTTCAATGCGAACTAAAAATGTTGGGCGGATTATCCCGTGCAGGCATATGTTTCACGAGAACTGCTTAACACCCATCACCACAAGCACTAACCCTCCCTGTCCAATTTGCCGAGAGCATATAAATGGTAAGAAAGAATTTGCTTTGTTTTAAGTGAATAAAAGGTTTTTTTTTGTTCAGCCGTAGAGCCATGTCTGCGGAAACGCTATGTGACTCATAGTCGCCAAGACCGCGAACGTGTTGTCTCTGCAGCCAATAGAGGAGACGACTGGATATCATTGGCGCTATCCCTGGGTGTTCAGTACAAAACAGTTTGGACATGGGTGAGTCTTGGCCGTCCAGAAGCATTAGCCAGAGGTGGAAATCGCCCGAAGAAGCTTACCGAGGAACAAGTCGACATCGCCATTTCATGGGTTGAGGCAGATAGCAGCATGACACTGCAGAGAATCCAGCTAAGAACTCGAAGCGAATTTGATATTGAATTGTCAAGGACCACTGTGGCAAACTTTCTGCAAGGGCGACTTTATTCCTACAAAGCTGTTCATACCCAGCCATTGACGATGAGCAGCTGTGAAAATAAGCAAAAGCGAGCTGCATTGGTGAGAGCAGGTTGTTTGGATTGATGAGACTAATTTTAATCTGTTCTGTCGCAACACCAGAGGTCGCGCAAGATTGGGCCAGCGAGCGGTGCAACGGTTGCCGGCGTGTAGAGGACCGAACGTTCACCTCATTGGGGCGATCAGTGCGTCTGGCTTATTTACATTGGATCGCCAACGTGGATCATTCAACGTTAGTGCCTGCAGCGTATGGATCAACACGCTGCTCCAGAAATGGCAAGAGCAAGGCAACAACCTGGACGATTTGGTTATTATATGCGATAATGCCTCTTGCCATTCGAATATCGAGGCTGCCGTCGCTACACATTCAGTAGGAAGAGCTAAAGTGCTGCGCTTTGCACCATATTCTCCGATGCTGAATCCCATCGAGACGGTATGGTCCAAATTTAAGCAGTACGCAAAGACACACATAGGTATCCCCAGCGTCCAAGGCCCTGGAGTAACGGAGCAGAGACTCCAGTATCTGGAGCGAATCATCGACGAAGCAAAAGCCACGATTACGGGTGGTTATTGTGCGAGAGCCATACAACATAGTGCAACTTTCCATACTGTTGCTATTTGTTTAATCGATATGCCTGTAGGATTATAGGGTCCTTAAGATTTTCTTATGAATTCTGATTTTTATTTTATTCTTTCTGATTTCTATTTGTATGTTTCTGCATTAAATTTTTCCTTTTCTGAAATCTATTTAGCTGTTCTGAATTTTATTAAACATTTTCTAAATTCAATTTGGTTGTTCTGAATTCTATTTACGTTATTCTGAATAAGGTTTTTAAATTTCTTAATTTAATTTTGCTCTTCTGAATTCTTTTTTGAATCTTCTGAATTTCATTTAACTGTTCCTAATTCCATTTGGCAATTTTCAAATTCAATTTTTGATTTTCTAAATTCTTTTTGACTGTTCTAAATTTCATTTTATTTCTTCCGAATTTTAATTTTCTAATCGGAATTTAAAATGATGCTTTCTGAATTTAATTTGTGGTATTTTCTGAACTCAATATTGAAATGGGTCTCCAATCATTTTAAAGGTCGTCTTTGAATACTATGCAAGAGACAATGTAAGTCATTGTACGACATTGTAAACTGGTTTAAACCGCGCCATGTCTAACTATGAAAATGAAATATATTCTTTCATCAACAAAATCCCACCACCCACTTAGTCAGAACATGGCAATATTGATAGATATATGCAACTTCGAGGTAGTTAGTGAATTTGTCTACCTGGGCACTGCTGTAAACACAGGATACAACATCAGCGGAAAAAGCAAACGTCACTCTTGGTAATCGCTGTTTCTTCGGGCTAAGTAAGCAATTTAGGAATAAGGAGCTATCGATAAGAACTTTGGAGACGCGCTATACAAATCACTATTTGTTCCGGTTTTTCTTTATTGTGCAAAAGCATGGACCTTTCCCCAGGGATATTCGAGAGAAAAGGCATTTATGGCTCTGTTTGTGATCCAGTAAATAACGAGTGGCAAAGAATATATAACAAAGAGTTGTGGGAGCTGTAGAGATAAACGTATCCAAAAAACTCCATACCCAGTGAATAAAATTGCTCGGCCATGTATAGACCGGATAAACATCAACGCTCCAGCGTGCAAAGTCTTTCGAAACCAAGGCAGACCTCATTATTTCGAAAGAGCGAGCAGGTAAAGGAAGACCTCGGACTACTTGGAGTGTGAAACTGTAGATGGCAGGCTCGATATCTGAGCCGGCTAGAAAGGCATATTAAGCCAAGCCTAGGAACACCACGCTATTTAGCGCTATATAGCAAACAAAAATGGTCCTTTTAAGACTCACCGCTTTTACCCCAAAAAGTAATTTATTTCTTTTGTTTTGTCCTGTTGAAACCAGATGTCGTTAGTGTCCATATCCTGAAATTCAGGCCAAAAGAAGTAGGTAATCATCGGCCGTTGACGGTGATGATCTTTCTCAAAGAAATATGGACCGATGACTCCGCCAGCCTGAAATCTACACCAAACAGTGACTTTTTTGTAATGCATTGGACGCTCTTGGAGCTCAAGTGGATAGGTATCGTCCCAAATTCGACAATTTTGTTTGTTCACGTACCCATTCATTCAGAAATGGGGCTGAAGATGATTTGCGATGAAAATTAGGGTCAGTTGCCTACTGTTCCAGAGCCCATTCAGTGAGCACACGTTATTATTTATGGTTGTTTACCTTCAGCTCCTGAATCAGTTGAATTTTGTACGGTTGAAACGCGAAATTCGTCAAGTTGTGATCTGCGAAAGTCCAAGTTCTTGTGAGCGACTCGAAATCGACTGTGTCGGATTCTCCTGCACTCTCATTGACGGCCGTGATGTTTTTGGCAGATCTTGGGTTTCGTCGACGAACGGATGTTGGTTGATTGTTTACTGAACCAGTGGATTCAAATTTATCCACCACACTGCGAATAGTCCTCTTCATTGACGGCCGTGATGTTTTTGGCAGATCTTGGGTTTCGTCGACGAACGGATGTTGGTTGATTGTTTACTGAACCAGTTGATTCAAATTTATCCACCACACTGCGAATAGTCCTCTTGGTAAGGACGATTATGGCGACCTTACAATGGAAGGTTGGCGGAACAGAAAACCCATTTTGATAAAACAATTTTTTTATTTCCACGTATTGTTGAACGCTATATCAGTCCATGGTGAATTGGCAAAAGAGACTGAATAAATGACAGCCAATTTGACAGATGTAGTTTCAACAAAATGGCTCTATCAACGCTATATCAGTCCATTGTGAATTAGCAAAAGAGACTGAATAAATGACAGCCAATTTGACAGATGTAGCTTCAACAAAATGGCGGTATCAACTGTATAAGTTGAAGTTCGGAAGTACCTATTGGATGACCCTTTACTTATATTAGGTTTATACTAAATATAAAATAATAATAATAAGTAATAGTAATAATAAAATCTTTAAAATTTGCCAACTTCATTGAATATCATGACTTCGACCTTAATATCAACAACAAAATAAGATTTCAAAAAAAAAAAAAATACCAAGCCACTTGCAATGTATATCATTTTATATTTGTGTAAGTGTATGGAACACCCAACTTTGGTATTCCAAAGATGCTTAATTACATATGCGGGTCTCTATTCTTTTGTCCACTCTTTACTCATGCTTTAATGAGGTAAAAGTAGGCAAAGTAAATCACATATTCTTAGCTCTTCTTCCTAAACCCTCATAAAAGCTATATTTATCTACGTTTATTCCAGCATTGAGCTCAGGGTAGAAAAAGCAAAAAAAGGAACACTTAATTTGCTGCAAGTTCTAATTTTTTGTACAACACTATGCTTTGATTTCTAATTAAATTCCTTTGTTAATTTTTTTTCGATTGAATACCCTTTTATCATCAAAAGGACCGCGGACAGGAAAATAAAGCAATTTAAAAGCAATTAATTGGCGGCCAAAAAGGATTTCGAAAAAGGCTATTGATTAGGTGCGATATCAATTGCTTAATTGGTGACTTAATGAATGAGTAATGAATCATCTTCCGTTCTTGGTTTTTCTTTTTCCTTTAATCAATACGCAAATAGAAAAATTCCTTCCTCCTAAATCTTCCTATCAAAACGGTTCCTTATTACTATTT